>OX375873.1:132413964-132933853 GCA_947359465.1 Metellina segmentata
TAAATTATTGTTTGGTTAAAGTGATTATCCACCGTGATCAAAAACGAAAGTATTGCGATTCGACTGATAATAGGCTAGGGCGATTCGGTAGTCGTTTTCTCCCCTTCAGAGATCTTACGACAAAGACTCCGACCACATGCTCCATCTATTTCACTAGAAGGTCGTTGAAAAACGTCGAATTAACCACACGAATTAGAGTTAAACGCTATTCTCAACAATTGATTTGCACCTCAGAATGTCAACAATGCAAACTAATTCCCGCACGCAAGTATTCTTATTATAAATGACGAACTCCTTTTTGCATGATTTTATTAATAACGAGTTCCCACCACCAACCAGACTGAGGTGGAAACCAGGAATCATCATTTTCAATGGTTTAACGATAATGATTCCTCATCCCGAAGGAACAATGCTGGAATTACCATCATCTGTCTCTACCTTTCACTCGGTTTGTTCAATCCTTATCCTAGAACCTTTTGAATCCTCATTCAGCGAGTTCAGTGAATGGGAAGCAGCTGTAGCTCATTCATTTCCATCCCTGGACACAAATCACCCTAGTTTTCTAAGGGATAATAGCTTTCAACGTACATTTCCCATATCAAAAGGCATCAGAAATACATACTAACAATTACACCGAGCGCGTGCATTACTGCCCATGAATGTATCTGGTTCTGATACAGTGATTGGGATTGGGAAATATATTAATGTCACAACGAGTTTAAATAACTGTAACTGTCAAATAATTGTAAAAATCTTCCACGTGATTTTCTCTGAGATTCAGATGAATTTATGAAGATACAGAATCATTTAATGAAATGTGGCTTATTCTATTTTAATATCCATTCAGTGCTTTCATAAAGACTTATTATTAAACATCCTCAGAAACTACGGAGTCGGAATTTTATTAGAGTACTCCAGAATCGCGAGATAGAGAGAAGATAGTCAGTATCCAGATAGATAGAAGATAAGTTAGAATCCAGATCTCAGCATCCGATTCGGTATAATTAGACTTACCATATTTAAACATCAATCGAAACTTCCTTGGTTGAGAAAACTAATAAGCTAGAATGTTTTGTAAACAAACAGATCTATCATACAAATAAAAGGGAAATTTGTGTTTACAGCATTGTAACTGGAATGTTATAAACACAAATTTTCTTTTTATTAGAAAGGCCGTGATAGCACAGTTGGAAGAGTATCGAATTACAACCGGAATGTCGTAAGTTCGAAACTAGGTAGCAACCAAAGACCAATACAAGGGACGTTGTGTTGCTCTAGTACGACGTTAATTAAATTTACTTTACCAAAACAAGGGCTTGTGCACTTTAAATCAATCATTGCCTCAAATGTCCTTACGTTGATGTGATGTGGAAGTTTGGAGAGTGGGGTGGCAGCTCAGTTGTTGATCTCTTTATCTGGCCGTGGTGTCGTCTCAGATCTTCCCATTCGAAATTGTTCCCGGACCGTCACCAATAGCCCTATCTGTTGCTTATCTGTGACGTTAATCTACCTAGTCGTTTACTTTACCTACCTAGTCGTTTAATAGAGTATCAAGCTTTCTCAGATTCGTGATATAATAAAATTTACAACTTCAAGTATTAATTCGTGTCAGGAAAACATTAAAATGCTTAATTTAAATTTTAAATTAGAACCATTTAATGTTTGTAAAATCCAACCGGGCCATTGAAAGTGACGTATAGGTCAAACAATATAGTTGCTTCTGTTTCTCAGTTTGAATTCATGGAAGTTTAAGTCTTTATCTTAGAATGTTCAGACGTTTTTTAAAGAAATTGCACATGGAATCATTTGATATGATTAGAAAATAAGGGTCCATAAGTGTTGAATTTTGTTTAGCAGGAGCTATAAATACTAGCTGAAAATAACTGAAATTAATGCTTACTGAATATTATTTTAAGTGCTGTATGAACTTAAAGAGAACAAGTACAATATCATCATAACAGAAGCAACTTACATCAAAAAGAAATTACTGATCAAGAATAGAAATTGGCAAACAAATGGAGCTGGCACTGTTTTGATGCGACACCGGAGAAATGTTTCGATAAAATTCGTTTAAATATGTGTAAATTGGTCTATAAACGGTTAATGCATCCATTTTCAAACCACAATAAAATCTTATATCTATTCATTAACATACAAAATTATGTTAAAATCTGGTACAGATTGATAAATCACATATCTAACATTGTTTCTAGCGTTTAACTATATACACTCTATAACAAAAAAATCGATGCACCAAGAAGGAGTTGTCCGATGGAGACAAAAATTGGTGGATAGGAAAATTATGTACAGAATAAAAAATTATTAAAATTTCAGAACAATTGTATGATTTATTTCAGAACAATTGAATGATTTATTTCAGAACAATTGAATGATTTATTTCAGAGTTCCAGTAACGAGATCAATAAGGTGTTGATCCGCCTCTAGCCTGGATGCAAGCTGCCACACGGCGTGGCATAGACCGATAAAGCTCCCGTGTGGTCTCCTGCGGTATTTCTTGCCAAATTTGCTCCAATTGTCGGACTACGTCATCAACATTCCCTACCGGATGCAGTCGCCTTCTCATCATATCCCATACATGCTCGATAGGAGAGAGATCTGGTGATCTGGCTGGCCAAGGAAGTGTTTGACAAGCTTGAAGACAGTTCATAGCAACACGTGCCGTATGTGGTCTGGCATTGTCTTGCTGAAAAATAAGCCCAGGGTACTGCGAAAGCAACGGTAGCAAAACAAGTCTCAGAATGTCGTTATCGTACCGCTGTGCACTAAGTGTACCTCTAATGACGACCAAAGGGGTCCGGCTATCAACGGAAATGGCACCCCAAACCATAACTTCTTGTTGAGGGCCCGTGTGGCGTGCAATGGTGAAAGCAGGATCGGCACGCTACCCTGGGCGTCTCCAGAAACGTCTTCCATGATCGTCAAGACACAGTTCGAAGCGGGATTCGTCGCTAAAGACTATACGTCCCCAGTAAGCATCATTCCAGCCTGATCGAGCCAAGCACCACTGTAATCTGGCTTGACAGTGTGCAGGCATGAGTGGCAGGTGGCGTAACGGTCGGCACGAGCGTAGATTTCGCTCTCTCAGCCGTCTGTGAATGGTCATGGTGGACACTCGTGTGTGGGTCGCACGACTGATGGTTGATAGCGATGAATCAGGGGCTGTGACAGCTGATCTGACAATCACTCTGTCCTCGCGATCTTTTGTGGCCCTACGTCGACCGCTATCATCATGACGCTGAAATCTGCCATTGTCCACCCAATCTTGCCAGCATCTTCTAATCGCCGCATCGCTTTGACTCACATGACGAGCGATTCTCCGATTTGCCCAACCTGCCTGTTTCAATCCAATGATACGACCTCTTTCAAACTCTGAAAGTTGCTCGTAATGAGCTCGAATCCTGCAGCGAGGCATTTTTTCAGTCGTTGAAAGGTATCCTAAATCGCAATGCAGCAGAAATTTTTAACAACAGTTCAAGAACAACTCCTTATATACATCTGCTGGATGCGCAGTTCCGATGCGCTGGAGATCGCACTATTCATTCATTGGACACCAAATTTTAATCAGTTGCATATTTGGTCAAAACATTTATGCATACGAAATTTCAAAGCAATCGGATAAATTCCTTCTTGGTACGTCGATTTTTTTGTTATAGAGTGTATATGGTGTGGGCAAGCTTTGAACTTCAATTACCCGACAGTCTTGTTAAAGTTGCGAAAGTAAACTATATTTTCAACCATCTGAACAGATCGATCCTTTAGCTATAACGGACTGTCAAGTAATATTTGGTTGTAAGTTTTTAAATCTAGCTATATTTTACAAGCATTTTAGATGATGTAATCTTAGAAATTTCTTATTCCTTTTATTTTAGTAGTATCTTGTAAAATGTTCTCACAAATATTAAATTTTACAAATGTTTTGGGTAAGTAGGTGTTTTACGTGTTTAGATATTTTATTTAACGCCGCACAGGAGGAACAAGAAAGGCTATTTGTGACTGTCCGGGATCAAACTCGAAGGGAAAGATTGAGGGTACTAAGTATTTTTGAACCATTCTCAGGTGATGAACTAATATTTTGGAACAAGGTAGGTTGGTTGCTTATTAACGATGAACTGTAGCAAGTCAACGAGATATTCATGACGATCCGGGATCAATTCTTGCCACGGTCAGGTGATGAGAACATTTGATCTGACACCGTCCAAACTTCCAAACTTCTGAGGACATGTACTGCCAAGACAGAAAGCCCCCACGTTCACGACGCTCTGTGGTTGGACCGAGTTCAAACATGCAGTGCTCCTGTTGCTAATCAGTTACCCTTCCAACTGGGCTACCACAACTCATGTTTTGTAAAGAAAGCGTGACAATGGTCTGTGACCTTTCCTGTTCTTTCTAGTTACCAAACGATCCGATTTGTTAAACCTTTCCTGTTCTTTCCATTTACCAAACTTTCCGATTTGGTAGACTTTCCATGTTCCCTAACTCTCCGATTTGTTAGACCTTTTCAGTTCTTTCCTGTTATCAAACTTTTCGATTTGTTACACCTTTCTTGTTCTTTCCAGCTAAATAACTCTAAAATAAAAAATTTTGTAGACCATTTCGGTTCTTTCTAGTTACCAAACGATCCGATTTGTTAAACATTTCCTGTTCTTTCCAGTTACCAAACTTTCCGATTTGATAGACCTTTCCTGATCCCTAACTCTCCGATGTGTTAGACTTTTCCACTTCTTTCCTGTTACCAAAGTTTTCGATTTGCTACACCTTTCCTGTTCTTTCCAGCTACATAACTCTCCAAGTTGTTACACCTTTCCTATTCTTTCCAGCTAAATAACTCTCCGATTTTTTAGACCATTTCGGTTCTTTTTAGACCTTTTCGGCATGTACGCAATCCCAGTATGTTAAATTACGATTAAAATAAAAATTATCCTGTTCATTGAATGCTATATAATGAAAAAGTATTTGTGTTTACAGTCAAGAAAATAACCTACATCTTATGTTATACACAATTGGTAATAGCAATAGTAATTTTTAATTAACATCGTATTAGAGAAACACAACGGTCTATTGCCGATATCAATCTCCTTAGGGAAAGATTCGATTGTTATACGCAAAAAGCTTTCAGACGACATTCGCAAAATTGAACATCTGAAATACGAAGTATTTCCACGAACCGACATCTTTGCGTTTTGCTTTTGACTTCCAAAAGAAAAAAAATGAAAATAAAAATAACAAATTGAACCATCGAGAATACAGCATTTCCACTTGAAGTGGGTCTTCACAAATCCACTCTGTGCCAACTGTTATAATCAAGAGTTCGCCAATTTGAACATAATGAAAAATACAGAATGCAACGAGCAATCTGAACCTTGAATCCGCGAGAGCTCGCGTTCCCCGATCTTTTTTCCTCATCCGACTCTGAATATATGAAAATGAAAAGAGGGAAATAAATGTTGGAGACTCGCGGAGTGCTGCTTCAATAAGAGATGTCGCTTCTTTCGATCTAATATGCTTTCCGGAAAGCCCATCACTTCTAAAAATTCCGTGTTTTTGATGCTTTTGAATTCGCGCTGCCTCTACGACTTGAAAGTATAAAATAAACACGCCTCCTCCTATACTTTAAATCCTCGGCAGCATGCATATATACAAGAAGTCGCTTCGGTTTTTTTTCTATTCGCTTCGATCCCTCGTATATGAGGGATTTCTTTACGATATTTCTATTCCTTTATTAAACTCCCAGGATGTAAATCTTAGAAAATAAAAAAATAAAAAGATTTTTCAAGATTCTGGCCTTTACTCGGTCGCTGCGACTTTTTCTCCAAAAAAAAATCAGAACTTGCTTCATTTTGACCTGACAATGTTTACTTGTCCCGGAGCAAAATATTACCTCCATTTACGAAAAAATTGACATCCTCTGGTGAAGTGTGTTTGTCACTGGGAACTGAAGGTTTTTCTGATTGAATTTTTTAGGAAGATTGTAACCTCAATGACAGAATACTTCACTTCATTTCCTACTCCCATCTCTCTCACGAATGGAAGGAGGTATTGGGAAACCGGTTCCACCTTCCTACGAGTTTAATTAAGCTAAAACGGAATTTTACAGAAAATTTGAATTCGCTGGCAACTCTTTCAGTCCTTTGGAAGTATATTTTTGTTAAAGTTTGTTTTGGTGCAAATCTTTCAAAAATAGACTAACTTTGACGGTATTGGTTAACTTTCCCATGCGATAGCATGTGAATGTGGATGTGATGCCTTAGCATGTGAATGTGGACACGAGAATCGAATTATTCTGATCTTACAAAATCTTGATTGTAAATTTTCGCAATTTGTATGAGAATAGTGTAAAAGAAAGTTGTTGAAATGAATACGTTTAAATGACAAAAATTAGTACAAGTTTAATTGTATCATATTGCACTTTTGGTTTCATTTTAGAAAGACCTTCTTGTTTTACTTATTTATTAACCAATTGGGTTGATCTTGGTATCAAATTAAAGCTAATACTTTTGTCTTTCAAAATAAGGTATAAAAAATACTAAGGATAATAGAGTGTTGCCATTCATCAGGTTAAGTGACTTTTTTTTTGTTTTTTCAATCGGTAGATTCAATAGTTCATACCGCATAAACCACAAGTAACACATATATCATATTTTTTTTCTAGAATGAGCAGCTCATGTACGTTGTGTGTTTTAAAAATAAGAAGGGTGTTTTTGTGGTTATGGAATAAAAAATAAATTTGTTTAGCAAAAATTTTATTTCAAAATCAACTTTTTAAATGTACATTTAAAGTTTATTTGAGCTTAAAATAACTATTTTCTGCAGTTGTTTGTCAACCTTTTAATCTATTTTCTATGTTCGTCCTGATACAGATAATGTTAAAGGAACTGGAATTTCTTGGACTGCATTTTGATAGGGCACCCAGCAGCAATCAGTTTTAGTTGTTCAAAAATATGTACGTGAAGGGCCTGGCGGATGTATGAATTTAATCTTTGCATCTCTTTCTTCTTCACACTTGTTTAGTACCTTCTCAATCCACAATTTACTGTCATAGATGACTGAATCTTTTCAGGAATAATATTTACCACTTCTCTGGTTTTGCTATCGACAGTTGACGTAAAAAAAATTTCAGAAACCGCAACATTCTTCACCAAAACGTTTATTTTGTCTAATGGCTTGAAGAAGTGGTTCTCTCTGGTACATATTATTGGTTAAAGACTTTTTATATCTTTCCTGTAGAAAATCTTCATTTGCTACCACCTCTGCTGCTGATGTGAAAAATATCTGAATCCCCTTTATGTTTTTAGAGGCAAATTGAAACAAATCATGTGCATTTAAAATCTGTCCCTCAACAGTTCTTTGAAGACTGGCTTTTGTGGCAAGACGCTTTACTGTACCTTCTACTCCATTACATGTATTTTTGCCATGACAAGAGGCAAAGAAATGCCATTCAGTAGTCATGCCATAGTCGGGATGATATAAATTTATAAAGTTTTTGTAGTTCCTATAATGAGCTGAAGTACCATCACTAAAACATATTACATCATTTAAATGACGGTAGTTCTTTTTCAGATACTGTAGAAGTGACTTCTCTGGAATGAAAAAAAAACGTTGTAGAGTTAAGATTGAGGCAGTCACCAATAAAGCACATTGACTTTAATTTAAGTTCACCGTTATACAGGGTGGTCCCGAATTCATGGTACAAACTTTAATGGTAGGTACAGGACATTGTAACAATGATTTATTGTATAGGAATGTATAGTTGCAAGTGACGCGGTGAGGCGTAATCAGGGGAAATAAAAGGAAAGAGAAATGGAGTGATCGGTTGGTATCATTGCCGGTAGAGGGCAGTAGATGTCTAGCCGCTGTTGAACATGATGCATCGCAGTAGGGAAAAGCGCCATTCACAATTGTGCTGCCGTAGACGATGGGTGACTTTACGTATGCAGAAAAAGCAGACATGCATTACATGTACGGCCGTGCAAATGGTAACGGCAGAGCTGCGTTACGAATGTATCGCGCGGAGTATCCTGATCGACGAATGCCGGATCATACAATTTTTCAACGGTTACATCGTCAACTTTGTGAAACAGGTGCGTTCGACGTCAACAGACATGGCGCTGGTCGAGTAAGAGCTGTACGCACTCCAAGGCTGGAAGAAAGCATCTTGAACATTGTGGCTGATAGACCCGAGTCAAGCACAAGAACTGTTGCGCGTGACGTAGGTGTGAGTCATCAGACTGTATGCAGAGTGTTAAACGAAAATCGCTTACACCCCTTCCATTTTCAGAAAGTACAAGCATTGAATCCGGCAGATTATCCTCGCCGCGTGAACTTCTGCCTGTGGGTGATGCAGCAATGTGCGTTGCAGCCGGATTTCGTAGATTATGTGCTATTTACAGATGAAGCGACATTTTCACGCGAGGGTGTCTTTAATGCGCACAATTCCCATGTGTGGGCAACCGATAATCCACATGCAACGCGTCGACATGCGTTTCAACAACGTTTCAGTATTAATGTGTGGGCTGGTATTGTGAACGACTTTTTGATTGGCCCATACTTACTACCCACGCGGCTCACTGGCGGAAGCTATCTTATTTTTCTGAAAGAAGTGTTACCACAACTGCTGCATGATGTTCCGATCGCCATTCGTAACCGCATGTGGTTTCAGCACGATGGGGCGCCAGCACACTTCAGCATTGATGTACGGAATTACCTGAATGCCACGTTTGGTACTCGATGGATTGGGCGTGGTGGACCAGTCCCTTGGCCACCCCGATCTCCCGATTTATCGAGCCTCGATTACTTTTTATGGGGACATCTAAAGCATCTTGTTTATGAGACTCCAGTTGACTCAGATGAGGATCTCGTCGCTCGCTTATCTGTAGCTGCTGCAGGTGTGCGTGAAATACCAGGCATCTTTGAACGTGTACGCCAATCGCTCCACCGACGCTGTCAAGCATGTATCGATACTGGTGGACGCAATTTTGAACAATTACTGTAAACATGACACTTGTCAACAACGCTTTCAATAAAATCTTTGTTTTTCCTTTCGGCCGTTATTTCCCCTGTTTTCGCCTCACCGCGTCACTTGCGACTGTACATTCCTATACAATAAATCATTGTTACAATGTCCTGTACCTACCATTAAAGTTTGTACCATGAATTCGGGACCACCCTGTATTTGTAATACATTACAAATGGGTGTAGTGTAACTTGAATTTTATTCCAATCTCAATTTTATGGAAACCTTGAGCAGCATCTTGCAAGATGCAGGTGTAATTTTCTGAAAAGTCTGCTAAAATTATACAGCATTCATCACCCAAATCTGCTTTTATTTGCTTTAAGTATTGACTCTGTGATTTGGCTATAAAGTGATGTTCTGTTAACTTTACGAATTTTGAAACTAGTAAGTCAACAAAATCAATCACTGATTTTACTAAAGTTTCGAGGAATGCTCGATCAGTATGGAGCCACTGCTTAAATGTAACTGTTTCTTTCGTTTCAAAGTAATGTAACACCAAAAGAAATTCTCGGAGGTCCAATTCACTGGTACATTTAGGACAACGGTGAAGCATGCATTCCTCTGATTCCAGGTTACACACCAATTTTCGCATCAGTTCTAGATATGGCATTTTTAAATCTGTACTCTGCATCATAAGTTTAACATTCCGATGATACGTGCAAACGCACACTAGAGGAATCCCTCGACTATTTACAGTTACACATTCTCGTGGAAGTAATTCACAAAACTTGGTAAAACCTATCATTTCTGTGGGATTCTTCTCCTTGAATGATAAGTAAACATATTTTAAGTTATGCAACATTAATCTTTTGTTATCAATTCTTTTTGACCATGTTTAGTTGGTTGAGAAATACAATGTTTTTTGTTAGGTGTAACTCTACTTATCTCGTCACCATAATAAAAATATCTTGCTTTTTGAATAACTTCATCACACACAGTACGACTTTTTCTTTTTTTACCTTTACATAAAATTGCCTTCTTCATTCAATAACTTCCTAGCTTTTTTCACTAAGTACTCAGAGGTTTCAAAAAGTTGATTGTAAGATATTCTATGACTCGAGAACTATGGTCAATATCTAAATTTGATCATCTATTTTACTCTTTTTAAAGTTTTCTTTTAATTTATACGTTAGATTATCAGAATCACTGAACTTCTGTTTGTTCTCCCTTTCTTTGTTTTTTGATGAAGATTCAATACTTAGAGCCTTTTTTGCCATATTTTGGAATCTATTTGAAATTTGCTCAGCTTTATTTCCCAAATATATAGCTCTTTCAGCAAGTTTTTGTTTTCTGATTTTAGGGGGGGGGGGGCATTCTATCAATTCACAGCTTTCATTTCGCCTCGCAATTACTTCATTGTTACTTAAATATGGTTCATAACCACTGTCTGAAATATGGTTTACTTTGTCATTGTCTTGTAGAAATGTTGAGAAAACTACACTTTTCTACAAAAAATGTATAATTTTATACCTGATAATGGTTCAACCCATTATTTATATTTTTGGAAAACGGAATATAAACACTTTTAAGACCTTAGTACACTTTTTTTGTGTTTCATAAATGGATCACAACATAACCTTTGTCGATCCTCAAACATTGAAAAAAAAGCATGCATATGTTGACTGCATATATTTTCAAAATTCACACATTTTGTTCTTGGGAACAAAAGTTTCCTTTCTTCTTCTGAGTTGATGTAGTAGAGGTTTCTTTGAAGTATTGACCAATTAAACACATTTACATTATATCTCAACAAAAATCAACAACTGAAATCAGAACTAAAAATTGTATCTTATTAAGGCCATGAAAATGCTAGGAAATAATGTATCCATCAAACACACAACTTGCCTCATAGAAATCTAAAGCAGGACTGTACATGAATAAGGTAGGAGTGGGAGATCATTGGCAGATGTTTTTTTTTATCTAAACAATTGTATTCATGAAAACTTTTTTTATGATGCTTACTGTGTATTTTTCCCCTCCAGTTGATGCAGGTGCCTAATTTGGCAATTAAATAGGCTGTTCTAAATTATTATTTTTTCAATCAAAAGAAAGATTATTTTTGTTTTGCAGAAAGAGTCAGAAAGGGTTTTTGCATCATTCTTGTACAAAATTAAACTACAGTTTTTAACTTATTATAATACAGATGAATTTTTATTTTTTTACAGTTTTAACTATTCTCCCAAATTTGTGAGTTATTTAAGTTCAAAGAGCCCACAAATTTATAGAAAACTGTTGATTTTAAAATAAGATTGTTGCAAAGGAAATTTTTATTTTATTTTAGAAGCACAAAAACACCATTTTTAATTTTAAAACGTAACAAGTACATGATCTCCTCATGCTAGAAAAAAATATGATACTTGTGTTAATTGTGGCTTATGAGGTATGACCTATTGAAACTACCGATTGAAAAAATATAAAAAAATCACAGAACCTTTTGAGTGGTAACACTCTATTACCCTTAGTATAAATTTTATAGCTTATTTTGAAAGAGAAAAATATTAGCTTTAATTTGATACCAAGATCAGTTCAATTTGTTAAAAAGTACGTAAAACAGGAAGTCTTTCTAAAATGATACCAAAAGTGCAAAAGTAAAACCTTCTTGCACAAATCAAAAATTTGAAAAGATTCCTCCAAATTCAATTTTTGCTGAAAAAATTAATTTTTTTTTCTCATAGGTATCTATTCATAAAAAAATTTAGAAAAAAATGTGAGAAATATGAAAAAGATGGCACATAGCCCTGAGTGAATTGACATGAAATTACCCATATGAAACTCAGTAGGGTTTTCAAGACTGAGTGCTTACAGTTGTCCAGGGGAAAATGTTAGGCTGTATTTATCTTCCAAGTGGGTTCGACAAGATATCTCATCTATTAAGGTCTCACCCATTTTTCTAATGACAAAATAACTATTAAATCAAAAAACTCCCTATTTTTGCTAATGACGAGATATATCGTTCATCAAGATTTTATCAGTTTTGCTAATGACGAGATATTGCTGATGTTCTAGAAGGATGAATGGTAATATCTCTCCTATTCTCGATACACCAAGAAAAGCTGATGTTGCTTTAGACCAGAGGTTCCAACCTTTTTGACTCGAGGAGCCCTTTGTATAGCTTATGCCTTAGACCGTACCAATGTTTAACAGGTTAATTTTTTACAGGATTGATGGGTTATAGAAATAGAAACATAAAAAATGACCCAATTTCAATGCAATAAAATTACATTTATTCTCAACTACCACCAATAAACACGATAGTGTCAAAACTTTTCCATCCATAAAAATTGTTACCAAGTTCAATAAATCAATCCATTTGTGTTATAACAGGTTTTATATTATTGGTGAAAGCAATTATAAAGTCTATTTTCCGTTTATTATTTTCTATTTCATTTAATTTTTATTCGTTTTATTTATCCGGAGCTGCCACGGATACTCTGGGAAAAAACGGCATGAAGCACAGTAGGTTGGGAACCACTGCTTTTGATCATTAACTGCGCAAGAGTGCTTACGTGTACATAACTGTTTTTGTTTTACATTGGTGTTGCCGACATCCCCAACTGTATGTTATGTGATACTTGTCAACCTGTGACAGCCGAATACTTGGACGCGTGTCTTGTACTCAGAAGTTTTGATAGTATCGTGTCTAGATATTAGAGAATATGTTATTGGATTGGATATAATTTTTTTTTGGGGGGGGGGAGAGGGGGGGGGTTTGGCGCAAGGTCTTGGAAAGCACGGGAATTGATAGTTTGAGGTCCATTGTCCGGCATTTGTAAACAGCAATTTCATGTTGTCTAGAAAAGTGATGACGAAACTTTTGAGTTCGGTGTGTCTAAAATCGAAAAAAATATAGCTTAACTCGGGTACCGTGTCACATCTAAAAATATTCATAATTTTGTGATACTTACATCCCTCTCTCTGGTAAAAAAAGTGATATTTATCTATACATATTTATTTATTGAAAAGCAGAAACATGCAGTTATTTAAATTAGTGACTTTCTTGTTTCTGAATTGCGTTTGCTAAATATTCAATTCAATGTTGGCATTTCGTGCATTTTAAGGCCAAGCAAGCTCTACTAACTTCATCTTTTAGTCGGTTTCTTTTATTGATTTCATTATTATTTAACGCCGAGAGTACGAGAGAGGAAAATTGTGAGTAAAGCCATGGCTAGATTTTTCATGGTGCTAAAAATGTCTGTTAATCGGTTCCAAGTACTCCAAATTTCCTGTTCGTAGTGGCACTCTTCTTCATTCTTTTAACGATTTCTTCCCAGATTCTCAAGCTAGGACCTCAAGTCGACAAACCCTTGCGATCAGATGCTGTCTTGAAGTTGCATCGCCAAATCATCAAGTTGCATCCACTGGAAACCATTTAATTCCAAAGAACTGTAAGCTACTACATACGGATACTTAATTATTTTAATTGCTTGTTCCAAGCTTTTAAACTGATTAAATCTTTTGCCAAATTGGTCAAGTAACGAATTTACAAGATGCTGGTGATTTAAATGCATTGGCTGCGTTTCATTTTGTATAATTGTGCTAGCCTTCTCGAAATACCTTTTTACTCAAGAAAAGTACTTAAAAGTTTTAGTCTTTAAAATATCGTTTAAAATTTTAAGTTTACCATCTGTAAACTATGTGTGTCACCTAAAATGTCTTAGTGTGTCACCTTTGATACACGTGTCATAGGTTCACCATCAGTGGAAAGTAATAATAATTTGTGATTAGTAACGATTTTTTTTAATGTAACACGATTCAAAATACGTCAACCTACTTTAATACTACAAGTGGTTATCGCAAGCTATCTCGTCTATCATTTGACCATTTTTACTACTTTTGCTTAGTTTGCTAATGAGGTACGACGAGATACCTCGTCGATTTTTTGATAATGGCGATATCAAGATCTGGTCAGTATTTTGCTAATATCTTCATGACGAGATATTACGTCGATGTTTTGATAATGGCGAGATAAAGATCTGGTCAGTATTTTGCTAATATCATCTTCATGACGAGATATTACGTCGATGTTTTGATAGTGGCGAGATCAAGATATGGTCAGTATTTTGCTAATATCTTCATGACGAGATATTACGTCGATGTTTTGATAATGGCGAGATAAAGATCTGGTCAGTATTTTGCTAATATCATCTTCATGACGAGATATTACGTCGATGTTTTGATAGTGGCGAGATCAAGATATGGTCAGTATTTTGCTAATATCTTCATGACGAGATATTACGTCGATGTTTTGATAATGGCGAGATAAAGATCTGGTCAGTATTTTGCTAATATCATCTTCATGACGAGATATTACGTCGATGTTTTGATAGTGGCGAGATCAAGATATGGTCAGTATTTTGCTAATATCTTCATGACGAGATATTACGTCGATGTTTTGATAATGGCGAGATCAAGATCTGGTCAGATTTGTTTCTAATGATGGAATATCTTGTTTGTTAAGATTTGGTCACTTTTGATAAACTTCGTCGATACAAGCTCCAGTAAATATGAACGTTTATTTAATCTAAGATCTTTAATGATTTGTTCCTTCGCCGTCCTCACAATTTATTTCATAGACTCGCATGAAAAAAAAAAGCCCAACTATTTTTCAGTTTCATCAAACCTTACATTTATATGCAAATATAAAAGAATGCAAACAAACCGAAATATAAAGCCGGTGATTCCTGATATTTACTATTATCCTAGCTTCATCATACTCATGAAAATTTATAAACCAAAATCCCGAGAAATAAAAACACCCCCCTTCCCTTTCAGACCAGTTTCATTAACAAACCGGTATATTCAGTGGTAGACAATCAGGGAAGAATTTCACACACGGACTCAGAATTTCGCGAGGAGAAAAAACATTTCCATTACAGTCAAAGCCGGAAAACAATCTGTCGAGGTATTTAATGACGGCCTGATGTTGCTTAACGAAAGCAAGTGACTCTAGGGCACTAAATTTTCTAAGACGGGGAGAAGAGGAAAATATTTCTTTGTGCTCGAGATAAATTTTACCCACGTCGCCTAATATGTGGCTCTAAATTAATTTCCTATGCTGAAAGAGCGTTATTAATGGACTCCGGAGCCTTGCGGCTAAGGGACTAATAACAAATGTGTCGCTGCGAGTTTGGGGAGTAGGAAAAAAGCGAAATGTGGTGAAATGAATTGAAAAGTTTCTAAGCTGGAGAGTATCTAAATAATTTGAATAGTAATAGCTGTGTGGTGAGTAAAATTCACTCATCACAATCTGGCCTTTTTTTCTAGGAGTCTGAGCTAATCGAGCGGAAATGGTAATTTAAAATGTCAGATGAGGAATATTTTTCCTCGGACATGACATTACGCGCATTAAAATAGTTTGGAAAGAAATTGCTTTTGCGTGAAACTTATATGAAATTAAATCCAAACCGACATTGTCATCACTTTTGCTATACATTTACACCGCTACACAAAGAACGATCCTGATTTTTCTGATAAGTTAACATTTTATTCTCTCATCATTTGTTGAATTATATATGCTTTTTGAACGAACGTGATGGCGAGACATTTTAGTGCATGGAAATAGCTGACAAAAACTATTATCCACAAAAATGTTTATTGTTAAATAGTTTTTTTACGATCAGAATCTTTCATTGGTTTTGGTTACTATTTTAAGTATGGTTTTTACACTTTACATACTTGACTAATGTAGCTGTTTAGAATCTATTACGATTAGTGAAAATGCTTAGATTATTCTATACTCTTTTGTGGTTAAAATATATTAAGTAGCTATGATAATACTTAGCAAACCTATTTAAATTCATTTGAATGACACTAAAACACGACAGGTAGACCACACTTTGGCACCCTATTCAAATCTCTTCCAGGTGCTTTGAATTTGACATATTGCACGAATTGCTGTTTATATAAGACCTGTTAAAATATTTGATTTAAAATATAGATACTGCCATTTTTATAAATATATATTACTAGACCCTAACTTACATAGTATTCAACTATATTTGTGTCAATATTGTGTGTGATGTGAAGCATTGTAGTGACATTTGCAGTGTTTGCCTTTTGGCATGGCGTTATTTGGAGTTATGATTTTGAACTGATTCATATTGTTTTATATTTGCTATCTACAGGGTGGCCCATAATATTTAGAAAAAATTATAATAGATGGTGCTAGCTGCGAGTAAATGAGGCCAAACTTGATGCGCATGATCATTGGTGTGGGCAATTTCTTGAATGGTGCTCAATATCCTCCCATGATGTGTATGACTTTCATAGATGGCACATTAAACGCTGCGAAATACACGCAGTTTTCGGACGGGGAGTTCATCCCTTTTCTTCACGGTAATGACTTAGTCCATGGCCATTGGTTTATGAGGATGGTGCTAGACGACATTTTACGTGGAAGTTTTCGAAGTGCTCAATCAGCATTTTTGTAATCGAATCATTGGGTTAGATAACCCATCGCACTTCCAATTTGGTATTGACTGGTCACCCTACTCCCCGGATTTAAACTCTTACAATTTCTTCTTGTTGGGTTATTTGAAGAGCAGTGTGGCAAAGAAGTCCTAAGACACTTCCTGAACTGAAAATTGCAGTCGACACTTCTGACTTCGAAGTCTGCTCACGCATGATGGATGGCTTCACTGCTGACCTTGTTAAAGTAGGCGGTCACTTCGAACATCTTTATCATTAATTGCTTACTGTTCAATTCCAATATGTATCATCAAAATCATTTCAGCACTCTTATGTGTTTTGAAATTTTGATTCCTTTCAAACATTATCCGCTGGGCCAGCCTGTATGTATTTATATACGTATTATTAAAATTATAGGTTAATGTTATTTAAAATCAATACAATGTTCTTATTTATAATTAATTTTTAGCCAATACTACCTATTGGGTTGATGTAAAAGTTCGTTTCGGTATTTTTTGGACAACCATTGAAGAAACATTTTTATTTACAAAAAATTACAATGAATCAATATAGTATGTGCCGTGTTATTGAATTTATATGTCTCATCTGTATTTGAATTATACCTCTATCATAGAAGCTCTGAGGTTTCTGGCTAAAGAACTGATTATGGTAACGAAACTTTCTGAAATACATCGGCGCCCTCACGCTACACAACATATATCGTCTTTTACGTCTGACTTTTTAGAAATCAACAAAACATACTATGTCAAAAATACTCCTTATTTTCTACCATTTTTAATGCTTCACAAAACAGCCCAACAACATAATGTTTTCCCGAGTAATCGCTGAAATTTCTTTTTCCAAACAACAACAAAACTTTACACGTATGAAGTTGATAAAATTTCGGTTTGTGATGCAATTCCAGCCAGTGCCCAAAACAGGTCTACGCTTGCATCACACCATTGGAACCATTGGAAGGTGTGGTCCTGGGAGAAGAAAGAACTGCGACGTACGTCGCAGAACAAAGTCTTGGCAAAACAAAATATGTCCTTAATTTTAATTAAAATTTTGGCCGTTTTTTTTAGTCGTAAGACGATGTTCTGCAGTGCAAAACGCGCTCCTTGCCAAACCTTTTTTTTCTTTTGTTGCTACGGAACAACCTCCCTACCCAAATTATCACAAACACTTCATAAATAATACATCTATGTCAATGACAAAATATTTAACTTCTAAAGTTATTGACAGAATTGCAAATTTGGAAAGTATGCTGGTTTTAAATAAAGTAAGTTAATTAGTTTTAATGTTTTATTATAAATATGCAATACATATTTAGCCGATGATTGTGTTTTACGACTGTTTTTGATCTGACGGCCAGTATTCAAAATTCAGGCAAAATGTCTACAGAACAATTGCAATTCCTTGGAGTTGTGTTGCAGAACACTGGATATAATTTTGCTCCTGGGGGGTATGGTAACCCACCAAGCACTGTTTGGCTAGAACAGGAGATATTATTTTATCCCAGGGCACCATGGGAGGTAATGTCGAACTGCTTGGTGAGGGCATGCCTTCCTAGAGGACATTGGGAAAACTTACCTGTATTTGTGTGTCGTCTTGCAGAAACCAGAAGACTTCAAACAGGTAAGCATTTAAACATAGGATATTCGAACACATATCCAGGAGCTTTCGTCAACCAGCTTCTCAACCCTTCAAGTTGTTTCAACGAGATATCTCGTTCATCAAAAACTTTTGACTCTGTATCTCGTTCGTTAAGATCCTTCAGCCCAGGTGCAGAATTATATTCAGTGTTCTGCAACAATTGTTCTGCCGACATTTTGTCCGAATTTTGAAAACTGCAGTCAAATCAAAACAGACGTAAAATACAATTATCGGCAAGATATGTATTACATAGTTATAATAAACCACCTAAATTAATTAACTTATTTTTTTTTAAACCAAGGCATACTTTAAGAATTTACAAATCTGTCGATAACTTTTGAAGTTGAATATTTTGTCATTGACATAGAACATGTGTTATTTATAAAGTGTTTGTGGTAATTTAGGGCGATGTAGGGAGGTTGTTCCGTAGATAGAGAAGAAAAAACAGGTGTGGCAAAGAGCATGCTTTGCATTGCAGAACATCAAAACTTATGATTGAAAAAAAAATTGACTAACATTTTGATAAAATTAAGGAAAAATTGTTCTGCAAAATTTTTTTTCTTTCTGTGACGTACGTAGCAGTTTTAAGCACTTTCTGCTCCGGGGGCCTTCAGTCGTTCGTACATTGGTTAGGCTTATTTAGAATGGCATCAAATATTATTCAATTTATATTTGAAACTTGAATATTTTGTCATTGACATAGAACATGTGTTATTTATAAAGTGTTAGTGGTAATTTAGGGCGATGTAGGGAGGTTGTTCCGTAGATAGAGAAGAAAAAACAGGTGTGGCAAAGAGTATGCTTTGCATTGTAGAACATCAAAACTTATGATTGAAAAAATAATTGACTAACATTTTGATAAAATTAAGGAAAAATTGTTCTGCAAAAACTTTTTTTTTCTTCTGTGACGTACGTAGCAGTTTTAAGCACTTTCTGCTCCGGGGGCCTTCAGTCGTTCGTACATTGGTTAGGCTTATTTAGAATGGCATCAAATATTATTCAATTTATATTTGAAACTTGAATATTTTGTCATTGACATAGAACATGTGTTATTTATAAAGTGTTAGTGGTAATTTAGGGCGATGTAGGGAGGTTGTTCCGTAGATAGAGATTAAAAAACAGGTGTGGCAAAGAGTATGCTTTGCACTGTAGAACATCAAAACTTATGATTGAAAAAATAATTGACTAACATTTTGATAAAATTAAGGAAAAATTGCTCTGCAAAAACTTTGTTTTTATTCTGTGACGTACGTAGCAGTTTTAAGCACTTTCTGCACCGGGGGCCTTCAGTCGTTCGTACATTGGTTAGGCTTATTTAGAATGGCATCAAATATTATTCAATTTCACTTCCAAGCGTAACATTCCGATTTCAGGGGGCAATTCGAATGGGCGCAAGTAAAAAAACCCTCCAGACATTCTCACTCAATTACACCGCCGATTAAAACGCAGGAAACGAAACAAACAATCCAATCCTTCCAGATTAAAACGCTCCAACCGAAACCCATACTAAGTAGATCTATCGCTTAACTAAGACGTCCCTTTACCCACAGAGGGAACAACAAAACAATGGCCTAGCCAAAATCTGAAAGCATCTAATTCAACATTTTGAAGAACAATGTTTACTTAGTATGCACCACTTACAAATCACCGAGCAGGAGTTTAATTAAGAAATTCTTATCGTAAACGCTCAGTTTTTAATCACCTCCCAGCACCCTTTCAATGTTGACACTTCTTTTGGGAGCGAACCTTCCTCCCCTTGGCCCCAGAGGGATTAAATTAAAATGAAGTAATTTCAGTTCATTAAGCCGCCGAGGCACGTGGTCGGGGGGTGGAGAAGAAAAAGCGCGGAATTTGTAATGGGGATTCTTCTCACTCCCTGGTTCTACTCGAGAACTGCGACATATCCATCCCTTTTTTGGTTCTTATTGTAGTTGATTGCCAGCCTTTCTTCTCTTTCTTCTTTCAGGTGGGCCCGTAAACGGCGCGGAGGGATTGTTTCTTTTGTGAGAATGTTGATTTATGCCTTTAAACCTCGGAAGTTGAAGAGGTTTTTTTTTTGTTTTGTTTGGTGGGTTTTCTTTTGATTTTTGGGGTCGAAAAATGTTTTTGGCGTCTAGTGGCATGGTTTTGTGAGGTGTGTCTCAAATGGTAGTGGAGCCGTCGTGACTCAACGGCGCTAGCAACCTGCAAGATGTACACGGAGTAGATTCGTTTCCACTGTGAGGTGTATATCCTCTCTTCTGTACCAGTAAAATGTTCTTTGTGTATGTACACACTATAACAAAACAATCGACGTACCACGAAGGTGCAGTGATTCCGGGCTCGATTAACTTGGAACGGCTATGACTGGAGACGCATAGTCTTTAGTGACATGACCCGTTTCCAACTGTGACAATCGCAGACTTGTAGTAGACATCCACGGCAGAGTGAAAATCCTGCCCTTACTGTAGCACACCACACATGCCCACAACAGGACACAACAGGGCGTTATAGTCTGGGGTGCCATCTCCTTTGATAGCCCTTTGATAATCACTTCTGTCACACTTACAGAACAGCGGTACGTATACGACATTCTATGACCGGTTGTGTTACCGTTCCTTTTGCGACAACCCGAACTTACTTTTTAACAAGATAAAAACCCAGCCGCAGACGCCACGTGTTGCTATGAATTGTTTTTATGCTTTCCCAAACCTTCCTTGGCCAGCTAGGTCTCCTGATCACTCTCCCATAGAGCACATTTGGGACGTCATGGGAAAACGATTGCAACTATCCCGGAATGTTGACCATTTAGCCGTACAGTTGGAGACAATTTGGCAAGAAATTCCGCAGAACACCATCCCGGAACTTTTTCAGTCTATACCACGCCGTATGATAGCTTGAATCCAGTCCAGAGATAGACCAACGCATTATTAACGTTTCTAATGGTGATGTCAATTCTTCCTACATTTCTAATGGTCACACTCTGAAATAAACCATTCAATTGTTCAGAAATTTTAATAGTTTGTTTTTCTATGTATGGTGTTCCCATCCATCAATTTTTATCGCAATCGGACAACTTCTTCTTGGTGTGTCTTTTTTTTTGCTATAGACTATGTATTCATTACATCATATTGTATGTCTTGTGTGCCTAACTCAGCATGATTAAAGTAATTAAAAATAATCCTTGCGCCGTAAATATATATATATATATATATATATATATATATATATATATATATATATATATATATATATATATATATATATATATATATATATATATATATATATATATATATATATATATATATATATATATATATATATATATATATATATTCAAAAAGAAATTGAAAAGATTCCATAGCCAAAATTGATAATTAGTTTTCTAGTTTCGAGATATCTTATTGATCGTTACTATCAAATTTCTCTCGTCATCACGATATTACCGTTGTTTTTGTAATGATAAGATCAAGATATATATATGTTTATACTTTTTGTAATGACGAGATATCTCGTCTATCATGAATCAGTTTTGTTATTAACAAACAACCTCGTCGAGAAAACTACTAGGAGGATTAATCTGGATTAACTAAGTGATGATCTTGCAGATTAATTTATGTTATTAGTTAACTAAGTGATTCGATTAAATATTTATTCACTAAAAGATTGTATTAATTATCGATTCACTGATGGATTAGAATAATTATTGATTAACTAACCGATTATATAACGACCAACGGTTCTATTAACTACCAACCGGTCTAGTGGTTAAAGTGTTGGCCTCTGGATCGGAAGGTTCCTGGTTGGAATCCGGGGCCAGGGCATGGATGCACAATTGTGCTGTCCTTTGTTAGGGGCAATGTTGGTCCCCTCACTGGGCATTCCTTCACAAGTGGCCATCACTTCCGGCCTTATAGTGGCCTATGATTAAGTTCATAAGTTCCCGCCATTGTAAGAAAAAAACCAGATTATATTCATTATTGATTCACTAATGTATTATATTAATTACTGATTCCCTAACGGATTATATTAATTACTGATTCCCTAACGGATTATATTAATTATTGATTAACTAATGGATTAAAACAGTTATTGATTAACTAACGGATTGAATTCATTCATTAATTTATGTATGAATAGGAAAATCTAAAATTTGTAAGGTTTCCTTTTTCTTACATACACCATGACTTCTATAGAAAACATCTAAAGAAGCAATTTTCGTCATACAATGATGGTTGGAGAGCAAGCGGTGAACCGCTAGGAAGTATCCACCGTTACTGTCAGATGAAAGAACGAAACTTTAAACGGATAGAGGGGGTACTAAATAATTTTATTGACAGCATGTGCGGCTAAATTACAGAAACTGCTCAAAAGATCAACCATCTGCGGTGATGCAGGCGTTACACCTGCGACGTAGCGAGCGGCGCACTTTTTCAAACACCCGGCATGTCTCGGTTAGCACCGGCAACAACATAAATCCTGGCAACTAGGTCCTCGTCGGAGTCGATGGGGCTTTCGTAGACGCGACTTTTCAAATGGCCCAACAGGAGAGAGATCGGGTGAGCATGCCGGCCAAGGTGTGTGCCCACCCCGACCAATCCATCGCCCTGGTAATTTAGCGTCTAAAGCGGTCCGCACATCCAAGCTGAAATGGGATGGTACTCCGTCATGCTGGAAGCACATACATGCTTGTATGTTGGCTGAAAGAGATTGAAGTAAGTCTGGCAATACCTGTTGTAAATGTGAGGTATGTTCTGCTGTCCAGTCGGAATGGCGGAAGATATAGGCCGATCAAATGGTCACCCAAACATTTACGCTGAAACGCTTCTGATACGCATGAGGACGTGTGTCGTACAGATTGATAGATGTCCACACATGAAGGTTGTGCGTATTAGAAATGCCTTCACGAGTAAAGGTGCATTCATCCGTGAATAACACATGTGGGGAAGAAAATCAGGCTGCGCTGCTAGCTGTTGCAAAAACCAACGTGCAAACTCGACACGTGGTGCTTAATCAGTAGATATTGTAAGTGATAGGAAAATCATCCGAGTAAAATAAACGAATTTATTTACATCAAAAGAGCGCCAGGTACAAGTATTGAAGCGCACAGATACAAGGAATAAGTAGCTAGCCTTTTAGTATTTTATAGAGATCGCTCGAGCTATGAGCGAAAAGGAGAGTGACTCTCATTGGTTCTCCGAGGTGCAGCAGCTATCGAGGCGCACTCTAGAGGTCGCCAGGATAACGCGTTTCGGAGAAGTAATGAGTACGCCACAATATCAAGGCTTGCACTTTCTGAGCATGGTAGGCTTGTAATACTTCGTCCCGTAGCACTCGCCAAACAATCGAGTGGGGCACATTTATGACACGGGAAACCTTTCGCGTGCTTATATCTGGACGATCTTTCACTCTTTGCAGAATGTCCTCTACAACTTGTGGCTTCCGCACACTCCTGCCACGTCTTGTATCATGCATGCCGGTGACAAAGGATCCAGTTTTGTACAGGCCCCGATGCAATCGCACGAACATTTTTCGGTCTGGCACGTGTCTTCTCGGGAAACGCTGTCTGTACAGTCTTTTGGATTCCAAGCATTCCCATTCGCAAGACCATACATAAAATACATGTCTGCCTTTTTCTGATTACTGTTCGTCGCCATGCCTTCTGAAATCCACGGTAGAAATGACGATATCTAAGAAAACGCTCCCTTTATTCTTTCCATTACAGTGCCGTCTAGCGGTTCACCGCTTGCTCTACGCATATGCATTGTATGGGGAAAATTGCTTGTTTAGATGTCTTCTATCACCCATTAAATTTTTTCCCATGAGTTTCAAAACACCCTGTTTGTTGTAGTGACAAGTTCCTTGGTTTGATGGAGAACTCACTTAAAATAA
This sequence comes from Metellina segmentata, assembly GCA_947359465.1. Lineage (NCBI taxonomy): Eukaryota > Metazoa > Arthropoda > Arachnida > Araneae > Tetragnathidae > Metellina > Metellina segmentata. Next base: position 132,437,933 of record OX375873.1, read on the forward strand.
TTTTAGTGTTCATGTCGACGATAAACGTTATTATGTTTTGACCAAAAAATCCACAGTATAATGACATCGAATTTACGATTACCTTTAGGGATGCTACAGCTACAACAAAACATCGATGCTAATAATACATCGCCCAAAAACATTGTTGTATTTAAACTATTTGCCCCCCGTTTTTTAAAACTGGTTTAGTAACCTCTAGCAATAATGTTAGCCCGGGTGGGGGGAGGGAGAGATTTAATTTGTCTATTGCCATGTTTATTAATTTATGACAAAAATTTCTTTTAACATTTCAAAAAAAAATTTAAAAAAAATTACGAACAATTAACAAATCTTTTGTTTTCAAATTGAATACAAAAGAAAAGTTATATTTACAATTTGAAATAATTACTATTAATTATAACTATACGTAGGTAGGTACAAATAACAACAGTTATTGTTAGTTATTAATTACTATGCTCTGCAAAAAACTACTTTATATCGAACCCTCACACCATTCCAGCTGATTCTTATATAAAATGACCTCCTGAATTCAAATATAACCCCCGTTTTCCCCATCATCCAACGTTTTCTGGGGACGCACCCCCTATGGTTATCACTTTTCGATATAATTTTATGGAAATTGATTAATTTAACCATTCAATTTCTTCTCAGTGGGAAGAGAGGTGAAAAGCTCTAAACCATGATCATTTGTAGCATAGAGGGAGATTTAGGGAATTTGTAACCTTAAATTGTAAAAAAAAAATTAAAAATGATCGTTTTTTCTGGTTATTTTCGCAATTTTTTCACTTATTTTCTACAGATTCTAGCCCCCCCCCTTTTTCCTCTCCCAAACACACCCAACTAATAAAAATATATTTTGCAACAATTTTTGTCTAAAAGCCGGCGAGAGGGGAGAGGTCGAATCCTTTGCAAGAAAGTTTGGACGATTCACTGTACTCTCAATAGCTGTGGAGCTCTCAATAACTCGCGCACTTCGTGGTTTGAGCAGAAATTTTCATGCTTTGACAAGTTTAAACTAGCATTGCTCTTATCACTATAGTTATGAACTGTAATCGTTATCTTCCCTCATTACATCTTTTGCGATCGTAGAGTCAAATTTCGGTATTCTAGTCAGGGATTCTGTGTTTCCAAGTTGTTTAGATTGTGTAAAAGTGTCCAAATGTTTTTGCTCCGGCTTTTTCAATGTGAATTGCATTACCCAATCCTTGTCCTGATCGCCAACTTCACAATCAAAGTAAAATTGCTAAGGAGATTTAAGAACCGGAGAAAGAGGTTTTCGTTGCTCTTTTAAAGTCAATTCACCGCAAACACAGCAAAAGCTAACGTGTTTTTTTTTACTTGCGTGGTATAATTAAACAGTAAACCAATGCTCGGTATTAATCACAAGTTACACTCGTAATTCACTTTGAAAAAGCCGAAGCAAAGAAATTGGACTGTTTGACACAATCTAAACAACTTGAAAACGCAGAATCCCTGACTAGAATACCGAAAAGTTGACTATACGATCGCAAAAGATGTAATGAGGGAAGATAACGATTACAGTTCATACCTATAGTGATAAGAGCAATGCTAGTTTAAACTTGTCAAAGCATGAAAATTTCTGCTCAAACCACGAAGTGCGCGAGTTATTGAGAGCTCCACAGCTATTGAGAGTACAGTGAATCGTCCAAACTTTCTTGCAAAGGATTCGGGACCTCTCCCCTCTCGCCGGCTTTTAGCCAAAAATTGTTGCAAAATATATTTTTATTAGTTGGGTGTGTTTGGGAGAGGAAAAGTGGGGGGCTAGAAACTGCAGAAAATAAGTGAAAAAATGCGAAAATAACCAGAAAAAACGATCATTTTTAATGATTTTTTTTTTACAATTTAAGGTTAAAAATCCCCCAAATCTCCCTCTATGCTACAAATGATCATGGTTTAGAGCTTTTCACCTCTCTTCCCCCTCAGCAGAAATTGAATGGTTAAAATAATACTTTTCCCCAATCCAAATCAAATTTATGTCCATAAAATTATTTCGAAAAGTGATAAACATAGGGGTTGATCAAACAACGTTTTCTGGGGGTGCGTCCCCAGAAAACGTTGGCTGATGGTGAAAACGGGGGTTATATTCGAATTCAGGATGTCATTTTATATAAGAATCAGCAGGAATGGTGTGAGGGTTCGAAATAAAGTAGTTTTTTGCAGAGCATAGTAATTAATAACTAACAATAACTGTTGTTATTTGTACCTACATACGTATAGTTATAATTAAAAGTAATTATTTCAAATTGTAAATATAACTTTTCTTTTGTTTTTCCAATTCAATTTGAAAACAAAAGATTTGTTAATTGTTCTTAATTTTTTTTATTTTTTTTTTGAAATGTTAAAATATTTTTTTAGTCATAAATTAATAAACATGGCAATTGACAAATTAAATCTCTCCCTCCCCCACCCGGGCTAACATTATTGCTAGAGGTTACTAAACCAGTTTTAAAAAACGGGGGGAAATAGTTTAAATACATCAATGTTTTTGGGCGATGTATTATTAGCATCGATGTTTTAATATTGAACATCGCTGTTTTGAAACATCGATGCTTTGTTGTCGCTGTAGCATCCCTAAAGGTAATCGTAAATTCGATGTCATTATAGTGTGGATTTTTTGGTCAAAACATAATAACGTTTACCGTCGACACGAACACTAAAATTATTTTAAGTGAGTTATCCATCAAAGCAAGGAACTTGTCACAAATACAAGCAGGGTGTTTTGAAATTCATGAGCAAAAATTTAATGGGTGATAGAAAACATCTAAACAAGCAATTTTCACCATACAATGCATAGGAAACACAAGATCTCTGACTAGAATACCGAAAAGTTGATTCTACGATCGCAAAAGATGTAATGAGGGAAGATAACGATTACAGTTCATAACTATAGTGACAAGAGCAATGCAAGTTTAAACTTGTCAAGGCATGAAAATTCCTGCGCAAACCACGAAGCGCACGAGTTATAGAGAGCGCCACCGTCGTACAGTGAATCTTAAAAACTTTCTTTCGAGGGATTTGGGACCTTTCCCCTCTCACCCGCTTTTAGCTAAAATTGTTGCTTGATATATTTTTATTAGTTAGGGGTGTTTGTGAGAGAAAGGGGGGCTAAAAGCTGGAATATTTTGAAAATAAGTAAAAAATTGCGAAAAAAAACTAGAAACAACGATCATTTTTAAGGATTTTTTTTTTACAATTTAAGGTTACAAATCCCCAAATCTCCCTCTTTGCTACAACTGTTCATGTTTTAGAGCGTTTCAGCTCTCTAGCCCCTCAGAAAAAATTTAATGAATTTAAGAAATTTTAAGGAATTAAAATAATTTTTTTCCCTACTCCAAATCAAATTTATGTCCACAAAATTATGTCGAAAAGTGATAAACATAGGGGTTGCGTCCCCAGAAAATGGTGGGTGATGGTGAAAACTGGGGTCATATTCGTATTCAGGGGGTCATTTTACATAGGAATCAGCAGGAATGGTGTTGGGGCTGATTTTCATGCAGAGCAGTGTTATGTATCAACTTATGGGGGTAAACATAAACGTATTTTTTATTTCCTGAAAATAAAAATTTTGGGGCCTTTAATTATATTTTGCCCAGTATTTGTTATTTACAGTTTGTAAAGAAAGAAGTTTATTAACTTTCTCCTCCTTAAGCCCTCTCCTTTTTTCACTAACTATCCCATCAGTTAGGGAAAAAACTCTTTCTGATGGGACGGATGTCGCCATCACTGACAAATACTTAGTTGCAGCGTTATTTTTTAAATTTTTACAATGGTACTTTTTTTCATTCAAAAAATAAAATATCAACAACGTAAAAATATCGAAAATGTAAAAACATCGATGTTAAACAAACATCGGTTCCAATAAATCGTTGGTAAATAAGTCGATGTTTTTTTATAAAACTTCTATGTTTTGAAATATCGACATCGATGTCGCATCCCTGGTACTAATCACAAAAGCTATTTTGTTAAACCGCCTTTGTAGAGCAACGAGATGATGAATATTTCTCTACAATTCCAGAAGGAATATTTTGCGAATCAATTTGTCACGCAATATATCGGAATATTTTTTGAATAAACATATGCATTTCATCACTCGGTTTTATGATTGACCTAAAATATTAAAGGGTCTGGGCATAAACTATCCCATTTGACGTAACATCATTTGTGTGTGTATTTTTAATGCAGAATTTGTGTCCAATCGCACGAACACATCAATATTTTTATTGAAATACACAACCACATTCGGTTATAAAACAAAATATTTTGCATTTCTATTTCAAATCTGTCATTCGGCGATATTTTTTGAAGGAAGTATAAAAAATATATCCGCTCCAATATCAGTGAATCCATGTTGCTTATAGAATTGTAAGGTTTGGCGAAATTGAAATTTCGATTTTACCCCGTCAATATCCATTTTTTGACCATCTTGCTAGAGCAGAAACCATTTTCACTTTATATATATTTTTTGTATATATCTATTACAGATTTGGCAAACCGATTTCCCATTTCTTTTGACTGGTGTCGGTACTTTTAAGAGCATTTCAAACCCCAAAATCATGTTGTGAAAATAGGTGACATAGGTGAAAAGCGAAGTAAATATGTTTGAACTTGTGAGAGAAATTGAAAAATAAATTTCTTTTTCAGCAAAGAGAAGTGGGGGTGCAAGGAGATTGAAACTTTGTGATCAAGTTGTCTTAGATGATAATGATAAATCAAGTTGTAATAAAAGGTAAGGTTTTTGTAAAAATTAAGACGCTATATTTTATAGAGGATACTAACTTTTAAATAATGTAATTAAAAGTATCTATTGCAACATACTAACCTGAGTAGTATTTGATAAATACTCTAGTTGTACGTATTAAAAGTATATATTGCAGCATAATACTATCCTGAGTATTATTTGATAAATACTCTAGTTGTACGTATTAAAAGTATCTATTGCAGCATTATACTATCCTGAGTAGTATTTGATAAATATTCTAGCTGCACGTATAAAAACTATTTATTGCAGAATGATACTGTCGTGAGTAGTATTTGAAAAATACTCTAGTTTTACATGCAAAAGAAAACTATAGAATAGAAGATTATAAATACCCTGAACACTTTTCGATGGAAATTCAACACCAATAAAATGTTGAATTGACTACGCTCTGGAACAGGCAATGGTCCGGGATCAATCCGGAATAGAATGATCCGAGGACAACACCTCGCCATTTTTAACCACGTTTAGGTGACCAAGTTACAACTTGAGCTGTCATCACACTCTCCAAACTTCCATCCCACGCCAATGTGAGGATATTTGAAGTGACGACAGATTTAACGTGCACCAGCCCTTACAACACAATGTTGCGTTACAGCAAAGAAATTAATTCAAACAATGACTCGTACAATACACAAATAGTTAAAATTATATAATTATGAGTCAAACCAACATGCTGAATAAGTAATTTTGTGTGTCCACCTTTAGCAGTTATCAATGCTTGCACGCTGCGTGATGTTGACCGATAAATATTCCGTATGGCTGTCTAAAAAATTTTATTCGGAAAAATTGAACGTGCATCTACGATACGTCAAACGCATTGTGAATGTGGGTGATGACATGGATAATTTTCTATCCATGCTATTCCAAACATGTGTTCAATTGGGTCAAATCGGGAGATCTGGAAGGTCAATGAAGAGAAGTTGTACTCGTTGGTCGCAACACAATTGTTTGACATTTAGAGCTACATGGGATGAGCATTGCCCTGATGAAAGGTAACTCTAAAGATAGTCTCAAAGAGGGTAGGTATTTAATAAACGTTGCACTGGGGTAACACAAAGTGCTATTGGCGACAATCTCGAAGTGAAAGCTCCGAGGACAGCACCACGTTATTTATTTATACGCGATCAGATCATGATACAACAACTGAACAGGCACCCCACTCTCCAAACTTCCACACCATGCCAACTTGAGGACATTTGATGCCACGACAGATTTAACGTGCACCAGCCCCCCGGACACTTTGGACTTTGGTTGAATTCGAAGCCCTCCAGTTGTTAATCAGTCAATCTCTTTCAATTAATCCGTTAATCCGTTACTCTTTCAACTGGACTACCGTGGCCCTAAGAGGGGATAGGGCATATGACTCTAAGACCTCTGTGATACACTAATGATTAATATCGTCTGAGATCTGTTTTAGGATAGAGCGTGATTGAAATGAAATTATTCCCCAAACCAATTATCCTTTCATCACACAACATTTAAATGGATTCCTTTCAAAATAGAGCTGTCCGGACCCTGAATTGAGTTGGAACAAGCTCTTTTATTTAACCGAATACCCTATTCATTTCCAGTACTTTTCTTAATGCAGTGTCACCAGCAAAGATTATATGGAAGGATGCTACCTCGATCCTAATCTATTTGGTTTACTTCTTTGTAATTGTAACCATTAAGGTTAGTTTGTTTTACTGTTTTTAATAACAATTTACATTTAGTACTAACCTAATAATACCTACTCTGTATCAGAGGATTCCTTTTAATATTTAAAAACAAACTAAATTCATAATTGTTAAAAGTATAAAAATAGTTCCATTTTTATCATTAATCAAATGCAATTTCAAAATAGTAAGAACATAATATGGTTTTAAATAAATGTCTAGATATATGCTTTTAAATATATGTCTGCATAATTCGTTTCTTGCTTTTCGATAAATACATTTATTCTATGATTTATATCCCTTGCTGTTCATGCTTCCCTCCTCGTTTTTAAGGAACCTCCTGAACCATTAAAGCGGCACAGTTCATGCGGTGGGGGGTGGTGGGGTGGTCATACAACCCTCTCAATCCGTCAATGTCATGGTTCGCTCTAAGAAGAGATAAATTCCTCGTCTGTTTTATAACACCTGCTAATATTCTCAAGATGGGGGAAAAACTGGAAAGTAAATTATGTTTACGCTCAGTCTTACTGTATTTATTTAATAGCTTCGAATACATTTGTTATTAATTATGGATGAACTTTTAAAATTGGATTGACTTGAATAATGTGTGTGTATTCTGCCCCCAGAGAAGGTTAATTAAAACTTGTAGTTTTAACTACAATCTGTGTCGTCTGATGTATTCTAATATTTACCATACATTTTTGCATTTTTAGTGTGTATTCATTTGCTAGATTTGATATTGCGATAAAGTAAATACAGAAATCTAGTGGCAAATAAATAGCTTAGAAGTGATAGATTTTATTTCTGTGTTTGAGGAAAAATGAATCTTTAAAAATAGCGATGATGTTGGTAGAATAACCTGCAATTTGTTTTAGCTTTCAATAAAATATAACTTGGTTTCAATAAGCAAACTTATTAAGACGTTCAATAACTTGACTTACAGAATCGAAATAATGGCGCCTCGTTCGGAGTTTTTTTCCAGCTAATTCTATTAAAAATTATCATATAATTTAGAAGGTAATTCTATTTTTGTTGAATGTAAATTGGTTTGGTAAATTAATTGGTGTTTAAAAAACAAGAATTGTATAATTTACCAAAACATATATTGCCGAATGTGCATATTTCTTTTAATGTTTCGTGTATTCATTAAATTTGTATGCATCACTATATACATTTATTAGCTATCATTTCAAAAAAAATTTAAGCTACCATTATTTATCTAACATTTCAAAAAGCTTATATCGAAATATGCTAAGCTCAGATTGTAATATATTTTTCCAGTCAATTCTATGCAGATTCCCCGTTGGTAAAAGTTGTATCTTAAGCATCGGCATTTTTCTAAAATTTAATTGCATTAATTTGAAACAAAAATAATGATTTTCAAGTAGATTAGTACTTGTCCTTTACTAATTAACAAAACTTGTTTTATCCATTCGAATTAATCATTTTTCCATATTTTTGGATAGTCCATATTATTTAAGAAAATTGTTTGTCCTCTATATTATAAAACTCGATGGATGGTAAATATATCTATAACTTTAAGTCCCTAAAACTGTCTTAACGCGCAACCAATTTATTTGAACATTATTAGACAATCCTTAAATCTCTAACTATTCTCCAAACCACCGGAGTTTCTTAAATCTTTAAGCCTTTAATCTTAAATGATACATGTTATGGCTGCCATTAACGAGGCAAAATGAATGTACTTCAAAGAAGTAAAAATAAGTTAAGGACCTAAATCCAGCAGCTTGTCTTAGGCGCAGATTCGATGTACGTTTAAGGTTTTTTTCTATATCGATTTAACGCTGAATCTAATCCTTAATAAAATAGGAAAAAAGTTATAAAATGTCCCAATATAAGTATAGCGAATAAGGAAACAATAGACATTCAAAGATAACAACATTGATCGATAAAAAAACACGATTTTTTAACTCTAGCATTACGAATTAATTCATGTATAATTCAGTTTTTTGAAAAAAGAATTTTCAGTTGTGATAATTTTTGACATACACAACATTGAATAGATAATAAATAATAATAGTAAGTCTACTACAAAAGCACGTTTTTCTCAGATTCAGATTTTTTAACATACTACTGCTGATTTCAAAATGTTTCTTACGCATCTGGTATCAATTTATTTCCTTGACATTTTGGTAAAAAGGGGGGGGGGGTAATTATTGCAATCTGCTGCATGTATCTAATTAAAAATCAGACGTATTTTTGTTTTACAATTGAGTAATACAAAATGGAGTTAATTTTATTTATATGCTGAAACTATTATTTGGATTAAAATGCTGACAGTACGTAGCAAATTATAACTTATGGAAACTATCAAGTTTTGCACATTTTTCAAAAGTTTTGACCACATATCATGTAACAACGTCCCATAAAATTAAGATTTTGGATCAAACTTTATATATAGGCTTTTTAATGGAAAGCAGGTGTATTTTATAAGAAACGGATAATTCAAAAGTTTATTTTCATAGACCACTGTCCTTATAGCTAATATACGAAATGCAGAACAGATTAATGGCGATATAAACATCGGTAAACTTTGTATTTTATGTGAACGCATTTTATGTTCATTTAACGGAATCAGGTGTGCAGTTTTCTGAAAAACATTAAAATGTTTCACCCACTGAGCGGTTAACACGCTTATATCCGGCTGCTCATACCAAATGTCAGTCGTGTTCATCGGAGTTGGTGCACGATAAATCTATCATGAACTCAAATGTTCTCACGTTGGTGTATTGTGGAGATTTAAAGAGTGGGTGCCAGCTTTGATGTGAGCTTGCCTCAACTCTCTACCTATTTATTTGCACATAAAAGAGATTTTAGTTTTTGTTTTTGATACTAGATTGTTTCGCACCAATCAAGTATTCAAAAATGTATGCAAACCATTTCTGACCTCATTTTAGTGCACCAATGATTGCAGCAGTGACAATCCCGAAATTTTCAGTTGTTCCTCACCCTCCATACGGTACAGATATCTGACTTTTAGTGTTTCGCAAAATTTAAATACATGGTAAGGTTGGTAGGTATTTTAATTAACGTCGTACTGGAGCAACAAAATGGGCCATTGGCGACGACTCGGGATTAAACCCGAAGGGAAAGATCCGAGGTTATCAACCATGTAATTTGGAACCACGGTCAGATGACGAGTTCACACCTGAGCTGACACTTATATCTGCAAACTTCCACACCATGCCAACGTGAGGACGTTTCAGGCCACTACAGATCTAACGTGCACTAGCCTCTTTTATGCACCACGGTCTTGGGTTGAATTCAAACTCATAATCCTGCAGTCGCTAATATATTACTCTTCCACCGGGCAACCACGGGCCTTTATTTGAACGGAAACTTATTTGATGCGATTACAAAGATAATTTTTTTTATAAATCAACCCAAAATAGCTTGTTTCCTTTTTTTAATCCGAAGGTAATAAAATGGTTCAGAAACTGAATCGATGGGTACAGATTAAAGCACTTAGATTTTCTTATGATTAAGGACTAGATCCGCCCTTAATTTGATTCGTCAAAATTGGCCACACTCCCTACAAATTCTATCCAAAGAGTATCAGAAGAATGCATTCCAAATATACTTTGTTCGCTATACATAGCCGCTACTATGTCGATAACTGTCTAAGTGGCTTTTCCACACATAGCACGGTAATCTGAAAGCATTAAGCTCTGACATCTTCCTCTTGATGCAGAGAAACGAGATTAAACCCCACCTTCCCTCATCCTGGCAGAGCCTCGAAATAATCTCAAAAGGTGCTCCGCATCCCTGAAAAACGACCAGAGAAAAGGACTTAGCGTTTTACCATTCTAATCAAAAGGAAAGGTGAGGCATATTTGGCTGCCTCTCGCCTAAAGTGTAGACGGACTGTCGGGGGGCAAAGTGAACTGCTTGCTCTACTCCCTTCCCTCTCCGAGCCGTCGTGTATGGAGAGGTAGAATCCGAAATCCAGTTTTCCCGGCTTTGCGTGCTAAAACTCATTAGCCTGGGAAGCGATGGTGGAAATCATTTTAACTTTAATGCAATCCTGTCTCACCTGAAAATTTCCTTCACTGGAGAGAGTGGGGTTGAGACCAGCAATGGCTCAAGTCCACCCTACCTCCCGGCCGGGTTAAATAATATAGAAATGCAACTGCAGGTGTAGGAGTGCTTTTCGAAGCAAATAGGTTATGACAGTTTTGATTGCTCCTTGTTCTTGTCCAAGGACGCGGTAGCGGTGGAAGAATAACGAACTAGCTACTGGACGGTTATTGAGTTGAAAATATATCTTTTAAAATTTAAAGGATAATTTATTTTAAGAATTAAAGTATGAAATAGTATCTAAACCAACATTTAAATAAAAATAGGCCCCGGATACACAGGAAAATCAATTATCACAAGTAATGAATTGTAACAAAAGATGAAAGTCCAGGGAAAAGTAGACGGGGCCCGATGACAAAATTCGAACAGATAGACTCACCCTCGGCAAAAAGGTCTCGGGTAAATACGGTGAGGTTTCGACATACCAGGTATCAGGCTTGAAATCGAATCTATAAGGCGAGGAAGGTGTTTCAAACGTTTTGAGTCCAGCAGCAGGAATGTTCAATGGAAGATTGTGGTTCCCGGATTTATGAAGATAAACGTATCCCAAGTAGTACGCTGGGCCCAGGTAATTCTTTCAGGCCAAATCTTCCTCTTCGTCCTGTGGCCACAATCGTCTTCTTTCAAGGCAACCAAGGGCCTTTGTCGCGTTATCTATGTTCGATCCCCGCACCAAAGGAAATTTATCCGCATCCATTCACTTAGTTACCGATCAAATCTTTTGACTTTGAAAACTTTCACTTTTGACTCTCTGCAGCTCAGAAAATTATCAAAGCTTTTAATGGTAATAGCAATTTTAGTTAACGTCGTACTAGAGCAACACAACGGGCTATTAACGACGGTCCCGGATCAGTCCCTTAAGAGAAAGATTTGAGGACAACACCTCGTAATTTTGAACCACGGTCAGATGACGAAGCTACACCTGAGCTGGCACCCCACTCTCCAAACTTCCACGCCAACCCACAAAGCTTTTAACAAATTATTCTTAAAATTTAACCCAACGAACTCGTCATCTGGCCATGGTTCAAATCAACGTGTTGTCGTCCTCCAATCTTTCCCTTAGGATTTGATCCCGAACCGTCGATAATAGCTCGTTGCGTTGCTTCAATGCAACGTTAATTGAAATACCTACTAACCTAATTCTTCGAGTTTGGAGTTTCCTTCTAAATCGAATGTATTCATTGAAATCAGGAAAACTTCGTTTGCTTTCTAGAATTCTGTATAAAATTATTTAAAATTAACATTAGGCAGGTAGGTACTTTGACTAACATCGTACTGGAGCAGCACAACGGGCTATTGACGACAGTCCGGGTTCAATTCCCCAAGTGAAAGATCCAAATACAACGACACGTAATTTCAAACCACGGTTAGATGACGTAAAATAAACGGAGTTTGAGTTCTATGACAGAGGTTGGTAGGTATTCCAATTAATGTTTTACAGGAAGAGCGCACAGTCTATTGGCAGCGTTCCGGGATCCTACCCGAAGGGAAATATTTGAGGACAACACCACGTTATTTTGAACCACGGTCAGATGACGAAGTCACGCTGCAAACTTCTTCACCAAGCCAACGTGAGGATATATGCTACAGGAAAGAGAGAGCATTGTTTCTTAAACTTCAAACTTTGATTGAAATTGAGGATCGCCATGGCTTAGTGGATTGTCTGGTTCGGTACCTCCCTAGTTGTGTGTCTCTCTTCTGTGTTAGTAAAACTTTTCTTGTGTTAGTATGTATATTTCCTTGATAATGTTTGGTACAACATTGGCCCTTATCAAATATGGCCCTGGTGCCTAAAATGAATGAAACAGGGTAGGTGGAGTAGCTGACGCTATATCTGGAGGTGTAGATCACGTGAGTTTGGGAACTGACTGGGACATATCTAAGCGCAAATGTGTATTTTTCATCACGTTCGTCAGTTAGTCCTATATTAGCCGACCAACCGGTGTAGTGGTTAAGGTGTTAGCCTCTAGACCGGAAGGTTCCTGGTTCGAATCCGGGTTCGGGCATGGATGTTTGTAAGCGTATGGTGTAGAGGCGGCTGGTGCACCTTAAATCTGTCGTGGCCGAAAGTCCTCACGTTGGGTTGGCGTGGAAGTTTGGAGAGTGGGGTGCCAGTTCAGGTGTTGCTTCGTCATCTGACCGTGGTTCAAAATTACGAGGTGTTGTCCTCGGATCTTTCCCTTAAGGGACTGATCCCGGACCGTCGTCGATAGCCCGTTTTGTTGCTCTAGTACGACGTTAACTAAAATTACCATTACCATTACCTATATTAGCATTCGTACATTCTTCCTATTTCACGTGATATTCACCCATGTTTTTTCAAATCGAGCGATCGGGTGAAATAACGTGGTCGTGTGCGCATGCTTCATCTCTTTCATGAGAAGATCGATGTACTCAATGAAAATTTGTTTCTCAAGTTTCTAAATTCAAAGTTAAATAAGTACTTTGCTTTTCAAATTCGTGAACAATTGTTGTATACTGGACAAGAAAGAAGCATGTTAGAAGGAACACATTTATTAAAGAGGATATGGTTGTTGATGAGTACAAGTGCGTATTCTGGAAATATACAAGCTATTATTGTATAGAGCATGCGCACGCTTCTGATTCTTCTCGAACAAGTGGTCATATTCTATATGTATAAATAACAGTTCTCCCAAGCTAAATTGTAAGTAAATACAGATTAACAATGTTCAAATATTCGCTAGGCATTTCTATATTCAGTGATATATATAACTACTCACTCTTAAAAGATAGAGCTCTATTTATATCTCACTAAAAATATTTTTATGTTCGTCATCAACCCACGAAATTTCTCTACCGGACATTGTTCCTGGTTTTTATCCAGGAATGATGCTATCAGAGATTTACAACAGCCTTATGAAAGTATAAACTTTTTCAGAAAAATATCATCCATACAAAGAATAGAAAAATATATCTTCTTGGATTTTTTGGTTTGGTTTGATGCTCAAAAGGCATTTTTTTCGCTAAATGAGGATTAATTAGGTATGATGTTCTGGGATGGAATTGATGATGCATACATATATTGTGATTTATGGGCGTAATCTATAATATCATTTAATATTTTGCCATTAGATAACATGCAAACCACATGTGAATTTTTACTGCGTACAGAGAATTACATAAGGGGTAACTTGCATGAAAGTAGCTTGCACCTTCGTCACTGCTCAGGTTACAGTTGTACGAAATTCAAGTCTTTGGAGGCGACAGTTAATGTAATAGCTACAAATAGAAAATTAAAAGTAAAGGTTGAAAAATCAGTATTTTTTCTCCTGATCATTTGATCCAAACATAAAAAAACTATTAGAAACCAGACATCTTCGTGTGTTAACCTTGTTGTGGTCGATTCTCCCTTCGGTTGTTTCATTGACAAGATATATCTAAAGGATCCTCCATAAAATTTACTTATTTTAAAAATAATTAATTGCATCCTTTAACAAATATTTTAGCATGTATTTCGAAATGAATTTGTCTCTCCCCCCTATTTAGCTTCTCACTCTTCAATTCATTTTGTTACGTTGGGTCTTCAAATTTGCCTGACGCAAGAGCCACCTTTACACCAGGAATAATTAGACGCGTGCATTAACCCTCTTGGTTGTTGTGTCGACGATATATCTCGTCATTAAGAGAAAATTGCCAGATATTGATGGACGAAATCTCGTCACTAGAAAAAACACACTACCCAGATCTGGATCTCCCCATCATAAAAGATTTGACAGTAAGCTTGATGACGAGATATATCGTCATGAGCAAAATTACACATACCTTCATGAATGAGATACATCGTCCAAACCACTTGGAGGATTAAACTGGATTCCGAACCGCAACGAATATTTATGTCGAGAGAGGGATTCAAACCCAATGTCAATTGAACCTGTTGGATACTTGGAAGTAATTGAAGTTTTTAAACAATGCTAACGTGACAAATTTTCCTTAAATGCAAAATCTTAAGCTCTACTGAATATGTTCTTCAAAAGAAACAATTATAAAGGTTTCGAACTTTGGTTGGTGAATTATTCAAATAATTGGTTGTGTTCAAATTACGTATCTAAAAGTAACTATGGTTCAAACTATTACATATAACATTATAACAAAACACAAACTAATGCCAAATTCAAAACTGTTTTAATAAATCTATATAAATAAGAATGGAGTGTTTGTTTGTACATTCAATATTTTCGACCCATTTCAAGTTTTCTATCCGTTTTGGACCCTTCTGATGACGAATCCGCCTTTTTCTTGTTTGGTGTCTGTCTGTCTGTATGTTGTGCCCTATACACGTCCACGCGGTTTAAGATATTTTCATGGAAATTTGCATATGGAAATTTGCATATATAAATAAGAATGGAGTGTTTGTTTGTACATTCAATATTTTCGACCCATTTCAAGTTTTCTATCCGTTTTATATATACGAGAATATACGAGAATACACGTCCACGCGGTTTAAGATATTTTCATGGAAATTTGCATACAGTGAGTACTTATCTTCATTTAGTGAGTGGAATTGGTTGCGAAAGTCTGTCTGTCCGTCTTTCTGTTCTATGCTCGATTTTGTGTTTGTGTGTTTGTGTAGACATCACATGAATTCTATTCCAGATATTTGATTTCAGTGTATTTTATGTTATACATTATCTACTAATGTAGTGAATGCAATATTAAACATTTCTTTATTGTTATATTTAGATGAGTTTTAAGCTAAAACATCTGAGTAAGTATACTTAAATAAACCATAATTTGGTAGTTTTGGAAAAATTGGAATGTCTATTGAATATTACGATTACTTCGATTGTTTACCAGTACTGCTGAAAAAGTAATTATTTTTCAAAAAATAATTTTTTAAATGGAATTTCAGCTCTGATACTTTATTTATTTTGAGTCTTATTTTTGTTCTTTGTGCAATGCAAACGATTTCCGAATATTTGGGGCAGACGATATTTTTCAACGAAACGAGAATGAACAAGATCGCCAGAGTAGTGATATTTTCTGTTTCTTTCGCTCTGAATTAATTTCACATTTCTAAATTTTGTGCAATTTTAGTTGTAAGTTGTGGCAACTGTGCGAGACCAAGAGATAAAAATGAATCACAAATTAATATCTTTAGGACAATTTTTTCTGACATCTTTTATTTTGTTTTTTTCGCTGTTTTCTGTTTTAACTATTTATTATTTTAATAAATGTGTTTTCCTTCTCATCACACGCAACAGCACCACAAAGTATTCGACTTAAAAATGGCATGCAAGTCAGAATAAATTTTCAGCAAATTTTAAGTGTAGTTATGCCATTATTGAAATAATAATGCCGTTATTTGAAGAATAATACGTTATTGAAAGAATAATGCCGTTATTGAAAGAATAATACCGTTATTTAAAGAATAAGGCCGTTATTTAAAGAATAATGCCGTTATTTAAAGAATAATACCGTTATTGAAAGAATAATACCGTTATTGAAAGAATAATACCGTTATTGAAAGAATAATGCCGTTATTGAAAGAATAATAATGTTTAAAAATTCGAACTAGAACTTTTCAAACATTAAAAAATTCGTTGTAATAATGACAGGAGAAGATTGCAAAATTTCACTATGTCGCATACCGAATGCAAGAGTGCCACAAGTAAAAAACTATTGTTTTGTTGACTATGAGTGCGAGAGCACTCGCCATAAATCGTAATTTTAATTAATTGAGTTGAACATGAAAAGAACTTAAGAAAGGGAATTTCAAATCTCCCTCAAAATCGTCTTTTATAGTAGTAACCTTAGTGTCACCTTTTGTCATTTTGTAGCTTTGTCATACAGCAAGTGTGCGATGTATGTTAAATGTATTACATGAATAGATATGCATGTGTAGGATTTCTGTCCAAAGTAAGTTGTAGAAATTATAAAGATGGCGAAAGGTGTTCAAATAAATTTTTATTCTACAAAAAACGTAAGTCATTATATATTTTGATTATCTTTTCAATTTAGAGTAAACCAATTCAAACCGAGTAAGGTCGGGTATTTTGCTAGTTTAATATAAAAATGTTATATGTGTGTAACAATTTTAACCGAACGAATATTTTACATTCGAAATACACATACAAGGATGAATTAATCGTTTTTACCTAACAATAGAGTGGTTAAAGTAGTTAAGTTAACTAAAAAGTGTAAAAACTATATAAATCAATAAACACATATGGGAATTTTGTTTAGATTATAGTTTGTCGTTCATTGTCGGTCAATTGTTTCATCGCTAGTGCTAATTAAGACCGTTTGTAGATATTATCTATCAGCGTGATTATATACTTATATATTACACACCGAATATCAAGGTTTTATCAGTATACAATATATATCAAAGAAAGAGAATTTCCACGAAATATGTAAAGCTAATGTTTACGACGGAAAACTATTTTACTTAAAAAATGTGACAAACGTAATTTAAATATTCTCGTTCATTTGTAATTAAAACAATCAAATATATGAAAATGTATCATAATAATTTCCTGCGAATTATTAACATAATTAAAGCTTTATAAAGATGACGCGTAGAAAAACATTTAATGTTAAACTAAATTATAAAATTTTGGGCTAATAATTATTACAGAAAAACAGTTAATTCCAAACGAAAATAATTCACAAACGAAGAGCTGCTTATCTGTACCAAACAAATAAGTTCTGAAAAAAGACGCTTTTCCTACTCATGGTAAAAATGAATGGATTCTGGAAACAATAAAGCAGAAACATCGTATTATATAACAATACCTTTGTGTGTAATAATTCCAGATTAAGCTTCGAAATTTTAATTGTATTGCAATTTACGTCCTATTGATTGGTTTCTAAGTGCACTCTAAGAGCAGAGCGAAAACGTATCGTTTTAGAAGATTAATTAGAAGGAGTATATAAATATTCCATTCTGTAAAATTATTAAAAATTTATAACATAACATATTTTTCTAAACCTTTCTTTATAACTCAAACAAGACATTTCAGACGAAACGCGTTTTATTGAAGGGTTCATTAGATTTTATCCAACAATGCGAGATTAAAAATTTCTGATTGTAAACTGTTTTGTTTGATGTTAAATATATAGATGAAATAAAAAGCACATCGTTAATTTACGTGTGTCTTACATGTGAGGAACGTATTAGTCGTTATGCATGATCAATATCACCCTCATGAATGGAAAAAAACTTCATATTCCTCTAATTTGCTTAGAAAGATTTTTAACTTAGTTTTAGCCGTTTGCAGCTAATACCTTTAGCTTATATTGTATAAGCAACAGCCTTTCTCTGTTGCCTGTTTTCGTATTTCGAAATACATTTCTTATTGTTACACATTTTTAATATAATACAATGAATACTCGTCGTATGGAACCGATTGTTTGTTGGGTTTGCTGATTTATACTCGGCTTAGAGCAGAAAAAAATCATTAATTGTCATTTGTTAGGAGACACTAAGCGCATATTTTCCTGATAATCAGAAATACATTGTCATATGGGAATCATTATAAAATATGTATGACACTATCAAAATGCTTATAGAATAATTCTTATTTTTTACCTAAGTACTAATAGTTAGTTGTTAGTTAAACAGTAAGATGTTGAAAAAAGTAAGAAATTATATTTATGTTAATGATTTTCTGTTCTACTATATGTGATAGTTTAAGGGAACGAATACATGCTTTAATAGGTGGATGGTCCCCCATGTGCTGCAATTACGCTAGCAACCCTTTTGGGCATACTTTCAACAAGGTTTTGATACACAGCTATGGGTATTACATTCCTGCTGCAAGAATATCACCAGCTCAGCTGTAGATTTCGGACGTGGTTTCGTGGTCCGTAAGCGTCGCTCTAACTCGTCCCACGAATGTTCAACGAGTTTAGATCGGGACACTGAGCAGTCCAGCGAAGACGCTTTACATCCATACCTCGATGCCACTGCTTGACAGAGACTGCAACATGACATGGAACGTTGTCTTCCTGGAAGTCACATTCGTCCATTCCATAAAATTGCCGGAGCGTGGGAAGAACCTGATTGCCCAAAATGTTCATGTAGGCGTCGACGTTCAACTGACCAGGAACAACATGCAAAGGTCCCAAGCCATACCACAAAACCACCCCCAAAGAAGTAATCGGATTTTATAAGCAGTCGTTGTTATCAGCTTCCATATGTAAGCAACCTCAACATTTTGTCACTTAATACAAAAAAAAAATTTTCTTCGAAAATTACAATTTGTGATATAATTCCAAGATCAATAAAGTCTTGTTTAAAATTCCTTTTACTCCAGCAGATATCCAGTTTTAAATAGAATCCTTATGGTACTTTTTTTAAATCAGTTATTAAGTTTCTCAATGGAAACCACGCACTACCTATTTGTAATGATAAATGTCGTTACCTAACTATGGAGTACAACAATCAATAACACCCATAAAACATGAAAAACAAAAGTAAATTTAATTGATTTTAACCATCTTCCATTGAACAACTATATAACATTTTTGAAATATATACGTGTGACTATTCGTTTTAATTTAACGTAACCCATCCCAGTTTAATGGGATTTTTTTAAACTTTATTCGTCATTTTAAAATAAGAAATTACACACCTTACTTAAAAATTTTTAGATTTGAATATTTTATTTATTTTTATGAAACAGCAATCTATACACATCATAACGTATTCAACCAAAGATTTAAAGGAAGTTGTTTGAAATATATATATACTTCCAAGATATTACCCACGTCTAGTGATACTACGCAGAAAATAAGTAATTCGTTAAAATTTAACTATTAAATAATATATCAGCAATATTTAAAATACTGGAACGCAAAAATACCGCCAGAAACAAAATTCTGTTCATTTTTAAATAGGTTACGCAACTTTTTTAGAAAGCTTGTTTTGTAAATTTTATTTATTTTTACTAAACACAGAATTCTACAAATCATTACGTATTCAATAAAATATTTGAGGAAAGTTGGTAGAAATCTGGATACACCATCCAAACATTACCGTGTCTGCTGTTTTGCAAGAAATAAAATAATTCATTAAAATCTAACTTCTAAACAGTATATCTACAGTAGGTAATATACCCGAACACATAAATACAATCAGAAAAAAAAAATTATAATCCTTGAAAAAATGCAGAATTTTAAAATATCAGTGCAAAGGTGTCGAATTTCGTCTTTCTGAACATATTCTGAAATTGAACAATTCGACAAAAATAAATCTGTTTGCACAATACTAATAAAGACGATATTTTTTATTAACAAAAGAACACATATTTATAGTACTTGGGAATCCATAAATATGACCGCAACATATCGCTATCAACTGAAATAAGCAAAAACAGAATTCTAAATGAAGTTTAAAAAAATAAACATTAATTCTGGAGTTGCCAGGTACCGAGTACCATAATTACGCTTTGATGATGAATTAGTTTTTTGGTTGAGCTTTTCGTGTCCGGTGATACTTAACCGGAAGATCGCCATCAAATGTTACTATCCAAATGGTCCTACAAAACTTTAATACTGTGGACAGTTAAACTTGTCGCATTGAAAATATTGAAAAATAGAAATGATTGTGTTCCTTTACAAAAATATATTGTTCGAGTTGAGGAATCAAGAACCCAGAGTGTTCCTATTTATATTTAAAAAAAGTCGAATACAGTTACAAAATGTAAGTTATCTAAAATTAAATGTTCTAAACTTTCTTTATTCAATCAAGTATTTATAGATTAATTAAATCAAGACAAGAAAAAAAATAGACTGGAGAAATACCGGAAAGTCAGCTTCACCCAGGCAACACAAAATGGTGTTTTCTACGTAAGAATGGCAATACTCTAAAAATTGCTCACACACTCCCGCAAACATCATTAAAATTCAACAAACAAAACAGGACAATTTTAAACCATAAAATGGCAAAGAAAAAGTACAATTAACCACACAAAAAAAGAAGAAAAATAATACGAAGGCCCACAACAGCAGCTGGGAGTAGGGTTGCCAAGCGTCCTGGATTGTACGGGATTGTCCCGGAATTGAAATTGCTGTCCAGAATCTCGGTTGAATGTCAAACTGTCCCGGAAGTCACGAAAGCTATCGACCAATATCACCTGCACTCCAAAATAGTTTCTTCTATTGCTCATGACCGTGTCCATTCCGTTGAAAGTCGGTTCCCCTTTAATATCCCCAGCCAATACTATATATGGCTGTCTGTTCAGAGTGTTTGACGTGTTGCGTTGTTTGTGAGCGTATCTTTATTCTTTAATTTTTGTTATCCACCCTTTCAGTTTAGATGGAAAACAGTGTGTCAAATAGTGATAATGAACAAGTGCCGACCAGGCACAGGAGACATACACAGGCTAATAAAATTAAAAGATGATCAGTTTTCAATGATGAATGTACGCAGGATAAGAATTTTAAAGGCTATCTTGCTAAAGAAGATCAATGCAATTTTCAATGTAATTGGTGTCAATCTACATTTTCGGTTAGGAGCTCTTGAGACATGAATTGCAAAAGGCACCAGAAACACACAATACTTCAATACAAACTCAATTAATTAATCGTTTTTTCCAAAAAAATTCAACCGAACCAAAAGGTGGTCAAAGAGGAGCTTCTCTCAGTTTTTCACAATGCAAAGCATCGGTTAAGTTGCAATAGGTTTGATTCAAAGCTTGTTCGTTCTCTTTTCGAAGACAGTAATACTGCTCAAAACTTTCCTTGTGGGCGCACCAAGAACATAGTCATTACATTCAATGTACTTGGTCTGTTTGCCCATTAACGTGTTATAAATGCTATGAAGGAGTCTTTATAATTTTTAGTTCTTCTGATGCCTCTGATGTAATAAACATCAAAACTTTTCCATGCATAGTCCAATACTTTACTACAGAAATTGAAGTATACCGGAAAATATTGGATTTTTGCAACGACCCTGGTGAAACTTCACTGGTTATTTATAATTGTAACAAAACTATTATTGATTGTAACAATTTCCCCTTCAAAAAAATAAGTGCTTATAGTTAGTGCTTATAGTACAACGCATCAGTGAACTATAGAATGCATTACTCCGTATTAATTGACCTAAGTAGCTTTGAAAAAATCAGACTTGATGGTATTTGTTTTAAATAAAATGAATGGTGACTTTCTCTCTCTCTCTCTTAACTCCAGCATTTACACCAGACTGGAGAAAACAGTTCATGAATTTAAATGCTCCAGCAGCTTTTAGTTTTCTGGACTTGTGTTATATTTTAATGTTAGTCCACACGTGTGATCTAGTTAAATGTTTGGAGGTTTGAAGGCGGGGTTATAAGAGGGATCGGGGTTATATAAGAGGGATAGGGTTTATAGAATAATGGGATGAAGCAAGAGGAGATCGTTTGGGTACTAACATTGTGTAATTAAAAGCACTTTTGTTATGAAATGGAGAGAGAAACATCTACAATAGAATCTTTTTAATGTGTATACTCAACGCTGGACGAAAAAGTATCATGCAACAAACTATCTACTGGCCTGCTATTATGGGCTTTGGCTTCTAGGCCTACTGTATGTAATCTGAACTCGCAGCATTTTTATAACTAAAAGTGTACATTTAATTTCATGACGTTCTCTATAAATTTTAAACTACTCTTCTCAACAACAGATTGATAATATTCCAACACAATTAGTTTTAATAACCAATCCAAGCAATCGGACAAGTGACTAGGGTAATAGTAGGTAGGAAGGTATTTAATTAACGTCGTACTGGAGCAGCACAATGGGCTGTTGGCGATGGGTCCCAGAAGGAGAAGATCCAAGAACAACACAATGCAATTTTGAACCACGTTCAGATGACGAGGTCATACCTGGATTAGGGTAATGACTTTCAGATCGAAATTTTCTTGGATCAAATCCAGGTTAAGATATGACGTTTGTCCATCTGGAGTGAATGTGTGGATTCTATAATCCTGTTGTGCCTTTAAAATATGGTATGTATATGAGGTGCAACGTGAATCCATTACCTTGTGATACACCAATGTAACGTAAAGTTTCGAAATTCCTTTTTTGCAGTGCCATAATGACTAAAGGAATTGTGCTATCAAGTTCAAATCAGCCAAGCTTAAGTTAAAGACGTTTTTGACCAACAGAGGTCAAATGTTTCGAAGGATTGAAATGGGGTATGGTATATATCAGGGCTCGAAATACCCGGGTGCACAGGTGCACTGTGCACATGAAAATATAATTGTGCACCTAATTTTTTCCCACTAGGTGCACGCAGTGCACCTTGTGCACCTAATTTAAAAACTTAGGTGCACAAGGTGCACCTGTATTAAAAAATCTATTTCGAGGCCTGGTATATATCACACTATAACGTTTGTTTTCGGTTTTTTTCTGATCCCTATATATTCATTTAAGGAATTGCTTTAATTAACATCTCACTGGAGCAAGACAACGGGCCACCGGTCCGGGATCTAAACCAAATGGAAAGTTCGGAGAATGACGCCTCGTCATTTTGAGCCACAGGTTGATGTCGAGGTCACATATAAACTGGCACCCCACTCTCCAAAACACCAAAATACACCAACCTGACGAAATTTGAGGTCACGACAGATTTAATGTGCTCCAGCCTCCTTCGAACACGACTGACTGGATGGTTTCGAGTTCGTAACCCCTCCAGTTGGTACCATCTGGCGCATTCCACCCTGGACGTATTTCCTCTCTTTTGTGTCAGTAAAACTTTCAGTCTGTGTGCCTGCCTATGACTTGATATTGTATGTGTCGTGTCTGGCCCATCATGGCCAAATATGGCCCTTCGCTCCAATAAACCATAACCTACAATCGGCCTTAAAATGAAACCGACGGATCAAGTGAGTGGAGTCGCTGTCATAGGATTCCTGAAAGGTAAAGCACAGATCTACTTTTTCCAAAATTTACAAATCTACTACTACTACCGATTGACTTTCGAGACGCAGACTAGTGTTTTTGACCACGGTGAGAATTTATTAATTTAACTATTCAATAATTTAAAATTTATGCTTTTACCCACGTTCGCGTGAAACGTCTTTAAACAGAGCAGAGCAACAAATGACATGAAGCTGCGGGCACATGCTCCGTATATTTCATTTCTAGGACGATGTAACACATCGGGAAACCGCAGCTCGTACTTTTCACAGAATGCTAGCTGCAAGATTCAATTAGCTATGGAAGCGCATACTAGTGTTTGTGACCATGGTGTAGATTGATAATTTAACCTTGGCTCCACATCAACGGCGACAGCAACAGAGACAGGCGACATTTTGTCGCCTGTCTTGCTGCTAGAAAAATTGCTGCTGTTGTGTTGCTGCTAGAAAAGCCTTCAAACAGCTAGAGACAGCAATTTATTTGCGTATGTGCATAATGTTCTTTTTCGAAAGCAAAACATTTATTTCCGTGTCTGATTCTGCAAAATGGCTGACTGATCGCGTCCGTGTTTAATAAAACTCTTTTCACAGCGAAAACGATTACTTTTAAAGCTTCTGACTGATGATGAAAAAAAAAACAGTGGGTGAAAAACATCAACCGAAATCGGATTAGGCAAGGTACTCAAGAATCTGATTGCATGTCGGCATAGCAACATAGACAAAAGTAGAAATTCCTCCAAGACTTAAAAGCACAGCGACAGAGAAAAACCGGGTGAAACAAAATTTTTTTTTGCAATGCGCATGATCAATTACGAAGATACATGTTTTTTTGTCTTTCTCGCCGTTGGTATGAAGCCAGCACTAGACTACGGCCGGTACAACAGTTGTAACTTGATCGCGCCAAGAAATAATTTTGACTACGGCCAGTACATCAGCTGTACCTTGAAAGTTACAAGAATAGTGCCAAGAAAACAATTTAGACAATGGTTGGTACATCAGTTGAACCTTGAAAGTTATAAGAATCGCTCCAAGAAAAAATTTAAACTATGGCCAGCACAGCAGTTGTACATTGAAAGCTTTAAGAATCGCGCCAGTTATATCTATAGCCGTAGTCAAAAGGTTAACCAATCAATAATTTAGAATTAATGCTTTTACCCACAACCACGGGACACATTTTCAAACCAAGCAACTGGAAGAAACAACACAAAGGTGCGGGCCCATTTCATTTCAAGGATGATGCAACCAACCAAGCTAAGCTTCCACGGCCCGTACTGTCCTCAGAAGTCTCGCCAACGTCAAAAAAAAAAAAAACTCCGTACCACTGTCGCCCTCAACATAAACATACACCACTATGGCGTTCATTTTTTCCCCACTGAGATCTACCTTTCCTGGGAGACAGTTAACGAGGGCTGTGTAGTATGATGGGAACTGCCATATCCACTCAGAGCCACTAACGCAGTTCTGGATGTAAAAATGCTGATACGGTCGGTGGACTCGCCGAAGTTTCCCGATACCTGCCTGTCGCTCCAACTGCGCTTTGTGCGCCTGACATTAATCACCCGCGAGCGCCATTATGCAGGGGACGATGTCATGACAGATAAACGAATGCGTTACTGGCACAGTCGACCTGCGTTCTTATCGGAATGATGTCGTGCCATTGACGATTACATTACCTCGTTGCGCGGAATCGCGTGAGGCACTTCAAATTTCGGGCTGATGAATTTGTTTCTTGTTCCTACTACAAGGGGAATCTGAAATGGGTGTAACAGACGGAATAGTTCGGTGTTGTGTGAAATTATTTAACGTACACTTTTATTGCGACGAACTGCTTGATGGTAGGTAGGTATTTAACTAACGTCGCACTGGAGTAACACATCGGGCCATTGGTGACAGTCTGGGATCAACCCCAGAAGATAAAGATCCAAAGACGATTTTAAGTAATTTTGAATCATGATAAGATATCGAGGTTACACTTAAGCTGTCACACCCCGCACTCTTCAAACCTACACAATACACAAATGCGAGGACATTTGAGGCCACGACACATTTAACGTGCACCAACCCCCATGTAAAGGACAGTAGTTGGATTGGAACTATAAACCATCCAGTTTGCTTATCTGTCCATGCCAGTTTGTATCTGCTTATCTTCCAACCGGGCTACCACATCCTTGAATATTGAATCTTTGAAATTTGAATTGGCGAAGTGCTAAACGTATCATTACACGTTATAGCTTACCATAACACATATCGCCTCAGAAACACATCCGCCATCCAACAAACTTAACAGGGAATGCCTTTCATATCAGCTACAACTGGAGTTCGGCCAATTCGAGGTCGAATAAAACTAAAGACCGTCGCGTACAAAGGGAGCTAGTGCACGTTAAATTAGTTGTCGTGACTTCAAATGTCCTCACGATGGTGTATTGTTGAAGTTTGAAGAGTGGGGGGTCAGTTTAGGTGAGACATCGTCATCTGACCTTTCTTCAACATTACGTGGGGGTGTGGTCGGAACTCTCCTTTTAGGCTTGATTCTTGACAGTCGCCAATAGCCCGTTGTGTTTTCCGATGTTAAACAATAACCTACCTGTCATATCGGCAAATCAAAATCACAGTATTAAATTCTTGAAGCATTCCTGGCTCATTTTGTTTTCATATTTTCCATACACTGTGCATGCTGATGGAAGCACAGGTTCGATAACTTCTACTTACCCTGGGTTAAAAAATATTCCCTTCTACTAAAACTCTGGTCATGCGCATGTTTACTGCTTGATAACTTATTAGCAGATATTTGAGTTGAAGAACCGAGTTTTATTCTGTTTTTCATTTGTCGATCTTTTGATGCACAAGTCAACCTTCTTGTGGTTATCCCGACTAGGCATCTCCTTATTAGCAAAAGATTAGAACTTGTGGTGGTTTTTTTTGTTGCCATTTACTGGAAATTTCGTAGCAAAAGAGGGCACATTAGATTTCAGAGATAGTTTGATGTATTTTTGAAATGATCAAAGCAAAATGTAAACGTATTCTAGTTATATTAAGGGTGATCAAATTCATCTATTTCGATAGTGTTCTAGAGATGGGGTGAAACATAAAGATCGCACTCTCACCATTGAATTTAATTTCTATTGTGTGTAAAATGCATTGGTGGTAGATAAAAGCAATGTTTTCCATAACTGTTTTGGTATAAAACTTACAACGATTAAGGTAAACTGAACAGAAACCAGTTATTAGTTTGAATACTTCTCTGCAGTTATTAGCTTGAATTTACTCCGCACTTCACCATCACAACGGATTATTGACAACAGTCAGGGATTAATCTCGTAGTGAAGGATCCGAAGACAACACCTCTAATTTTGAATCATTATCAGGAGACGAGGTCACACCTAAGCTTGCATTCCACTTCAAACTTCCCCAAATTTCACACAACGCCAACATTAGTGTATTTGATGTCATGACAAATTTAACATGCTCCATTCCCGTGTACCCAATGATCTGGTTGGAGGTGACGATCTTCGAGTATCGAACTCACAGTCCTGCGAATGTTATTCCGTTACCCTTCGAAATGGGCTACGTCGGCCCCATGCTAAATTTAAAATTGATAAGTTGCAAAATTTAAAATTGTTTAAGTTATAAAAAGTATATATAAATATAAATTACTCTGAAAAACTTGTTTCTCAATTCCATACGCAAACAAACCTCTCTTAAAAGATATTACATTATATAGAGTAACTTATTCTTTTAAAAATTAAATTTTATAATACATTCATTACGTAATTTTAAACAAAATGTACAAGGGAACCATCTCAATAATAGGAAACATATTTCTTAACAGTCAGGCCCTGATTTACCATTAGGCCCGTGAGGCAAGGGCCTAGGGCCTCCATAATTTAGAGGGCCCCTAAGTTTCAAAAGTATCTAAAAATTTAAAAAAAGTTTTTAAGTAGTTACATAAATTATTGGGTATTTACGTAAATGTCCGTCGACCGTTTCCACCACTATCACATTCTTGTAATCACATTAATTATCTAACTATTATGTTTTTAATTTTCATCTGCTTTATTTTGTTTTGCCAAGAGTTATAAGTAATGTCACGATTTTCTCAAACTTTTGGTGACATCTGTGAAACGGTCAACAGTCACAAATACGTAAGTACCAATTATTGTTATAAAATTAGTTTTTGTGATGAACAAATAACATCGGGGGGCCCCTTCCTGCGTGTAGTGCCTACTATACCAAATTTTCTAAATCGGGCCCTGTTAACAGTAGTTGCTTCTTATAACAAAGCTTTTATTAATTAAATGACTACCAATGACACAATTGCTGAAATTCCAACGTTTTGAAATGAAATCAATTCCGCACATTTGTGTTACTTTCCAGAAACTATACATGTTAAAAACATTCCCAGACTCTTTAGAAAACTTTAAATCTTTTGATACATTCGTGCCTTTTGCGAACCTGTTTTAAATATGAAGGGGCGTAGAATCATCAAATGTTTTCGAAAGAAATTGTAACTTTTGAATGCCACTTGCAATTCGTTTGTAATTTAAGAAAGGAAATTGCTAACTTTAAACGAAAACTCTTTGAATCCGATTTGTCTTGAATAACCTTACGACATTAGTGGCCTCTAAACTCTAAATTTTTACAGTGAAATAAGGCTGTAATACATTTGCCATTCAAAACGTAACGGGTGGTACACATTTTCATAGTAGTTTACAAATAATGTTCTTTTAATTATAGTTTACGATTATTTGAAGATTGCAAACTTCATTAATAATTCATGAGTGATACTTTTCAGTTACTATATTTACATATATCCTAGTACTGTTTGATTTGAGAGACTGATTTTAATAGAGATCGAACATTTTCACTCAAGGAAAGTACTTATAGTGGATGTGTAAATTTCTCAATGTTTCAAACGTCTCGATTACTTTTACAATTCATCTCAATGAGTACATTTTGTTATAATTTGTTTACTATAAATTATATATTTTAAAGGTACAGCTTGCAGTCTATGTTTATAGCGGTGACAACAGCCTTGGCGTTTTTTTGCACACTTTTAGTAGCGAGTTATGGAAGTTTAAGGCAACCCATTTGTGCTATGGTTATTTTTTAAAAACAAACTCGACAAGCGGAAAGATTTAATTTTCATTTTGAATATTCTAGAAAGTTCTTTCAAAATCCTTAAACTGTCATTCATTGGTTCATTTTACATTTTTTTCTTTGATTGAATTGGTTATTATAATTTTAAACTACCCTTTGATTTCATTGGTCCTTAAAAAAAATTTTTCTTTGATTTCATTCGTTCTTTTAATGGTTTTTCACCAGTTGTGAAATTTTTTTCATTTTAATTTATGTCACGGAACAATGCCTCAGGTTGTAGTTTATACATTTATTTAAGTATATTTATATTATTTACGTATCTATATATATAATTATCTTACGTGGCAAGCAAAAAAGACGTTATTAGCTATCGCGTTTTGGCAACATTGTACGATTATTTGTTTTTCACGAAGCCTCGCGCTTGAATTGAATTTATAGCGTTATCGGATAAAATTTTATTGAGAAAAAAAATGCATTTTCATCGAGCTGTTGCAGCTAATAATAGAAATCAAAGAAAGCGGAGGATCTTTTCAGGGCCATTTAAAAAAGGTTCTTTTCAGGGCCAACAATTATAGTTCAACAAGACGCTTGCACTACAACTTTCGACAGCAAACTCAATGAAAATGCGTGGGTGGCTCGAGTGCAGGGGTAAATATACACTCAAACAACATGCTGGGTATTCAATTTCCGGTGGAGTGGTCATTCACGGTAAGACGTTTGTCGCCAAATCAAGATGGCGGCCGAATTCCGTAACAGCAGATAGGGTTGCCATAACAAAAACGGCAGATGTGAAGAAAATCCTCAAAAGGCGTAGGTTACCATATTTGGCGACAAATCGCCTTCTTACCGTGAACGACCACTCCATCCAATTTCCAAATCCACCCTCACATTTCGAGTCAAAATTTTCTCAAAGTTTTCACTTGAATTCAGATTTTATCGGTACTGTATATATCTTTTCTGAAAAATAGCAAAAAAAATTTAGGTTTGAAAAACGTTTTTTTGGAATATCATATTTTGTAAACAATTCCTTCTGCTAGGACACATGTCTTCATTGCTGCGAGCGAAGCGAGCATAGGTTCGAGCAGCGAACCAATGAGGATTGCGAAGAAATCCTCCGGGGGTTGGCGAGCGTTTGCGAGCAGGGGGCGAGCCCCCTAGTACAATATATTTTCTAAAACGTTTACAAATGTGTTTCTGAAACTTATTTATATTTTTTATATAATTCTTTCCTTTGCGACATTAGAGAAGATTGCAAAAAAAAAAAAAAGCGTCAAGACCGTTGTCACGTGGATTGAAGCTGTATGACTTTAACTTGTTTTCCCTTGATTTCGTCTAGTATAAAAGCATATGTGCAGCATTTTCAGCCTTAAATGACCAAACGTGGTTGTATTTACTTCTTGACTGGCTCGGTAGGATTGGCTAGATTTGGCTAGATTGGCTAGATTGGCCCACACTTGGTAGTTGACCGATCCAACAATAGAGACGGGAAAGTTTCCTCGACTCGTCTTCCTAAGTGTCTGGTTCCTGGTTCAAGGCCGGGCACTGATGCAGATGGGCAGCATCCATGACCCCCTGACCACATGATGGGCATTGTGGAGGGTAACATGTGAATCCTGTGCAGGTGGTCATCAAGGTAGTCGTACCCAATTTTCATCCAGAACAGCACCCCGCCGACTTCTCGAGGGTGGCCATGGCAGATCGAACCTCTGGTGACGAGTATTGCTCATTTCCCCCCTTTCAAGTTGCCAGTCGCTGCTTCTTCAACCAGTGGCTAACAGCAGAGTTAATATGGGATTTGATGGTGTTTAAAGTAGAGGTACATAGCGGCTGATTCAGAGCATCCCCCATCTTTGCAAGTGAGATGGCCTTTCCATAGCTTGCAATGTTTACGTGACTTGCTCGGTAGGATATGTGGCCCCAGCGTTATTTAAGTTTAAGCAAATGCTCGAATACTTTTAAGACACGGTAAGTACAGTACGTGAGTATTGTAACTATGCAACATTGAATCGAATGGAAGTAAATGGATATTTTCTGTTTCAGGACTTTTTTGCGCAAACGTCGAGTGAAAGACATAGATAAATTCTAGGAGGTGACTGTTTATGCTGCAATGCCACAAGTTGAGAGCAAGGGCTGTCGTGAAAACACCTGTGTTCCTCCCAAGACCTACAACGCCTACCTCCATGAGGTAAGACTAAATAGGTAAATAAAGATCGAGGACGTAAATTTAACACATAAAGTCCGTATTTTATTTATACTGTTTCCATACGTCCATTTCAGTTCTCATTACAAGTTTAGTTTCGTGTTCATTAATAAACTGTAACATCTCAAAGTTACTGCAATCTAATTCGCTAGTGTGTATATCTTGCACACAAGGAAACTCTAAGCAGGCTAACAGACGCTGTACGAAGTTTGTTCGCAAGTAGGTATGTAGCTTGAACCAAGCAATTTTCTTTCCACTTATTATAAACTCTGGACTACTAGCGAGCATTCCCTTGGAGCATTGAGGATTTCACTGTTAGCAACGAGTTACAAGACATATCAACTGTTCACATCTTAAAAGTGTTTTAGTAATAATTATATTGTTACAGTCTTGATTACAGTTCTTGAAAATTCATGCACCCAGGTCTTGTGGAGTCTTTCCAATTTTATCCCAATGATATTTGGTATTGATTCTTTTCTGAACGTGAAATGACGCATTGATGCATCAAAAACTAATCTGGACCATTTTCCTCTCGTTGCAGAAGATGATTAATAATTTCGACATGGAGACAGTGTGGCACAATGGACTTTCAGATGGGATACTCTCAATTCGTCCCCGAATAGGGGTGTTGGAGTAAGTCCTAACCCGAGGATGCTCTGAAGAGGGGTCAATTTAGACCGACCCGGGTGTTATGACACCCTATTGCCCACTCCCCAGCGTTTCAAACGTCGAGACCACACGTGTGATTTACTGCTTGTTCAGACGTGGTGGACATTTCTGACAAGCGGCAGTCACGCTTTTTGAATCATGGGATATGCCATGATAATTTTCACAGAGCTCTATTACTCGAATGAGCATCACATTATTACCAGATTTGCAGACACTTATCAAATGAACAGTATGATCAAAATCAGGGGAAACAGGAAAATCAAGATTCCTTACTTTAAAATACACGTCATTTCTAACACTATACTGAGTACTAACGGTCCCATCGTGTTCGTGTTATTGGTGAACAAGAGTAAAAAGTGGGGAAGAAATTGGTGGGTGGAAGAATTATCGAAATTGAAGTCACAGTTGGACTTCAGGGTTCAAACGGTACACCCCATATCGGTGTTTGGGCCTTAGTGAAGACGTGTTAAGCCGTTCGGGCAGAATAGCATGCGGTATTTTCTGCTAGCCACTAACATTTATGTCATAGGGTGGTAATGACTGCAGTGCTTCGCTTGGCTTCTCATGTATTTTAAGGTAGAATTTTGAAGAGAGCTTCTGCAAATATTCAGCAATGGATTTGATGTTAAGATCCCAATGGATGACTTCATCCCGGATAAAATATGGAGCATTTGCAATCGTACGTAATGTACGATTTGGGGATTGAACGTACTCAATCGTGATTACCTTTGAGGTTTCGCGCACTCGTTGATTTCCATACTTGGGACTCCTAAGTGAAGATAGGCCGAATAATGGCTGTAGAGAAGTAATTCGTTTTCAAGAGTCTACTCTTGCGAGCAATAAGTTCAGAAATTTGGATTAGACTATCACCGTTTCACGTGGAGAGACCGATGTGATCAAACCAAAATAATTTTAAGTCAAAACTAGCTTTAAATATTTATGCCTACTAACCCAGTATGACTTCAGTCGTAAATAGAAATGTTTTTGTCGAAACTGTTTGCCTAGTTACTTAGAGATAAATACGAAGCAGAACAAAATAATCTTTTGATTACAAACCGAATATACTAGCTGTGGTGTCATAATGTCTAGCTTTCTTATTCATTGCAAGAATGCAGCATACTTGAGTTTATCTTTTTTTATTTCTTAAAGGTTTTGTCATATATATAATCATGCTCAAAGCGAGCCTCACATTGTAACAATATGTCGTATAATTTTAAGTTAAGAATTATTATTTATTAACAATGATCAGATGAAACATATAACAGATGGAATATTTGCAAAACGTATAACTTCAACTGTAAACTTTTCCTCTTGATTTCTAAACAGGCAATCTCATTACAAAATAGAAAATAGATTAACGATGTATCTCGTCATTTTCAAAATTGTTAAGGTATTGATGGACGATGTATCGCGTCATTGGCAAAATTCCTCAGATATTAATGGTCCAGTATTTGGTATTTTTAATCAATGTTTAATAATGTCGTACTAGAGCAACACAGCGCACATTTGACGACGGTCCGGGATCTATCCCAAAGGGAAAGATCCGAGGACAACACCACGTCATTTTGAACCAGTCAGATGACAATATTAATGAGAGAGATATCTCGTCCTTAACGAAATTACTCAGGTGTTGATGAACGATATATCTCGTCATTATAAGAATTTCTCAGGTATTGATTGACGATATACCTTGTCAATATCAAAGTTGCTCTGATATCGCTGGACGAGTTATCTCGTCAAAACCACTTAGAGGGTTAATTGTCATAAATTCTTCTCAAAACAATGAAAAATTAAAATGTCTCCCGAATATAATACTCATGGCTTTTATTCGTTCCTAACAATTGACCGCTCCCATAGGTAAAACGAAGGGCATTAGAGCGGGAGTTGCTACTCCATGTAACAGCAGTATTAGAACGCTGGGAGCCATTGCTGTCGGCCTGGTCTACACGTCGTCCTCCATTAATGTTCGCACCCAGCGGTATTATGCTCATGTCATGCACATTAATTATTTCGCTGTGATGCACATAGAGCGAATGGAATTAACACGCTGTTACCCAGTTATCGGTACGAAATCGCTTCATCAACTTATTACATATACGCCGCTGAATCGTTTATTTCAAATGTTGCGCACACTAGTAATTCAGTCCGTTAAACTAAGGGCTGGGTTTGCAAACTCTGTACACAGTGGCACGAGGATTAGGAAGTAAGGCTGAACATGGCTCACGCTGTTTCAATAATCGCTCCACCCGGAGACTTGGTAAGCCTTGGTAGTTTACTGAAGTCAGACGAAGTGCTGTTTATGAATGGCAATTTTAAAATTGTATTAATCGGAAGCACCTCTGCCTCTATTTTATAGTGCCGCGTCAGCCCGGTTAGAAGCAACAGAAGGGTTACGTGTTCGAATCCAACCAAAGATCGTCGTGTACTCAGGGGCTGGTGCACGTTAAATATGGCCTCCAATGTCCTCACGTTAGCTTGGTGTGGATATTTTTAGAGTGAGTCCCCTGCTCAGGTGTTGCCTCGTCATCTGATCGAGGCTCTAATTACGAGGTGTTGTTCTCGGATCTTTCACTAGGAGTTGGCTTATTCACTGTATATGCGGATACCTTAAAATACCTACCTATTACCTGATCTTAAATTGGGAACAACTATTGGTATTTTACTGAGGTAAGGCGAAATGGTCTTTATGAATGGCAATTTTAAAATTGCATTGTATCACTTCTGTCAATATTTTTAGAGTGTGAAGAATAGAATCTCTGATGTACGGAATAGTATTGATATTTTTCAATTATCTTCACACTGGAGAAAAACAACGGGCTGTTGGAGATGATCTGGGATAAACCCCGAAGACAACACAACGTAATTGAGAACCACGGTGAGATGACAAGGTCCCATCTGAGCTTGTATCCCACTCGAAAAATTTCCACTCCGCGACAAGGTCGGGACATTTAAGGCCGCGACAGATTTAAAGTGCACCAGCACCCTTTGTACACGACGGATTTTGTTTGGATTCAAGCTCACAACCCTTCGGTTGATCTTACAATCGGGTTACAGCGATCTCATCTGTGTGTAATGTACGGAATAACTCCAAATAGATCTAGTATTAAGATAACTATATCGCAAACAGGGCTGCTAGCATAATTTGATTGTGGTAACACAAAATTAATCTCAAAGCATTGTTGACAAATTGTATGAAAAAATAAACTTTTTTTTTTGTGATAATTTTGTAACTGACGCCCTACTGGAGTAACACAACGTCTATTGGAAAATAAAGCAGAAAAAAAGTAGTATTTTCTAAAAATAAAAGTTTTGGGGCATGAAACGTAATTTCAATCTGATTTATTATGTTACTACCCTTATTCGGTTTGAATTGGTTAACTCCAGATTGAACAGATTATCAAAATACACTCATTGCCATAAAAATTTACCCACCAAGAAAAAGTCGTCAAAATGAAACGCAATTTTACACATATAAGTACTACTTTGATATAAGTAAGTGAGTAGAAAATCAAAGAAAAAGGATCATTTATTGCAGAAAAAAATACAAATGAACGGAAGTTTTAGTACTCTGTTGGACCCCCTCTCTGCCGATACGAGAGGGTATTGAGGCATACAAGTTCTGTATGATGTCCTGAGACACCTCGTTCCACAGTTGCTGTAAACGCGCCTCTAGTTCGACCAAACTCGTAGGGTGTCCAACTTGCCGTCCCAAATGATCTCATAAATGCTCGATTCGTGACAAATCTGTAGATCGAACAGGCCACGGAAGGATGGTAATGTGGCGGAGGCAGCCTTGTGACATCCTTGCTGTGTGTGGACGAGCTTTGTCTTGTTGAAAAATGGCTCCTGGGAACCTGTCATGAGTGGCATCACATGTGGTTGAAGGATGTCATGGACGTACCGCTGGGCTGTCACTGTGCCATGGATCAATATTAGGGGTGACCGTGTATCGTAAGCAATGACACCCCATACCATCACACCAGTTGTGGGAGCGGTGTGTCGCTGTAAAGCGAAGACAGGATTGAGCCGTTCACCACGGGGCCTCCACACACGAACAGGATCGTCATCACTGCTCAAATTGAATCTAGATTCGTCGCTGAAGACGACCTGGTTCCATTCCGTTGCAGTCCAATCCCGTCGTGCGTGACACCACTCCAAACGGAGGCTTCGGTGGGTGGGTGTCATTGGAAGCACACGTAATGGACGCAGCGCTACCAGATGTTCTTCAGCCAGGCGCCTTGCGATGACTCTGGAAGACACAGGTGCCCGTAGTGAAGGTGCTGCCTGTGTATGGATAGCGGCCAATGAGGCAGTTGGCTCTACGCGTGCGTTTCGAATGATGTGACGGTCTTCTCGGCGAATGGTATGTCGAGGGCGTCTTCAGCCTGGTCGCCGTGTAAATGACGTATCTTCTGTCCACTGGTCCCAACACATCCTCACAGTAAAATCAGAACGCCCTACTTGACGAGCTACTTTCCGAGCGGACCACCCAGCTTCCATCATCCAGATGATTCTTCCCCCTCGAACTCTGACAGCTGCTCATATTGTCTTCGATGGCGGCGTAATGGCATGTCTACCTCAGCGTTTTCTTTGCAAAAGATTAAGTACACTCAAACAAGCTCTGCTTACCTGTTTTATACTCCAAGGAGAACGAAGTTCAACGTCCTCTCGTGGCGTCATCTAGTATAGTAGTTAATGTCATCTAGTCTCAATCACGCTACATTTCTAATCATTTGCATATATGACCGACATGTACCTTCATGCCAAGTTT
The DNA here is from genome assembly GCA_947359465.1 of Metellina segmentata. Classification (NCBI taxonomy): domain Eukaryota; kingdom Metazoa; phylum Arthropoda; class Arachnida; order Araneae; family Tetragnathidae; genus Metellina; species Metellina segmentata. The sequence continues at coordinate 132,474,066 of OX375873.1, forward strand.
CGTTACGATCCCACAATTATTTCAAATCCACAAATTTTTATGGCAATGAGTGTATATAAACACTTATGTCTTTCGTAAAATAAACTAATACTAGGGGGCCTGTCCCCTGCTCGCCAACCCCCGGAGGATTGCTTCACAATCCTCATTGGTTCGCTGCGCGAACCTATGCTCGCTTCGCTCGCCTCAATGAAGACATGTGTCCTAGCAGAAGGGATTGTTTACAAAATATGTTACCAAAACAATGTTTTTCAAATCTAAATTTGCTGTATTACAGAAAAAATATATACAGTATCTCTAAAATCAGAATTCAAATGAAAACTTTGTGCAAATTTTGACTCGAAATGTGAGCGTTGCTTTGGAAATTGAATACCCAGCATGTTGTTTGTGTGTACATTTTCCCAGCACTCAAACGACCCACACTTTTTCATTGAGTTTGTTGCCGTGCAAGCTTCTTGTAGTGCAAGCGTCTTGTTGAACTATAATTGTTGGCCCTGAAAAGGACCGTTTTTTAAATGGCCCTGAAAAGATCCTTCGCTTTCTTTGATTTCTATTATAAACTAACTGCAACAGCTCATTAAAATTTCCTTTTTTTTTCAGTAAAATTTCATCCGATAACGCTATAAATTCAATCGATGCGCAAGACTTCGCGATAAACAAACAATCGTACAGTGTTGCCAAAACGCGATTACAAATAACGTCTTTTTTGCGTGCCACGTAAGAGAATTATATATATAGATTTTAATACCTTTCGCCATCTTTATAATTTTTACAACTTACTTTGGACACAAATCCTACACATGCATATACATTCATATAATACATTTCACATACATCGCACCCTAGCTGTATGACAAATCTACAAAATGACGAAAGGTGTGACAAATTTACGGCGAGTGCTATCACACTGATAGTCAACAGAATAATATTTTTTTATGTGTGGTACTCTTGCATCAGACATGCGACATTGTCAAATTTCGCATATTATTCTTTCAATAATGGAATTTTCTTTCAATATTGCAATAATTGCTCTCAAAATTTTGCTTTATTCTGACTTACCTCCCACTTTAAGTCGAATACTTTGTGGTGGTATTGCGTGTGATGAGAATGAAATACATTTATTGTAATAATAAATATTTAAAACAGCGAAACAAGACAAAATAAAAGATGTCGGAAAAAATGTTCTAATGATATTAGTTTGTGATTTCTTTTTATCTCTTGAACTTGCAGTGTTGCCACAACTTAAAACTAAAAACTGTACACAATTTAGAAATATGAAATTAATTCATAGCGAAAGAAAGAGAAAATATCACTACACGCGTGTGATCAACCAACACGAGTTTCCGTATCATTCCTGTTCGTTGAAAAATATCGTCTGTCCCAAATATTCGGAAATTGTTTACATTGCTCAAAGAAGAAAAATAATACTTTAAATAAATTCAGTATCAGAGCTGAAATTCCATTTAAGAAAAAAATAACTGCTTTTTCAGCAGTACAGGTCATGCAATCCAAGAAATCGTAATACTCAATATGCATTCCAGTTTTTCCAAAACTACAAAATTATGGTTGATTTAAGTATACTTACTCAGGTGTTTTAGCATGAAACTTATCTAAATGTAAAAACACAGAAATGTTTAATATTGTATTCACTAAACAATTTTTTTATGTATAAACTAAACGACATTGAAATCAAATATCTGAAAGAACAATCATGTGATGCCTGTACAAACACACATATACAAAGTCTAACATAGGACATAAAGATGGACAGACAGTCTTACGTAACCACGTTCAGTCACTAAATGAAGGTAAGTAGTTATAATATGCAAAGTTTCATGAAAATATGTTAAACCATGTGGACGTGAATAGAGGGCACATAGCAAGCAGACAGACAGATAGACATATGGATAGACACCAAACACACTAGAGGCGGATTTGGCATCAGAAGTGTCCAAAACGTATAGAAAACTTGAAATGGGACGAAAATATTCAATGTACAAGCAAACACTCCATTCTCTCTCTCTCTTTTCTTTAGAACGTAAAACAATAAAAACCATCTATAATTTACAAGTTTATTAATTTCTTTAATTCGAATTGCTTGATCTCCTCGATGATTATCTCCATTACTAGGATACTGAATATATATAACTTCCAAGTCACTTCACAAAACATCTTAACTTAACACACTCCCTTTCTAAAAAAATAGGAATTTAAAGTTTAAACTATCATTTTTCTGCCTTGGCAGTTAGTTTCAGTGTAATAAATTAATCCCAAGTTTTATAAGTGATGATAGGTAGGTATTGAACACACCGTGCTTTTGGCGACAGTCCGGGATCAAACCCAACGGAAAAGATCCGAGAACACCACCACGTAATTTTGATGGACGGTCAGATGACGAGGTAACAGTTGTGCTAGCTCCCCACTCTCCAAACTTCCACATCACAGATATTCAGGGCGTTTTGGACTCCGACAGATTTAACATGCACCAGGTCTCACACGATAGACTTTGTTTGGATTCAAACTCGCAACCCTCCGGTTGCAAGTCCGTCACTCTTCCAATTGGGGTACCGCGTCACTCAAAGAAATTAGGAATTTAAAGTTTAATTTATTACACATTTTCTGCTTTGGTAGTTAGGTTGGAGCATTGTTGCTTTGGTAGTTAGTAAGTTAGATGGTATTTTTATGGATATGGACTTATGAAGCTTGTTTTGTATACATTTTTTATTGATATTTTTATGAAACAGAATTCTATGGTTCATTATGTATGCGATCAAATATTTAAAGAAAGTTGGTGGAAGTATACATATATCGCAAAGAAACTACTCATGTCTGATATTTTACAGGAAATAAATATATAAATCATCAAATCCTAACTCCTAAATAATCCTGTAGGTAATAAACCGGAACTCATAAATATAAACAGAAATGGAATTCTGATATTTGAAACAATACAGAATTCTAATAAAAACATCATTGCAAACATGTCGAATTTAGAAATATGGAATACATTATGAAGTACAACAATCCGATAAAAAACTTTTGAACAATATTGATGACGAAAATAGTGATTTACTCATGAAATGAACACTTTTTTACAATGCTTGGGAATCATTAAATATGACATCTCGCTGTCAACTGAAAAACGTAAACACAGAATTCTAAATCGAAGTAAAAAATTCAAGAGTAGCTAAATTACGCTTTTATGGTCAATGAGTTTGTCGTTTAGGCTTTTCTTGTTCCATTACAAAATGTAAGTTGCATAAAATTAAATATTTTTAACATTATTTTTTCATCAATTAAATATTTAAAAATTATTTACATCATGGGAAGAAATGAAAAGTAATTTGAAACATAAATATTATAATTTAATTTCTTTTCGAAAAATTGTGTTTGTGCGATACTTGTATATTAATATTATTTGCAAACTAGATTTTGAATCAACACTTGTAAAAAATCTGAACTACGTACAGTAATCGATTTATGCCCAATGTTATTACTATGGCGATTTCGAAATGTTTTTGGTCCCTTCTGCTTACCTAGGGCAAATAAAACGAGGTTTTAGGCAATACGTGCAGAATTTTAAACTATCTGTACCAAATTTGGTTTGGTATTGGTCAAACGGAGTACATCTGTAAGAAAAACAGACAGACGTCCACTCTGCTTTTATATATATATATATATATATATATATATATATATATATATATATATATATATATATATATATATATCATTCAAATACGTAATTTAATAAAAGATCAAAATAAAAATAAAAAGCATGTGTATTTAACCAGAAAATGAAAGTGAAAACGAAAGTTAGAAGAAAAGCACTCCTCTGACAGTGTGTTTTATTTCTATATTTTTAAAATAACTTTTGTGTTTGTATATATATATATATATATATATATATATATATATATATATATATATATATATATACATATATCAAGGGACGTAGGGATTTCGGACGTAGTTCCCTAGTCCGTATATATATATATATATATATATATATATATATATACATATATCAAGGGACGTAGGGATTTCGGACGTAGTTCCCTAGTCCGTATATATATATATATATATAAGCGTTGCTTCAACTCGTCAACTCTACAGCTAAGCTAGCGAGATTCTTGCAGCAGGAATGGACACAAATACCGGTAGATGTGTATCAAAACCTTGTTGAAAATATGCCCTGTAGGGTTGCTTGTGTAATAACTGTAGCACATGGGAGACCATCACCCTATTAAAGCATGTATTACTTTCCTTATACCATCACATGTCCTGTCCATTATTGTAGGGTTGTGTAGATAGTATGGATTTATGTTCCTGTACCACCTGAAAGCAGTTACAAAAAACGCTGTTATTCCGTGAGGTAGGCATTTAATTAACATCGCACAGGATTAACATGCAAGGGGTGTTCAAATGAAAAGGTACAAAACGTCGTAACAACGTAACCGTTAACATATTTGCCTATGCCACTATGGGAGAACGTAGCGAGACATTTATGGATGCAATTGGAATCTCCGGAGCATGCGCGGGCGCCCGCATGCGCAGGAGAGAGCAGAGGTTCTTATAAAGCGCGCTGTCCAATTGACGCGGTAGTGTGTGTGAGGACAGGGTGGCGTTCACATTGCAAAATTCGACGATAGAGGAGCAGCGAGGCCTTATCCGATATCTGACAGCGGAAGGTGTTAAACCGGTCGTTATTCATGGCCGGATGGTGACAGTATACGGGGAAGACTGTGTGTCCGACAAGTCAGTGAGAAAATGGAGTGCCCGTTTTCGTGCTGGCCGTGAGAGTTTGGTTGATGACCCGAGACCAGACAAACACAGTCATCACGGCCGATCTCATCGACAAGGTGGACGACCTAGTGAGAAGTGATCGGCGTGTCACATTGCGAATGTTGGCGGTGAAGGTGGATGTCATCGTTGGAACAGTGCGGACAATTGTTCACGACAGGTAGCGTTATCGGAAGGTGTGCGCGCAGTGGGTTCCGAAGCAGATCACCGACCAGCAAAAGTAACTGCGTATGGAGCTAGCACTTCAACATCTGTTTCGGTATCATGAAAACCCCGCTTTCCTGGGCGGATCGTCACAGGTGATGAGAGCTGGTACCATCACTACGAGCCAGAGACAAAGCGGGACACCATGCAGTGGAAGCATGCGTCCAAGATCCGCGACGTACAAGGTCCGCGACGTACAAGGTCCGCGACGTGCAAGGTCCGCGACGTACAAGGTCCGCGACGTACAAGGTCCGCTACTTGTTGAATTCCTCGAGCACAGAATAACCCTTAACTTCGATGTGTACTGTGAGACACTCCAAAACCTACTCAGGTCCATCAAGAGCAAAAGACCGCGACAGACCGTGTGGTTCTGCTCCATTATAACGCGAGTCCACACGTCTACAGGGTCACACATGCGGAACTGGCCAAGTTCAAGTGGGAGCAACTTGATCATCTGCCCTACAGCCCGGACATGTCGCCCTGCGATTTCCATGTGTTTGGTCCCCTGAAAACACATCTGAAAGGGAAGCGCTTCAACTCGGACGACGAACTCAATGACGCTGTGAAGGACTGTGTCTCGTCACGTCCACAGGAATTCTGAAAACAAGGAATCCTTCGGCTCGTTAATCAATGGGATCGTTGTGATCAGGTCTATGGTGTATACTTTTATTAAAGTCTTCATTTATACCCATAGTGTCGTTTCGCACCTTTCCATTTGAACAACCCTTGTAGTCTGCTATTGGCGACGGTCAGGATCAACCCCCAAAGGGTAAGATCCGAGCACAACACCACGAAATTTTGAACCACGGTCAGGTGACGAAACTTCCATACCACGCCAATATGTGAACATTTGAGGCCACCACAGATTAAGCATGCGCCAGCTCCCTTTGTACACGAGGGTCTTTGGTTGGATTTGAACTCGCTACCCTCTTGTTGCTAATGTATTACTCTTCCAAATGGGCTACAGCCTTTAATTATAATATCCTATTCTCCATCGCAAATCTTCCGACACCTGGACCTTTGTTTGTAAAACACACGTCAAGCAATTGGTGTCCTCTATGGATTTTGAACTGAAGAAAGTGGTTTAAGGGTACCAGTGCACAAAAATCTTTCACAATTTCGATTATTTTTTATAAATTTAAATAAATATTAATACAACTATTTTTTAAATGATATATTAATTATGGAGTACGTACTTGAATAAGGTCAATTTTATGCCTTAAACTTCAATATTTCAAATTATGTAATTTTTCCATAAAAGGAACATGTTTTCAAATTCTATTGAACAAATATAAAAAAACTGGTTTTAGAAGTATAACATACCCTATAACGTATTTTAATGCAAGCATTTTTTTCTATCTGCTCAGAAAAGTTAATTTTGTTTGATAAAAAACATGAAAATTGGTCATTTAAAAAAATGAACTGTAGAAAAAAAATCTAAAATTTTTAAATTGTTAAAAAATATTTGAGTTAAAGTGTTTAAAAATGTCTTCGTAACCTTCATAAAAAATTCAATTTAATACTCAATAATTCCTTACAATTTGACCATTTTCACCCTACGGTGATACAACTGCACTGATTCCCTTAAATTCAGTCGAATTTGATATGCAGAATATTGAGTTATTCTTCCTACTGTGTTACCTTGTACCCCAAATTGCAAAATAAACATTAATGAACGTTATCTTCAAGTATTTTTAAACTTTAAATATCTCTAGACGTATTACTAACAGACATAAATGTTCAAATATTCCCAAGAACCAGTTGTTTGAGAAATTCTTCCGATTCCTTAAAAGAAGTTTTTCGAAGAAGCTGAATCAATGGCGAGTTTTCACCATCTTTTTCTCCTTGATTCTTATTTTGCTGATCAAGAAATATCTAAGACAAATATTGGTTTTCGCGCACGATTCTTATTACAACCAATTAAGAGAAATATCACATTAAAGTTTTTGTATGTTACATAAATAATGAAACGAGGTTGCTGCATTTCCAAATTAGTTATTGATTGAGTAAAGATTCTTGAAAACTTCTCCATAGAAAATGATAAAATGATAAAGCGGCTTTTAAAGAAATAGCTACTTATTGGATACAACTTTAAACATAAAATGAATACTTAAAGCAGATAGTTTCACCGTTAATATAAATAAGCTATTCAGTTTTATATTCGATACATTTATGAAGCATTTTCCGGAAAGAGATTCGAAAACATTTTAAAATAAAAGTGGATATCGAGAAAATAGTTTTTATTTGATTTAAAAGCATGTTTATAAATTTTATCTTCAGAAAAAAATATAACTTTCCTATACATTAGTCAACTCGATATATCGTCTCCGTATTTTTCATTTCTCAGTGATAAATCGTAAAATGAAACAACACAATGATCGTGTCTTTTATTTCTTAGCTTTCGTTGTTAGTTTACAGACAGGATCAAAGAACTAAGGATATATTTCTGTAAAATAAAGATCGAATAAAAGATAGATATGCTTTTCATTTGTTCTGAATGTAGGATTTTGTAAAAATACACAACCAAAGGAGATAATGTAAATAATGTTTACATAGTAATTAAAATGATGAAAAGTAATCATTGAGAACGGAGTCTACGTAAAAAGAAAAAAACCTTTTTCAAAGTTAATTTTCTTTATTTTCTCGCACGAGAGAAAAACTGTTAGGTTTTATGTCTCAAATCCTCGTCTTAGTGACATTAAGATACCTTGAGTGCAGCGAAGTATAGCATAAATCTGCTTTTGTGCAAACAGTAAAAGGCTAACGTTTTTCAACTCTGATGGTTGTGGATTGTATTTTCTTTTATAAGGATAACAGTTTTTCGTCTTCATTGTTTTGAAAAATACAAATTCACTTTTTGAAATGCATTTACTCCAGAAAATCCTTTTATGACTTAAAGTTTTTGACTAACAAGTTGAAATCTACATTAGTGCATTACTAAATATAGTTTAGAGTGCATCGTTTCTAAAGCACTGACAAACTATTATTATGTATTAATCTTGCCATGCTTCTGAATCAACTTCCTAACTGCATACCTAAATTTACAGAAACGATTATAATGCACCTCGACAGTATTTTTAAGCATTTTTAAAAGGGGACAATGGGGGAATGAATTCGAACCTACGCTCCTCAACATTCTCCTGTTCCCACTGTTTATATTTAATTTTTCCCGTTTCCAAACAATTTTAATTTAGTCTTCATTTTCTAGGATATTTATCCTGGCAGTTTGGTCCACACAGGATAGTCTATTTCAGTGGTACACAAAATTGACCGCACTGCGACTAAATTCACCTAACATAAAAGAAAATCATCAGAGAGTTTTCTTAACTTCATTAACCCATCTGGTTGTTATCTTGACAATGTATCATGTCAAAATAAGGAACATGACCAGATTGTGATGGACGAGATATCTCGCCATTAGAAGAAAACTGACCAGGTATTAGTTGTTAAATGTACTTCGAATAAGCGTTTACTTGTTAGTTATTATCATATATTCATATAATTTGGTTTCTATAGAATGGGGCAACAGTGTGAGAGAGTTGAAACAGATTCTTCTTTTACGAGGAGCAAAGATTTTCTCTATGTGGATTTTATAAAGGATATCTGATGAGGCAGCCTTATAAATCCCCGCATGTAGCATTTATAGTCAGATCAGCAAAATTCATCAGATCTTGATTGACGAGATATCTCGTCGAAACTACTTGAGGGGTTAATTCTAATTTCCAGAGGCGCTCCTGTAGAGGTCAACAAGTCAATTGGTTTGTTCGTTACGACGCTTTTGATATTTTCTGATACATTGCAATGATTAAACATTTCTGCAATATTTTCCTGCCATTTATAAAAGTGATCCAACGCTTACAGCTTTTCAACAAATTTATATAGAAGCGTTTTGATAATATTTTATATACTTATTCCTAAAATACTAACCCACCTTTTCCCTATAATACAGCTTGTATCCGTCTCTTAGAAGTCAACCTAAATCGTTTAGTAGCACTCTATTCTACGTTTGAAAGAAATGCACTTAAAAATCAAGACTTCCGATATGTTTGGTTTCCTTGGCGCTCGAAGTTTTGTTAATTTGAAATTACAACCTCTACAAAAATTTGAGTGTACACAAAAATAAATCGAAAAACCTATTACATCTTTTAAATTGATATCCTTCCTGCCCTTTATGCTTCCACTGTTTCATTTTGCTTTTGTTCCATTGTGTTTTTTTTTCTGTATAATTTAGCTTCCAACTCGTTTCTTCTAAAGGAATTGCATATTTTCTTAGTCAATCCAATTTGATTTTTCCATGCATTTTGCCTCATTATCACGATTATATTCATTGGTTTGAAAAAATTTTAATCTCCCACACAATTTAAGACTTAAGAACTAGATACCACTTTATTATCTTAATATAAACCTCGAAACATTTTCTTTTAAATTATCTCGTCTGTTGATGTTTTAATAAAATAAGTAAACAGTGTGAGAGAGTTGAAACAGATTCTACTTTTACAAGGAGCAAAGATTTTCTCTATGTGTATTCTATAAAGGATATCTGATAAGGCAGCTGTGTAAATACCCGCATGTATCATTTATAGTCAGATTACATATATATTTTCTTTTGTAGAGAAGGACTTAATAATTTTACGAAACATCAGCAAACATTGATGACAAGATATCTCTCAAAATATCTCGTTTTTTGCACAGGTCAAAACAACATTAATTTACAAAGTATTAGTTTCTCTACCATGGATATGTGTAGCAAGCTAGCACTTCTACCAAATAATTTTACTTCAAATTATCTGCAATACATATTACTGAGAAATTGGCATTTAGACAACAGCCAGTACATCATTTGTACCTTAAAGGTTATAAGAACCGCGCCAAGAAAGAATCGTGATTGTTACATCTATAGCTGTAGTCAAAAGATTAACGTTTATTAACAATCTTCAAACTTAAATGCAGTCCTGACTAGATGCTTACAAAACAATCAAAACCTTAAAATTTGTATGATCCGTATGGTCTGATCCTAGATGATTTAAACCTCCAAGTGGATTCGACAAGATATATCGTCCGTTAAAATCTGGTCAATTTTGCTAATTCGTCATCAAAATATTTCCGATTTCTTGATGACGAAATGAAGATCTGATCCGGTTTTTTTTTGTAATGACGATTTATATCTTGACTATCAAATATCTTTCTAATGATATTGTTAATGAGATATCTTATCGTGACAAGAAGCGTTAATAAGTATAATTTTTGCACACATTAAAAAGTTTTTGAATGCCGTTCACAGTTTCATTTATATCCTAGTGTTATTTAAAAACATCTTTTATTTGCTTCTCGAGGTTGACTTTTTGGATAGATCTGCAATTCACCTCAGTGAAAACATATTTGAATTTGATTACACCAAGAATCCTGACCTGTAGTTCAGTCTAAATGAGAAATACTTGTTTAAACTCATCACAAACTGATAACAAAATGGATACTAGTCCTCAGATGGTTTGCTTTCGGTTTTATGCCGAAAGCTACATATTTAGCCAAGTTGTGCCAAACACAAGCCAGATGATGTCAAGCATTTGTGATACGAAAGGAGGAAGTAGAGTTGGGGGCTTGGGGATTCAGGAGTTGCCCATCCCAGATAATGGTTTAGTTAGCTTACATTAATGACAAATTGCAAGCAGAATTACAAAGATAGAAAGTGTTTAGTTAATGAAAGCTCAGTTAATCTGGTTTATAGACTTTTCGAAAGTAGGCTGTTGGTTGAAAACAAACAAATGGGCATTTGAAAGAGGGGCCCGTTCTAACGACATGGACCTATTTGAAAGCAATTTGACGCCGGTCCCTAGACTAAAAGCTATTCCACAGTCGATGTGGATAGAAACTATCGAAGTGAAGTTCACTCTCTTGATTTAGTGGCCGTGATCGGAACTGGAGGCAAGATACTGGGACATCGAAAACACACTGGATCATTCTCTGGTCGATGGTCCAGTTACCAGGAGAAGAGCTTTTTGTTTGGGAATCTCGCCATTTTTTTTGCCTGTTCCTGATTTTCGTTTCTTTTCCCTTTTTTATTTCATACCTTTCATCTTCCTTTTATAGTTTTCTCCCTCACGGTCTGTCACTCCGACGGAATTTTTTTGCTTTTACTTCTTCGGCCTTCCAGAGAAGAAGGGGACTTCCACTCCTTTCCTTTCATCATTCTTGATTTTCCTCTTCAGTTATTGCGAATAGTTTTCTTCGGGTCTTGGTGTTATTTCTTTTGGGCCAAAGGACCCTCTTCTTTTGTTTCTTCCATAAAAGTAATCCTCGCCATTTATCAATGTTGGACTGCGGTGTCTGGGACTTTTTGAACCTTACTTTTTTTTGGTTCCTTGTTTACTTTTTTGACTTGCCTTCTCCCCAGATCCCTGTATAGATTTTCTTTGCCTTCTCGGTAGTTGTCGCCCACCCAGTGTCACTGGGTGGTGTTTATTACTGAATCCGAACAATAGGCCATTTGACGTTTAATACTCTCGCCTCTATTAATGAATGATCCTCCAGGAATCTGTGCACCGTCAAGCTTTTATCAACTAACTACACGATCGAAACATTTGGATAAGCTACGAGAGGGATTTCAGGGCGAACAAACAAACCATGCGGCCAACGCAGATTTTACTTCAGCTGATCAAATGCTTTGGCATAGTATTGGGTTGATACTTAAAAACGTCCCGTTTTTGGCGATAGATGACATTCAATCGAAAAACCGAAGCTTTATCAACTTCATGCGTCAGGTTTGAAAGAAAGAATGTCAGCGAGTACTTGAGGAACAAATTGCGTTATCGGGTTGCGTTTTGTATATTTCTTAAGCATTAAAAATGGCTCAAAAAAATTTTTTTTTTCGACATAGTGTGCTTTCTTTATTTCCGAAGAGGAAAGAATGCTTCGCACGTTCGAAGTAAAATATGTGTTACGTAGGGTGATGGTGCCATTGCCACGTGCCGTAAGTGATTCGGAAAGTTTCGTCACCTGGATGAGTTGTTTAGCCAGAAACCTCAGAAATACGAGCGCGGGATGATGTAGCTACCAGAAAGCTGGAGAAAGTTCATCGAACATAACGGCACATACCATATTTATTCAATGTAAAATTTAGTAAGCAAAATTATTTTTCTTTAATTTTTGGCAACTAAACCTTTTTGCTTTAACCCAATACATATCGGGATTCCTTAAAATTTAGTTTATCGCCATTTTGGTGTTTAATCTAACTGATTTTGACGAAATCTATAGCCGTAGGTACTTTCCGTAGGCCGTACAACTTTCCTTTTTCACTTCGGAATTCACTAATTTCAATTTTTTACTGAGGAAGTGCTGAAAATCGTATTTGCGAAAACAAGACCAGACATTCTGAATACTTACAGCGAAAGCGTATCGCTATAGGAAAACTACCACCACCTTTATTTATCTTGACAAAGATACCTTTAATATAAAGATAAGAAACAAAATTAGCATTGAGTTATGCCACTGGTAATCAATATCAATACATCATAGGTAAGTAACTTTCCTTTCGCTACTAAACAAAATTTAGGTGTAACTTTCTAAAAATATTGAACTACAAGAAAATAAATTAATATTGAGCTACAAGCCACTAAAGCGATATTGAGCTGTAAGCCACTAAAGTGAGATTAAACTGTAAGGGACTAAATTAATATAGTGTGAGCTGAAAGCGACTAAATTAACCTTTTGCCTACGGCTGTAGATATAACTGACACGATTATTTCTTGGCGCGATTCTTATATATTTCAAGATACAACTGCTGTACCGGCCGTAGTCTAAATTCTTTCTAAGTACAATTCTTATACCTTTCAAGATACAACTGCTGTACCGGCCGTAGTCTAAATTCTTTCTAAGTACAATTCTTATACCTTTCAAGATACAACTGCTGTACCGGCGTAGTCTAAATTCTTTCTAAGTACAATTCTTATAACTTTCAAGATACAACTGCTGTACCGGCCGTAGTCTAAATTCTTTCTAAGTACAATTCTTATACCTTTCAAGATACAACTGCTGTACCGGCCGTAGTCTAAATTCTTTCTAAGTACAATTCTTATAACTTTCAAGATACAACTGCTGTACCGGCCGTAGTCTAAATTCTTTCTAAGTACAATTCTTATACCTTTCAAGATACAACTGCTGTACCGGCCGTAGTCTAAATTCTTTCTAAGTACAATTCTTATAACTTTCAAGATACAACTGCTGTACCGGCCGTAGTCTAAATTCTTTCTAAGTACAATTCTTATACCTTTCAAGATACAACTGCTGTACCGGCCGTAGTCTAAATTCTTTCTAAGTACAATTCTTATAACTTTCAAGATACAACTGCTGTACCGGCCGTAGTCTAAATTCTTTCTAAGTACAATTCTTATAACTTTCAACATATATTTTTCTGTACTTGCCGTAGTTTAAATTCTTTCTTGGCGCGATCATGATACAACTGCAGTACCGACCGTAGAGAGAGTCTAAAGGTTAATATTCAGTTGTAAGACACTAAATTAATATTTAAATGTAAGTCACTTAAGTAATATTGAATGTAAACTATCAATGCAATTTTGAACGGTAAGCAAACAAAGTCATTTTATCTCTAAGCTACTAAAATATTAATGATATATGTCACAAATAACAGAGATAAATAAGTGTTTTTGAGTAAAAACATTGGTGGAATTTAAAGGGATCAGTGGTCTAAGGGTCAAGTTCCGCCAAACACAAGACGGACGACATCAAGTAATGGACACAAACATAAAATTTAATAGACACATGGTAAGTTACAAGAATGAAACCTGCGTCAATTACAACTCCCAGGTATGACCTAATAAAGAAGAATTTATTAATTTATTTAACAATTTATTATTGATGCTATAACATCAATGTTAAAAATTATAGTATAAATAATACATGTAATACTTATATACTATCGTACATTAAATGCTTACTGGAATTTAATAATCTCGAGAGCCCGTAACTTTCATCCATGAATTCATCCAATCAGAACAACTTGTAATTGTGGTGAATGTTTGGTTGAAATTCAGTTATTCAGTTTATCATATTATTAAATTATTTTTAAAAATATGAGGGAACTCCTCCATGGCTCGGTTGGTTTATTAGCTACGCTAGCAGCTAACGAATTGTTGACGACGCAAGTTTAATACACGGATGTATTTTTCTCTTCCGTATCAGTAACTTTCTCTATGTTTATGTCCATTTGCTTGAAAATAAACATTGATTGACCAAATTTGCACCATAAAACAACTAAAATTGCGAATTGTTTTTTTATTAAGTAGAATGCAGACGAGTTACTCGAAATTCCGTTGACAGACATCGTGGATGTCATAAACAGACATGAGGTGAAACAGGTATTAGTGTTTCTTATGCTAGATGGACAATCTCAAATGGTATCACAACGGCGGTTGTTCTGACCGGAAAAGCTAGAAGGTAGACATGGCAAGTCCACTGTGCTTTTAAGTTGATGCAAAAGTTCCTAGCGTAGTTTTTTATAAACAAAAATTGCATAAAAAAGTGCATTTTTTGACAAAAACATTTTTTTAATAAAAAATTACATTTTTTTTTACATAAGATAGTTCACTACCCTACAATTATGGACCGGACGCCATCGGAGTTACATAAAATTTACATACTTGTTTAGGGGTGTTTTTCGTGGTTATGGTATGGGACCTTTGCATGTTGTTCCTTGAACGTCGACGCGTACATGAACATTTTAGACAATCAGGTTCTTCCTACGCTCTGACAATTTTATGGAACGGACGAATGTTACTTCCAATACGACAACTCTCCATGGCACGTTGCAGCCTCTGTCAAGCAGTGATATCAAGACATAAATGTAAAACGTCCTCCCTGGCCTGCTCAGAGTCCCGATTTGTGGGACGTGTTTGAGCGACGCTCAGGGACCAGGGAACCACTTTCGAAATCTACAGCTGACCCGGCAACATTCTTGCAGCAGGAATGAGCACAAATATCCATAGCTGTGAATTAAACCCTTGTTGAAAGTATGTCTCGAAGGGTTGCTAGTGTAATTGCAGCAAGTGGATGACCCCCCCCCCCTATAAACTCTCCGTCGGGCGCAATATAGAACCAGCGTGTTCGGGTGCAATGCGCCTGACAGGCACGCATAAGAGAATAGGAAATTCATACCCATTAAATTTAGTTACAGTATTCTAAAAGTAATCAGTGATTTCCATATGATTATTTAAACAATAACAATGCAATTCGTTTAAAAAAATAACACATTTTATGTTTCGAAAACATTAAAAGAAAATTTCAGATCTAGCACTAAATTGTCTTAAATTTCCAGGGTAAAAAAGTAAATAATTTTGGTAAAATTATACATTGTAGTACAGAGTTAAGAAGCCGATATTCACTCTGAGTCATAGTCCTTCAGCTTAAGTTCAGTAGAAGAGGGGCATTGGCAAACAGCACAGCACGTTCCGCAGATTATATTTGCATGAGCCATGCAGATTGCGTTGTGACATTTATTACATTCATTATTTGTCATCCTTCTCAAACCTGTCTCCACATATATACGGAAAAAGCCACAAGTTTTGCATGACGCAGTCATGAAATTAATAAAATAAACACCTGTGTTATTAAAACATAGATTTTACGTACCTTTATATGTGTAACGAATTCGGGCCCAATATGCCTGAGAGATCAGAATGACGCTAACAGCTGTCCACGAAGCGCGCAAATAAAATTAAACGGTTGGGTCCAAACATCCGGTAAAGATAAGAGACTACTAGAATAAGCATAATATTTCCGCCCCTTCTACGAGAGGAGGGGGAACGTAAACGTTAAAGCTGTGCCTGTCAGGCCGGTTGCGCCCGACGAAGGGGGTTAAAGTATATATTCTTTCCCTAAAACCATCACATCTTGCTGTCCGGTCCATTATTGTAAGGTATGTCCTGGTATTGTAAGTGTATGTGCCGTTCCGTTCGATGAGCTTTGTCAATCTCTCAGGTGGCTGCATCATCCAGTGCTCAGAAGTTCTGAGGTTTCTGGCTAAAGTACTCATCTATGTAACGAAACTTTCTGAATTACGTAAGGCACGTGGAATCCCCAATGGCACCCTTACCCTACAAAAGATGTTTGCGTGTGGGAGGAATTTTTGCCTTTTATGTGATAAAAAAAAGCATACTATGTCAAAAATGCTCCTTATTTTTCGTCATTTTTAATGCTTAACAAAATTTAAAATGCACAAATGAATAACGCAATTTATTTCCCAAGTACTCGCTGCAGTTCCTTCTTTCAAACAACTTCAAAACTTTACAGTGTGAATTAGATAACACTTTTGCGATGCAATGCGATCTAGCGCCAAACATGATACAAACTTTTGCACCAACCCTATATCTTACGGAATTAGACCTTAATTTTTCTTTTACTATAATCAGCTTTCCACATAAATGTGTTTTGCAATAATTATTTATATACGAGCGTTTGATTCCTTAACTTTTGAAGACTTCAATTTAAAAAGAAAACACATTTTCTGGGAAACGCGAATAAATAATATTTTTAATCGTAGAAAATTTCCACTGTTTTGTGTTAAATTGAGATGCTTCCTTCCATAAGGAAAAATATTTCAGCTACGCTGGTAAAAATTTCAAAAAATTTTGTGTTTCAATATCCTATTGTTGTAATGCCCTCATTCAAACGTTAAGTTAGTGTACTTCAAGACCCTCCAGGACCGATCTCACCCGAAGGCTAAGAGATTGGTAACCGGACACACGTATATCGAAAGAATATTACTTATTTTTATTTGCAACCAATTTAAACCCTTCGAAAATTTTCAGAAAGGGTACATATTTCGTTTCGACATCTGACCAATGAATTTCCCCAACTTCCTTTGTATTAGTACGTTCTTTACATAGAAGTGTGTGTGTGTGTGTGTGTGTGTGTGTGTGTGTGTTTTGAAGGAATAGTAATGGCTACAATAAAATGAAGGTGGACACCATGGCGACTATCTTATAGTGTCTCCATCTATGTTCAATACTTGTAAGCATATTCCTCCTCTACAATTGATTGCAGTTTTTGATTATAGTATTACGAATTGCAGATACGATTGTTCCCACACTATTAATTCGTAAGTATGTTTGAATATTTATCTAGCTATAAACTTTATTACATTGATTGCAGAATAAACTAAGTGACACCTACACCAATGACACGCATTCATGAAAACCCTTATACCACATTATAGAACGGATTTCCTATTATACAAGCAGCCGACCAACCATTAACAGTGGTTAAGGTGTTAGCCTCTAAATCGGAAGGTTCCTGGTTCGAATCCGGATCCGAGCATGGATGTTTGTAAGCGTATGGTGTAGAGGCGGCTGGTGCACCTTAAATCTGTCTTGGTCGAAAGTCCTCACGTTAGGTTGGTGTGGAAGTTTGGAGAGTGGGGAACCAGGTGTTGCCTTGTCATCTGACCGTGATTCCAAATTACGAGGTGTTGTCCTCGGATCGTTCCCTTAAGGGATTGATCTCGGTCCGTCGTTAATAGCCCATTGTGTTGCCTCTAGTACGACGTTAATTAAAAATTACCAATTACCTATTACACATGGAATGGTTGACTGGGTTTTATGGTGAAAGAGTCACAATTACACAACGGAAATATTTTCTGTGTTTCACAAATTTAGTTTTTAATCATTTTTATGATAATGAATAGATAGTTGCATTAACATCGTTCGGTTACACCACATCGGGCTATTGGTGATGGTCCGGGATCAATCCCGTAAGGAAAGATTCTAGGATAGCACCTAGTCATTATCCACCACGGTCACATGACGAGGATAACAGTTCAGCTGGCATCCAACAACACAAACTTTCACACTATACCCGCGGGAGGACATTTGAGGACGCAACACATTTAACATGCACCAGCCCCCCACGTACTTGGTCTCTTGAATCAAGTTTTGAACTTGCGGTAGCTCGGTTGGAAGAGCAGCGGACTACCAACCGGAGGGTTTCGTGTTCAATTCCAACCAAGACCGCCGTGTACAAGGGGGACTGGGGCATGTTAAATCTATCGTGGTCTCAAATGTCCTCATGTTGGCGTGATGAGGAAGTTTGGAGAGTTAGATGACAGCTCAGGTGTGACCTCGTCTTCTGACCGTCGTTCAAAATTATCTGGTGTTGTCCTCGGATCTTTCCCTTCGGAGGTTGTTCCCGGACCGTCGCCAATAGCCCGATATGTTGATCCTGTGAAACGTTAAATAAATAACTACCTACCTCAAACCTCGCATTTGATAGGTAGTATAAATTAATAGGCCTCAAAGAACCATGTTCAAACCAAGACCTGCACAGATATCCTTTTATAGATATACTATTCTAGTCCTTTTCATATCACCATTTTTTTTTTTATTACACAAACTCTAACAAACTTCACTTTTTTCTTTTTTATACAGCTGATCAATCTATTTTTCTTTGTTCTACTTACAGTTAGGTTTCTATTCTATTTGAATACCTAACTGTAAGTAGAACAAAGAAAAATATATCTTTGTCGATACGTAAAATTACCGATCAGCTGTATAAAAAAGAAAAAAGTGAGGATTGTTAGTTTGTTTAAAAGCCAATTAATAATGGAGAATACGTAGGAATTGAAATTATAAATAAATTACAAGTTTGAAAGACACAAGAAATTTCCAACGAACAAGTTTTAACAGTCTGCCATTAATTTCGCATCAGTCTTAAAATCGAATGCATGATACAAAATCGCTTGTTTGGAATTATGAAACTTTTGTGATGATACTCCTGTTGACACGTGAACTATACTAAATTTCAGTTTTCGAGTTCGGAAATATTGGAAGGTGAGACAGCTAATGATTGTTTTTTTTGGGGGGTTATGGCGCAAAAGGCCATATTGAGCTATATATACAAAAAAAAAATAATAGCCAAACACACACAAGGAAAGCTTTTACTGACACAGGAGAAATACAATCAGTTTGGCAACGAACCTGACAGGAATCAAATATGCGCTGACTATTACTCGCAAGTTGCTAGCACTGCGGGCATACCCACTGAGTTGACAGTTAATAGTCTCGTAACAAATCAATCGTGAAAATATTTTGTGAAATGTTTCTGTGAAGGAAAGTGTAAATTTTAGGTACCCTAATTTAAATTTCAGAATGACCTTTTATTCGTCAATAGAGCATGTCATTTTTGACCAATTTAACTTTTCTTTGGATCTTTTCAACTGAATAATTTTTCAAGCCCAAGATCATCTTCTCGATCCCCTTTTCAGAAAAAGACAATTCACATTTTACATTGTTTATCAATACGAAAAATGGAAGTTTGGTGCTGCCATCTGTATTGAAAATCAGGAAAAACTATTACTATTGGTTTAACTGTAGAGTTAGGGCTATTTTTTATTTTATCTTAATACTCAATGTTTCAATTTTGTTTTCAAAAATATATTTTTTTCCTAAGTATTTAAACGGATACCAAGGTAATTTGTTTATTAGTCTCAAGAGCGTTCATAATATTAGCATCGATCTTTCAATCTAATGACTTGTTAATGCGACATACATGTGCAAGGTAAAATCTTAAATGCAACTGTTCTTTAAAATCTATCCTTAATGACAATGAATAAATAAAAAAAAATCATCGTTAAGTTGTCGTTGCAAATACTGTTATCACGGTGATGACTCCTTTTAAAATATTTGGGCACTTAAACTGTTTAACCATACAATGGTATTAATAATATATAAAATAATGATTTTAGAAATAAATTTCATTTACCTTTATGAATCTCGAAAATTCGTAAAACATTATGTTTATTGCCAATGGTTAAACATAATAATTTTCCATCAGAACGAAAAGGGATGGAACTTTAAAAAATAGTTATTTAACTACTCACTTTTCTAATTGAAATTGGTCACAAGTACATATTAAAAATTTGTTCTTAACTCCCTCACTTTATATTAAGGATAGAACTCTCTATTTTGGTGTAATGCAGAACAGGATAGCCAACAAAACATTCTGAATTCGTTGTAGATGAAAGTCATGAACTTAAAACATATTGATCTCAACTACATCTCAAAACAGACGCGTTAATTCATTTTATGAACGAATATCTACTGTTACAAAATGGGATTTTTAATGCTATGTACCCTAGATTTTAGATCGAGGATTTTTTAACGTATAAGGTTAGTGTAGGATATTTTCCACTCGGCCAAACAAAGCGGCACGCACACGCGTCCTCTGTTGAGCAATCAGGAGCAGAGAGTGTTTAAAACTGCGACGTACGTCACAGAACAAAGTCTTTGCCGAACAATTTTACCTTAATTTTATCAAAACTTTGGCTGATTTTGTATTAAATCATAAGTTACGATGTTATACAGTGCAAAGTGCGCTCCTTGACACACCTTTTTTTCTTCTCTAGCTACGGAACAACCATCACCCCACATTACCAGAAACACTTTATCACATCTTCTACGTCAAAAATGACAAAATATTTAACTTCAAAAGTTATCGATTATAATTGCAAATTCTGAAAGTAGGTCTTGGTTTTAAATAAAGCAAGTTTTTAGGTTACTTTTATTTCAAAGAGATATTTTTATTAAAATATGTAATACATATTTAGCCGATGGTTGTGTTTTACGTTTGTTTTTTATTTGACTTCAGTTTTCAAAATTCGGAGAAAATGGCTACAGAACAATTGCAATTGCCCGGAGTTGTGTTGCAGAACACTGAATATAATTCTGAACCTAGGGTAGAGCGTAGATACGTACTCTCATACAATGAATTGTACGATGTTCTACCAGACGATAAGTTGTCATGTTCAGATGTTCTAGTTGTAAATTAATATATTTGATCCATCAGATGGTTATGGTAGTGCTCCTTTACCATTTATTAAGATGTAGACTCCTTAGACTCCCACATTACTTAATGTATAAATTTGTCTAAACAGATGCCCGAGCGTATAATCATGGAGGGAATTTCGTCATGACATTCATGCAGCTAACAACGGATTATATTTTACATGTAAACAGTTTCTTTAACCCAAATAATGCTTGCTTCAACGAGGTATCATCATTAACAAAATTGCCCGGATCTTTATTGACGAGATATCGCTTTATTAGAAGGAAATTCCATAGATATTGATATCGTCATCGTAATAAACATTACCCAATCTTTCGCTATAACACATATTTAGGTTTGCCACACTGCCTTCTGCGCATGCGTGCTTAAAGTTGTTTCATGTCAGAAACATTTGACATTGCTTCATTTTTCTTGCTTCTGATTCAGTGTAAACATGGTGACTTCGCAAGCAGTGTGCACGATTAACCTTTTCGCTGCGGCAGGTATACAATTGTTACCACTACTATTTTTTTTTACTACATCAGCGGCATGGTATAGATCTGTGTACGGTGAATGTTATCCCCCTTTTAAATGACCGCTAGCATCGATCACCATTTACGTACTGTCAGCGACTGACCTTCTAGAGGATCCCTCCTTTTGTTCGGTACCCTACTCTGTCGACGAGGAGGTGTGAACGCTTTGGGGGAAAGGCAGAATGTAGCTCTCGTGATATACGCCACACAATACTATGAAAGGAAAGGGTTGGACATGCAGGCGAAAGAGCCGTTCCTTTAGACGATTGAAAAAAAATCTAAAAGTCAGCAGCGTAAAGGTTAAGGGCAAGGATCCCTTTTCTAGAGTCGGAAGGTGTTTCGGGGACTGAGATTCATCGGAGGTTTACAACACAATGCGGGGACAGTGCTCTACACTTAGAAATGTGTATGAGTGAATCAAGACGCTTAAAAGAGGTCGGACAAGTGTGACTCACGAAGGAGCAGGACGCCCATCAACGTTCCCCACTGACTCGAGAATTAGTACTGACAAACCAACGGGTAGTTGCTTCTTCTCTGTAGAATAAACAGACAAATTGGGGAAAACGGTGCATAACTGACTGTGGAAACAACCGAAAAACTTCTTCTTGGAGGGAATACGCATGCTTGTGAAGCGCTGCACAAAATGCAACGAAAACTAAGCAGACTATGTAGAAATATAACTGACTTGTTCAATCCCTACATTTGTGTAAATAAATTGAAAAATAAAGTGTGGATAATTTTTGACTTTCCTTCGAATATAAAGCACTAGGGGGCCCGCCCCCTGCTCGCTAACGCTCGCCAACCCCCAGAGGATTGCTTTGAAATCCTCCTCGGTTAGCTCCGCGAACCTAAGCTCGCTTCGCTCGCATCAATGAAGACATGTGTCCTAGCAGAAGAGATTGTTTAAAAAATATGATATTCCAACAAAATATTTTTTAAATCTAAATTTATTTTTGCAGAAAAGATATACACAGTACCTCTGGAATCAGAATTCAAATGAAAACTTTGAGCAAATTTTGACTCGAAATGTGAGCGCTGCTTTGGTAATTGAATACCCAGCATGTTGTTTGTGTGTACATTTCCCCAGTACTCGAGCCACTCATGCACTCTTTCATTGAGTTTGTTGTCAAAAGTTCTAGTGCAAGCGTCTTGTTGAACTATAATTGTTGGGCCTGAAAATGACCTTTTTTTTTAAATAGCCTTGAAAAGATCCTTCGCCTTCTTTGATTTTTGTGATAAACTGCAACAGCTAGACTACAATTCGTTTTGTTTTCAATAAAATTTCATCTGATAACGCTATAAATTCAATTGAAGCGCGAGGCCTCGTGGTAAACTAACAATCGTACAATGTTGCCAAAACGCGATAACAAATAACGTCTTTTTTGCGTGCCACGTAAGAGAATTATATATATAGATATGGTTTGCAAAATACAACGAATATATTTATATCCAGCCTAAAATGATACGTTATAAGTTCAACCATGAATTTATACTTGTGTAAACGATAATTGGTTTGAAAACGAGATCGAGTCTATACAGGAATTTATCACTCGAATTGCTGATTTGTAGTAAATTAATCGGTTACCGTAACTATCTGTAGAATCATGTTTCCTCATTTACCTTCTTTGGGAAAATATAGTTAAATTCATATTGGTCAATTTATGGTCCAAAGACCATATTTGGCAAAACTACACCAAGCAAAAGACATGCCCGTGCCCATGGTGTTGGTTTGCTCCACAAACCATACCATGGGCAACGCCGTGATGTAAGGTATTAATATGATGTAAAATTTTCCGATGATTTTAAATTCGTTGAAGATATATTGAATTAAAAATATTTATTAAAAGAAAATTATATTTTTAGGTAACAATTAAAACTGAAATTTTCCGCAGATTTAAAATCCGTTGAAATTTTTACTCCATCTTTAACGGTGTAGGAGATAGAAAAAAGAACTGACTTCAGTTAAAAGATTTATGGTCTGGCTGGAAATTTATTTGTACATGGAAAATTAAAGCAAAAATGAAAAAAAAAAATTTTTTTCTTCTCGCCGTTCTGCGGATGGGCATGTCTGCAAACCCTGACTGCAACGTAACAGGTATAGAAAAAGTTCTACGCGTTTGGTAAAGCGATGGAGAATAAAACAATTGAATAAATTAAAAAATGTTCTCAATTGAATTTTAAAATTCGCCGCGACCCAAAAATTGGAAATAATTTGGACTACCTGTGCGTCAAATCTGACTGCTGTAAAGGCGATAGAATCATGAGTATTTTGTGGCTACAGACAAACAAACAAAAAAACACTTGCTTTTATAATATTAGAGATAGTTGTGTATATATTAATATAATAAATATTATATTATGCGTGGCTAGCCCGGCATTGCCCGCTGTGTTGGTTTGCTTCGTAAACCAAATGGCCAAAAAATTAGCAAACTAAAACCATCAACAACGCCGTGGCCTTGTTATTTGTTAAGTAAAAATTATATTGCCCATGACAATTTGTTTTGTAGTGTAGGGTGCGAGCACTGCTTGCTAACACTGGGCAATTGTGTTTGGTATGCATAAGTATTAAAATGTGAAGAGAGTGAATACGCAAGGTGAACTGAGGGGAATGGGTAACGAAACATTTAGTAACTAAAGACAGAAGGTGGAAAAAAGATGGCATGGTTGAAAAGGCTGAGAAAGAGGGCTAAAATTGCAAAATTGTGTGGCTTGTTTTTTGTTAGGAAGAGAAGGCAGAAAAAAGTTATTGAAATATGTTTTTTACTGCTTAATTATGTAATGACTAGAGTTCGGATTGTGCATAGTTTGCTTTTATTTTTTTTAGCTCCTAATGTTGATTGAAATCCGTATTGAGTGTTTTTTTAGCAATTTGAAACCAAAAATACTCGAATTTATTTTGAATGTTTTTTGCATGTTTGGGACCATTTTGCATGTTTTGTGCATAGTTGGACAATTTTTTCTCTATTTTTAAACATTTATACAAAAAAATTCATAATATTTTTTTCAAAGAACTTTGCTCTGTGCTTTGTTTGGAACGAAGAGTTTTAGAAGCTAAACGCATTTGGGATGTTTGGCCTGATCTTTTCTTGTTTAGCCAAAAATGTACAGATAAAGATAAGATAGTGGATCAGAAAAATTACTATCATTGTGGCTTCCAGCTCAGCCCTAATTTAATTAAATAATTAGGCTGTCATGCAATTCCTTTCACCCTTCACTCTTCATAAAGAATATGAGGTCGATTTTTGTGAAGTCCACTTTGTGAAACGTAAGTTAGGTACTTAGTCCAGGTCAGTGACTGCTCAGTTAACTCAGTTAACTAGTGATACTCAGAAACAATAGAGTGATTTATGTTAGGGATTTAATTTGTTTGTGTGTGATATGTACATGTCGTATCAGTAGTTTGATTTACCCTTCCCTCTCACCCACATCTTTTTTAAATAAGTAAACCTGTTACCTTCTCTCGGTGTTCAGTTCTGTAAAGTCTCAGTGAATCCAGTCTTTTTGGAAATTAAATTAAGATCTATTGTTACACACGACTATTTATAGATAATTAAAATTGTTATGCTTCGTAGTGATACTCAGAAACAATAGAGTGATTTATGTTAGGGATTTAATTTTTTTTGTGTGTAATATGTACATGTCGTATCAGTAGTTTTAATGTAAAACTAGTGAGTTAGAAATTTCCACTGTGAGAATTATTGTGAATTATCAATTAAATTAAAGATTGTAGTAGTTGAAAGTATAGGTTCGGTATTGCTCAATTTTAAGCTATGGCATTTTTAATGAGAGCAACTAAAGCCGAGTTGCTCGATGTAGCTCAGGCCTGCCGAAAGCGGGCGTAAAAGGCGTGCACCGCACGCTGGCGGCACGTCCAAGGGGGCGGCAAATCTAGCGATCACGTAACATTCAAACTCATTGTCATAATACCCACCTTTAGCATAAGAAATGTCATCGCATGGAGGAAAAAATCCGACCGGCACGCAATAACTATTTTCTTTTATATTACTAGGGGGCTCCGCCATGACAAGACTGGCGAAACCTTTAGAGTACGGGTGGCCGATATTTCGGCCACACTACTTTTTTCCAAAAAGACGAGACTGGCCTATATGTTGGCCACTCATTTCTCACCCCTCGTTTGAAGCCTATCTTTTTCGGGGATCTCTGGGGTCGCTGTAGTCGGTCAGTAGCAAATTATTTCTAAATAACTTGTGGACTAATTTTTAAAACTATTCAGTAGTTTCAGCTGTAAAGCAGTTTCTTTATTGATCCATTATGTCTCGCGATCACTTTCCAAAATTATAAGTATTCATTCTCTAAATTCCAATTGACAGGATGCGACCCTCCGCCCCAGGACAATAAAACCATCGTCCTTGGAGAGGGGTGTACAAAACATGTCGCGTGTTGCAGCGCTCTTGAGAAAGATTACATTGGCAGTATGAAAACGAAAATTTCTCAGAAGGACTGGGAATTTGGAAGAGTTGTCCCTTTCCACTCTCCACGAATAGACACACGAACGGACCGGACCGTCAGTGGTTCCAATTACCACAGGGGACCTGACCATAGTAAAGATAAGGACCTGATGTGCGCAACAAAGGGGGAAAGCTATTCTTCCATTTCCCTCGTCTTGAAGCGAAATCTGGTTGAAACCTCCCCGTCTCGAAAAGTCTAGGAATCCCCACAGAGCTTCCTTCTCTGTACTAATACGCATTCAAACAGGACTATCACACATCAAGTTGCAATTGTTTTGTTAATAGTTCGTCTGACGTTGGCATTGGTATAATTCATGATATTTTAACTTGGTTAGTGTATAATTCAATGTATCATCTGTCAGCGCAAATTATAGTGGAAAAAAAATCGTAATTATGATAAGTACCTACGTTTATTTATCGGCTTGTTACAATAATTACTGCTCCTAGTAATTGTCTATTTGTAACACATATACAATTAAATCTTTACGAAATTTAAAATAAAAAGCCGGCCAAGTGCGTGTCTGACCACGCACAGGGTAGGGTTCCGTAGTCAGTACAGGCTATACAAAATTCTTACACGACATCTGAGAGAGAGAGACAAAACTCAATATATTTTCAAAATACAAAGTTAATTTTACAGTTCATTTATACGCAAAATTTCTATGAACTTTTTAGACTCAACTACGTGATTAAGTTGGTCAATTATAGCTAGTAAACTAGAAAAGCCTACTTATCGCTGATAGCATAAATTCAAGATGAGTTCAATTTCTGTAAATAAATATTTATATGTTTTCACACTAAAGAAAACAAAAATAACTAAGTAATAAAATTTAAAATTTTTTTTTGTAAAGTATATATCTTTTCTTTTTTCACACACTTATGAGGAAACACTAAATAGCCTTTCTGGCAAGCTCAGTGTAGGTAGTCGTGGCAGAATAATCCGTATTGCACACAGGCGTTCAAACAGCTAGCAGCGGGCCTGATGTAGCTGATGATTTTGGCGTGTTAGCAGTAGAATCAATGAATAAGGCTCAAATTATCGGGCTCATTAAATAATTCAAAATTATGATGAGGAAATGATGAAAGTTTCTTTAGAATCGGTGCGGGAAGAAAGGAAAAGGCAGTTGGAATTAGAGGAAAGGAAAAAGCAGTTGGAATTAGAAGAAAGGAAAAGGCAGTTGAAATCAGAGGAAAGGTAAGGACAAATTAAGTTAGAGAAAAGGGATAAAGAGAGGAAATTCGAGTTAGAAAAATTGCGTATTACGGCAGGAAATCTACTAGCGAATAGACCCCTCTAGAATCAACCATGAGGAGAACCTCTCCGGGAATAAAAATATTTACGCCAAATTTTAATCCAGACAAAACGGATATTAGTCTGTATCTCACTACTTTTGATAGGCAGGCTAGAGGCGCGTCGATAAACGAAGAAGCGTGGAAAACTCAAGTAATAGCATTGATTCCTATAGAAATCGGGCAAATCATTGTTAGAGAGACGCAAGACGAGTCTAAGACTAATGCAGATGCCAAGAAAATCCTTTTGACTAGGTACAAGCTGGGCCCCGAGGCATTTAGAGTAAAATTAGTGCAGCATACGCGTAAAGCGTATGGAAATACGTTGGCGAGATATCGCCTATGAGTTAGAAAACTATATGGAAGGATGGGTCGGAGGTCTAGGGACACGTTTTAAAAGTTGAAAGCGCTTATAATAGCCGACCAAATGAAACGCAAAGCAGTGCCGGAAGCGAGAGAGCATTTCATTGACACATGAGTAGAAATTATTTCGTCACTTGAGTTGACAGACAAATTAGACCAATTCGAAACGGTCAGACAAACTTTTAAATTCAACTCTTAGATGGTAGACTTGATAACAAAGACACCAACGGCGACAGCGACAAAAACAGCTGTCTCTTCGCTTTGCTCATGCGTATTACAAACAAATTTTGTTTCTCCCGGTTCGTCTCTGTCGCTGTCGCTGCACTTTCAAGTCTTGGAGGAAGTTCAACTTTTGTCTCTGTCGCCGTGCTGACAGCCAATCAGAATAAAGCCTAATCCGGTTTCGGTTGATGTTTTTCACCCAGCAAGTTAAAAATTAATAATATCGAAATCCCATGGGCTCAGGAAGCTAAATACCTAGGTATTATCCTAGACAGAAGACTCACATGGAATCAGAACACAAAAAACGTTATCCATAAATTCCGAGACGTAAAACGTTAACTTTTCAACCTAATTGCTCGGAATTCGCCAATGACTATTGAAAACAAAATACTCGTGTACCTAAGCTATCTCAAACCAGTAATCACATATGCATGCCAAATTTGGGGATCTACTAATAACAAAAATATAAATTCACTTGAAATCCTTCAAATTTATACACACCGAACCATCTCCAAAGCAAGATGGTTCCAACGAAAAACAGGAATTATAAGACACGTTCTTAAAATTACCTCCCTTAAAACCCCTATCGCTAAACTTTTGAAAAAAATAAACCACGATATTTAATGCAGATATCTGATTAATATCTAACCCCTCTTTGAAGAGACATTATAAAGTCGCCCTCAGCACTATTTTTTCCTTGCCAAAAAATAACTACTTTTTAACTATTCAATGTGTAATAGCAATAAGCTTGAACAGTCAACACAGCAACATGCCAAACATGGGTCATTATTTTTAAGCACCTCCGGTCGCGGTCAGTACTTGGGAGGGTGACCACACAAGCTCCCGCGACCGGCAATCTGTTTACTGATGCAATACTACTTTTTAAACTTTTATTACCACTTCATAGCTACTTATTTAATTCCAAACAACTTATTTTATTTCTAACATTTTTTTAAATTTTGGGCATTCCATTTTAGAATTAAGTAACTCCACCAAAATTGTTCTACCGGAGATAAAGGCCGCTAAGCTCGTCTTACAAGAATAAAAGGAGTTTTATTAAAGGCGGAGAGACGTGATCTGTCTGCCATCTTGCAGAATCAGAAATAAATGTTTTGCTTTCGAAAAAGAAAGTTATGCGCATGCGCAAAGAAATTGCTGTCGCTGCTGGTGTGAAAGCTCTTTTAGCAGCAACAGAGACAAGCGACAAAATGTTGCCTGTCTCTGTTGCTGTCGCCTTTGGTGTGGAGCCACCATTATACTAAACACTCGGACACTACGACGTAACAGTAGGGTGTGCCAAAATACACTCTTTTTTCGATATCGCTACTCTAATAGTGCGGAAAGGGTTCTCTCTGGGTTTAATAAACGCGGTGTAAAATATTTTTTTGATTGATTAATATCTTCTGCCCCCACATCGCACTTGGATTTTGACAATTTGGGTAAAGTTTGGAAATTTTTACTCGGCATAGGAAATATAATTATTTTCAATATTGCTATTACAATAGTGCGGAAGAGGTGCCCACTGGGTTTAATAATAAAGGTGTAAAATATTTTTTCGATCGAATAATATCTTCTGTTCCCGCATCGCAATTGAAATTTTGCTATTTTTGAAGAAAAGTCCACTTTTTCTCGTCTTTCATTTTCCCTGTATCTGACAGGAAGTGAAAGGAGTGGAGGGATGTTCACAATTCACATTCCCCCGTCGATATATCTGAAGTAGATTTAAATCTGGACATTTACAAACCATCGACATCGAACAGTTTAATCTCTCTTACTGATCCTAAGTACAAACACACACAATTAACTCCATTTGTATCTAAATCATCACAAATGCGACTTGGCCTCCCTTCAACTGCTATGCTTGCCTTCAAGTTTTGAGTCCCGGACCGGTCTATGTCGTCAAATGCTTTAAGCGTTCTTCACGATGTCGGACTCCTAACTAGAAACAACTCAGATTTGGTGGTTGACTAAAACAAGCTGCTAAGTGAAAAGGCTACAGTTAGAAAGGATTTAAAATTTCAAGTTTTAAAGCGAAGCTCAGGCATTACCATTGAAGGGGATGTATTTCGATGGTCATAAAGATTCTACATTGATAGAGGAGAAAGTATATACTAAAATATACACGAAAAAAGCAAAAGAGGAACATTTATCTATTATTGAAGAACCGGATTAACGTTAGATTACTCATTTGAGTCCATCCTTTGGTCATCGCAAAACAGATTTCCTCGACTATTATCGGATATTGTGAAAGGATCACAAGAGATCTTTCACAGCTTCTGACAATTGGCTGTGACTGCACATCTGTTAATACCGGATGGAAATCAGGTGTAATTCGGTTTTTGGAATTGAAACTTGGTAGGCTTCTGCAGTGGGTATTATGTTTCCTGCATTTTAATGAACTAACTCTGAGACATCTGTTTGAAACGTTGGATGGGCCAATAAATGGTCCAAAATCATATTTTGGTAATATTGAGTAGGCGCTCCTTACAAGTGAAACTTTGCCAGTGACAACTTTCGAAATTATTGACGGCGAGTTACCAACAACTGATAGACGTGACTTAAGCAAGGATCAAATGTACTTACTAGAAATATATCAAACGGTGCGATTGGGTAATTGTTCAGATGAACTGGCTAGACGCAGTCTTGGTCCATAATTACATTCACGCTGGCTAACAACAGCAAACAGAGTTCTAAGATTATATGTTAGTTCTCAAAATCCTTCTTTGAAGTTGAAACAATTCGCTGAGTTTGTTATGAAAGTTTACACTCCAAACTGGTTTAATATAAAGTCAAAACATTCGCTGAAAGATGGAGCTAAGCATGTGTGAAATACTATTTCTAGATCCAGGTATTTATCTCAAGACCTCAAGGACGTCGTTGATGCAGTAATGTGTAGAAATTCGTTCTTTGCTCATCCTGAGAATATCTTGCTCTGTATGTTGAACGATGAAAGACCGCACATCAGAGAACTTGCTGTATAATTAAGTCTAGAGAGTCATCTTTCGATGTAACGTGAGTACATGTATTTCTACCTCCAAAACTGAATTTTGAAGCTGCTGATTATACGGAATTAATTGACTGGTCATCAATTACTATTACTTCTCCACCAATCCTCCGTGTTATATCCACTGCCGTATTTAGTTCCATTGTGCGTGATAAGAAAAATCCAGAATGGGACTTTGTTCACTTCCCATGTCACACACAGGCAGTTGAACGGTTTGTCAAGTTAGTGACAGAAGCATCCGTTAAGGTTTAAGGGTTTCAATGTAGAGACGGGTGTCATTAGTTCTACATTCTTTTCCCGATTTGTTATGCTTGAATTCGAAAATTTGGCTGATTTCAAGCCTCTTCCTGCTGATTAAGTGTAAGTAAACTTTTGGTATCGGCATGTTATAACATTTCTATGGTTACAATATTCTTAACAAATATTAGATTAATATATTGGGACTTAGCTGTTATTTAATAATTTTCAGGCAATATAATAAAATGTAAAATACAACACAGCAATAAGCAGTGGTTGTACCCATCTATTTTTCGTGTTTGATTTATTTCTATAACACATAAAAAAGTGCAAGTTTCTTCAAAAACTGCAAAATTTCAATTGCGATGCGGAAACAGAAGATATTATTCGATCGAAAAAATATTTCCCGCCTCTTTTATTGAACCCAATTGGCATCTCTTCCGCACTATTAGAAAAAAAATATTGAAAAATAATTATATTTCCTACGCCGAGTAAAAATTGCCAATTTTTACCCAATTTTTCAAAATCTAAGTGCGATGCGGGGGCTGAAGATATTATCCAATCAAAAAAAATATTTTACACCGTGTTTATTGAACCCAGAGAGAACCCTTTCCGCACTATTAGAATAGCGATTTGGAAAGAAAGTGTTTTTCGGCCCACCCTACTTTACAACTCCTTCTTTACTAGCATCCAACTCATGCAAAACTTCACACATTCTGCATTTAGTTCCTGTTATAGTTTTTGTTGTCAACGGATAAGTTTGTTCTCTTCCTTTTTCATCATCGTAAATATATAACGAAAAACATTATCGGCTTGTTTAGCGCCCCTTCCCAATATGGCGCCTGGGCCCATGCCCCGTCTACACCCCTCCTAGTTACGATTGCTTTCATTTTAATCTACAAATTTTTCAATTATGAAATATTTGTATATTTTTTATTTAGTAAATTTGTTGCTTTGTATAGTTTTTACTATCTTCATCTGGCACTATAAAAATAAATTTGAAATTAATTGAATGAAAGTATGGCTCATTTTAACTTTATCCTCCTCACTACCTTTTTTATAAGAATGAAAACCTTTTTGTTGCAATTTCGCATATTTGGGGGTTTTAGTGCATATTTTGGGATTTTGTAATGCATATTTCAGGTCTCATTTTTGCATATCGATGCTCTAGTAATGACTATAATTTTTTAGTAAAAACGTATTACAAGCATTTTGATAATGTTACGAATTTTTTAACCAGATTATGGCAATGTAGTCCTGATCACCCAGTTCAAGGAAAAAATAAGCATTTAGCGTCACCAAAATATATCAGGTAAAGAGTTTCTGCTTTTAGCCCGTCAATATATTACAAGGATAATAGCAGGATTTTAGAGAAAGAAATCCCGAGACGAATAGTCAAGAAGTTTTGATCACAATCCTTTAGGAGTACGGGTCTCCAGGGATCTCAAGCACTTTCAGCACTTATTCGCGTGTCCAATCCAACCTATCGCTCGTGAGAGGTCCAAACCCCTCCCCCGTTTACAGCAGAAGCTTTTTTTCACAAAGCGTTCTGCACACAGAAGCTACTGCTTAACTTCCCAAAACGATGATCGAGTACCCGTCTTGTCATTCGTGCACGTAATCACGACAGAGATCTTGTAGTGACTATTGCTGCGGTAGACGTTCATTTGCTAAACTTTCGGGACGTCGAATTCGTACTTGGGTACGGATAACAGATAACACGTATCCTGAATATGCATCATATGTAGGGTCGCGGTAACCCGCTTGGAAGAGTATTTATCGTGGCCTCAAATGTACTCACGTCGGATTGGTGTGGAAGCTAAGGTGTGACCTCGACATCTAACCATGGTTCAAAATCACGTGGTGTTATCCTCGGCTCTTTCCCTTCGGGTTTGATCCCGGACTGTTCCCAGTAGCCCGTTCTGTTGCTACGGTGGGACAATGGTTAAAATACATACCTACTTACATTGGATCTTTCCATTAACGATTGATCCCGGACAGCCGCTAATAGCTCCTTGTGTTGATTCAGTGTAACGTTAGTTAAAATACCTGCCATATTTGCACATGATAGTTAAATTGCTAACTACAAATATTTGGTATATTTTTTTTAATTAACGTCCTACTGGAGCAACGCAGCTAGATTCTACTTCAAGAAATTTTGAAAAGAAAAATAAAAAGATTGGAGCAAAGATGGTAGTGAGAAAAAGATGGTTTGGGCACCCTGGGGGTAGCGACCCCCATGTCTATCAGACAATAAACCCCATTGGGAAAGAATATATCACTTGAGTATCTCGGTTTCGCCCATAGACACCTAATGATATGCCCTTGAGAGGCGCCAGAGATCTGGTAAATTTTGTTGTTGGTTGGGTTTTATGGGGAAAGCCATCTCATGAAGTACACAACACATAAAACGTCAAGTAATGACATACACACAAAGAGAACGTTTTATGGACATATCGACTATAATATATAATTTTGTGAAAATTGAATACTGTATTTGAAAGCTCTAAGGCTACAAAAAAGGTATGTTGCATTTTTGTTGAAAACAGACGATTTAGGAGTTACCGCAACGACAACGTGGAAAGGAGTGAAGAGTCTCATTGAACTTTTCGCTGCTGGCCTCGCATATCCATTTTTGGTAGTGACTTTGATGTCTTAATCGGATCTATGCTATTGTCTCATACCGTTAACGTCTTTTGCAAAAGCAAGCTTCTACCACACCAGCTGGCAATTAGCAAAACGACAGCTTCAATTTTTTTCGCCAACTAGCGGTGACGCGTCGGACGATCTCGGTGCTGTTAAACATTTACATTGGTGACAGTGTTGATGTTTGTCTGTTGGTCTGCCTATCGAAAAGAAGACGTAGATGAAATGTTTAAGGATTGCGTTCAGTGAAGATCAGAAGAGTAGGCTAAGTTTAAGCAATGACGGGTCACCGTGGCGTTTGACTGTTTGCATTGGGCTCTGGTTCGCAGTAGTCGTCAGGGTAATTTTACAGATTTTATTTCTACTCTGGAGAACATTTGTCCGTAGATATTTTCTCTCTCGATCACACCAACTACGCCCAAAGGCTGCTAGTGTTTTTCTACAACTTGAAGCAACTAACAGATATATATCAGCTCTAACAGATATATATCAAGCAGCTCTTTTAAGAGAGTATCAAGATGGAAATATATGTGGCTCAAAAACTAACAGGAAATTCTCCAGGATGGCACATGACCCGTTGCTTAAGAAAAAAAAACGAATTAGTGAAAAGCACTTAGACTAACCTATCAAGTCAAGTCTAATTCATTCTAACGAAAGAACTAATACAATGGATGGTTGAGGGACCCGAAATTGTTCGTATGATTAGAGAGTTCGAAGAGGATCAGAACTTGAAGTCAGACATTAGTTCTGAGGAGCAAGTATATTATTACAAGGAGTTAGAGCAAGTATATATATTACTACATACCAAACCTATTTTTCCGCTCTTGTTGAAGTATTAGAAGAACAAGGCAAACCCTTTGAAGACGTCGAGTTAACTAGTCAACAGGCAGTAAGTTTGTACTCTATGAAGAAAGAGCGAGGTCTGTCATGTCATCGAATGTAATAGGGAAAAGCCAGTTTGTCGAAGACCGCTTGATACTAAGAAATATATCAATCCATGAGGTTATAAAAAAAAAGCTCCCCCCTGAAGAGCGGGAAAAAAGTTTCGGCCAAGTCCAAGGCCAAGCAAAAGATTATTGACCTGAGACAAAACAGTACTCTTTTTACCAAGCTGTACGTATCTTGTCAAGCAAGACATGTGAATAACAAGGAGTTTTTTTCCCCCATGAAAACAGCTCTTGTCCACCTTTCATATCTGACCTCATTTAAACTTCAAAAACCCAGCAAGAAATCTGACGTAGTCCCCTGTATCATCCATTCTAGTGGATTGTCTTTGACGATTGTCCTTGAACCAAATGTTTATTCCCGCCAAATATATGAAGTTGCATTAGTCCATATACTTATCCTTCAATTGAGCGGAACTGTACAATATTACTGCTACCAGAATGTTGGACCATACATTTGATGAGACTAAAAACCGTCGATAGAGTCGATTTAGTTTTTGACCGTTATTTAGAAGGAAGCGTAAAAAACGACAATACAGTTAAGAGGATATGGGTGAAAGTAAATGTGAAATCCAGTCTTCAGGGTTTTTTTTTTACAGCAGATATCTTCAAGATGGATCTGATCGCTGTGAAACAAGTTATTTGCACCTACAGAAACACGGTACTTGGATCGCATAAGGCTAATTTTGAAACCATCCCTCCCGCATCCCACGAAGCAGCAGATGCTCGTTTGCTCGTTCATATGCCGCATGCCGTTGAATAATCGGGTCATTCAAAGGTCACAGTTAAAACTGTTGACAATCATGTTGTAGTGGTCGCCGTGTGTTCTTTCTCTATACTACCGAAACAAGATGAATTGTAGGTGTTGTATGGAAATGGAAAACATCTCCAGTAGCTTCTCCTCCACAAGATGCACAGCAAAGTTCCACAAGGAGTTCCAGGTATTTTGCCTTTCTTCCACGCCTTTACAGGAACTTACAAGGTGTCTAGTTTTGCTGGTATCGGTAAAGTTTCTTCATGAAGAAAGTGGTTGGCGTTCCTAGTCGTAGACAAAGCTTTTTTGGCCTATTCTAAAGTTCCTGAGAACATCTCTGAAGATTACTCGTCTGTTAATTATTCAGTGCATTGTCGTCCTTACATACCATTCATCAAGTACAACGGAGACCATAAATGCGGTCTGGCGAATTATCTTCACTCAACAGAACAGCCCCATTGGAAATAATTCAACAGCAATAGTCCGCTGCCTCACCTGAAAAGGGCCTCACAGCAATGTTCTTTGTGGACAAATCTTCAATGGAATTTTCAGCGCCAGGATCCATGGCAGTGTGGATGGAAAAAGCTCGGAGTGGACCTCTTCCATCTGAGCCCCTTTGGTTGGCGAACCACGAATTAACCGTGGAGAGCTTACAGGAACTGATAACATGCAAGTGCAAAGAGATGTGTACGTGCTGTCAATGCATAAAATTAGGCTTAAGTTGTACTCTACTTTGTAGTTGTGAGGGTCAAAGCAGTGATTAAAACTCTTTCCTTTTGAAAATATGTCAACTTTTACGTTACAACAATTACTTTCGTTTTTATGTTAAATTAGGTATATGCAATTAATGTAACATTTGAAAATATCTGACAGCATTGTTTACAAAATAAACCAAAAACACTATGTTATATTTGACATATTTTAAATAAGTTAGCAATATAAATTGGGCCTTCATTCCACTTGGAGCTGTGGGTAAGATTGTTTTTTCATTTTGACTCTCTTTTCAATCAGTGTGGTTTCAGTAGTAGCAAATCAGTTTTTGTGGAACTCCATTGTATGTTCAGCGATATGGAAATGTGATCAATTTTACTGGACTACTTCGGATTTCCTTTAGTAAACAAAATTAAGTGGTCTTGTTAACAATTAGAAGGGTACTCGGCAAAGACGAACTAAAAATAGATTTTTACTTAACATTTAAATAAAAAAAGTCTAGCATAACATTAAATACTTGTAACGGGAAACTTGCCTAAGCAAACACGAAAGTTAAAAAGAATGAACAATTCTTCAGTCATGTCCATTTTATATGGTCTGCATTCGCGATTTTATCTGTTAAATATTCGCTGAAATCACGCCATATTTGGAAGAAGTTCACAATTAACAACAAAATGACCGAAACAAACAGGTAGGTATGTACAGGTTAAATTAACATCTGCACTGGAGCAAAACAACTGGCTATTGGCAACGATCTGGTATCAAATCGGAAGCGAAACATCCGAGGAGAACATCGCGTAATCTCGAAGCATAATCAACTGACCAAGTCAATACCTGAGCTTGTACCCCACTCTCCAAACTTCAACATCACTCCAAGGTATAGACAGTCGAAGCCACGACAGATTTAACGAGCATCATTCCACTTTGTACGCGACGGTGTTTGTTGGATTCGAAATCCCAACTCTCTGCTTGCTAATGCGTTAATCTTCCGACGTGGCTACCGTGGCCCTCTATAAATCCAGATCATTACCGGAGGGCATACATGGGAAAGCGAGGGAGAGCTCTACAACAGTTTTGTCAGGCTAAATTCAGAACAAGTAGAAGCATCCAGATTATAAATATAGCGTCGTGTAGAGAACATATTCCTGCACTCTTTGGACCGAGACGGCTTCTGAACTTTGGGCAGTGTAACTTTGGATTGCGTTGAGTGTAAGAGGTGTCATTCAAAACTGCGAAGTTGGATCCAAACTGCCCTTTTATAACAGGCCTTTAATAGATACAATTGTTCTTCAATATTAATATCAAACTGAACTTCATTCGTTCAGAGTATACCTGTATGAATTAATTGTTGAACACTCGCAATATGCAATCGTTCAAGATTCCTATGTATGTTTCATGCAATCCACACTATATCAAAGTATTCCCGTCAAAAGTACGGTTTGTGTCTTGACACAACCTATGGATTTTTTTTTTACTGTGAGTGATATCTTTCTTAATATTAGTGGATGAACCAATCTTTCTTTCCCATAGAATATCCTGGCGTTCCAGACAAACTCCATCACTGCCTAAAAGGATAACGATAATGAGGATGCATTTTAGCATTCCCGAGAAAAGACAAAGCATAAAACATCATTAAGTCAGCAATTATGGAGCATTAAAACGAGTTTCGCAGTTTCGCACTAAATTCTGCCTTGTTATAAATTTCTAATATGCGAATCAATACCATGTCAGGTCTCTGCTGCCATCTGGTGGTGGTACGAGTAATAAAAACCCTTAAATTTATAATGTATAAAATATATACACACGACAAAACTATTCTGCGATGTTTATTGTAACAAGTAATACTATTATATATATATATATATATATATATATATATTTTATTGGTATCAGAATTACACGGCATATATGTGTATACATTTCTGAATATGAACGAGGTTATTTTTTTTTTTGCATTTAAGTAAGATTTGAACGAAGAATGAAATCAGAGAATTTGAGGAACAATTATGTTGTGTTTGTTTCTGAATCATTAAACCCAAGCACCATGCAAAAAAAGTCAATCAGAATAAAATTTTAGTGAAGAACGTAATGTTACATATATCTGATTACTGTACTTGTATCGTATATATATACAAAGGACGTTCCATAAAATTTGAGAGTAAAATCATAAAAAATCAAGAAATATGTTTACAGAAAAAAATACATCATTCTTTTTGTAAATACCTTCCCTCAGATGATATGCAACGGTCCCATTGCTCAACCCACTTTTCAAAACAAGTAGAGAAGCCTTTTTTTGGAAGCTCTTTTAAAGAACCCTGCACTGCTGAAATAACTTCAGAATCGGTATTAAATTTTCTTTCACGGAGCTTCTCCTTCAACGTCGCAAAGAGCCAGAAATCTCATGGTGCGAGATATGGACTTTAAGGGGGATGTGGCATGATTTTAATATTGCATTTACTAAGATATTGCTGAACAGAAGTAGCTACATGCGGGCGAGCATTATCGTGATGGAATTTCCAATTATCTACCTTTCTCGATATGTGCTGTCGCAAAATTTTCAAAACTGAAATATAATATTCACCATTGACAGTAGTTTTTGGAGACACAGCATGCTGATAGATTACACCTTTATGATCAAAGAAAGTAATCATCATGACTTTCCAGAAGATTTGATTTGTCGGATTTTTTTCGGAGGCAGAGAATCAGTGTTTCCATACACTTGTTGCGGACTTGGTAAGGGGATCAAAATGATACACATAAGTTTCATCACCTGTTATTACAGTCTTTAGGAAATTCGGATCATTTTGAAGCATCTGTTTCCACTCACAACATTGGTGAATTCTTGTTTGCATTTGTTCTTTAGTAAGGTGATGAGGGACCCATCTGGAACAAACATGGCGAATCTGTAAATTGTTGCGTATAATGTGAAACATCGACATTTTCTTCAATGGTAGTTGATGCCGCTATCTCCTCACATGTCATTCGCCGATTTTCTTGCAAGATTGCCCGCACAGTGTTAACATTTCGATCATTCACAACACTTTCTGGTCGGCCAGGCTTAGGAGCCAGTTCTGCAGTCAAGCGTCCTTTTTTGAAATCACCATGCTATCTAAAAATCGTAGACTCACCAAAACATTTGTCTTTGTAAGCTTCTTTCATTAAGTTAACTGTTTCTGGAGCTGTTTTGCCCAATCGATAGCAAATTTTTATGGCATAACGCATTTCGTTTCTTAACTTTGAATCACTCACCACCATTTCTGTAGGGCAAATAAAAACAGTTCTTAGCACGAAACTAGGAAAATAAAATCGTCTGCTTCGTTTAGAATATTTATAATTGTACAGTAAACAGTTTGAAAAAATCGTCTGCACTTTTATTTTTTAGTTTCGCGGTGTTGCCACTACGTAAAAAATTCACTCTCAGTTTTTACGGAACGCCCTTTGTATAATCGAAGTAAAACAATCCTGTGAATGAGCAAAATAATGAAGTAATTAGTTGTATTATGTTTTGTAAAGTATAAATTATCGGAATTTTTGAAGTAATTCTATGTAATTGTTGAAACGTGTGAATTCGAACGTGCTATTTATGTTTAATTTTAATTTTCATCGTTAAAATTATTGCGCGTTCAACATCCCTCTGGCATGTTTTCGGTATTTAACCTTATAGGTGCTTTAAAAGAATCGATAGAATGAAAATGAATTACAATGCCATTATGATTAATAAGATTATCCCAGCTCTATTTTTAAACAAACAGAAGGATTTTAGTTATTTATACTGAAATTCAAGTTATTTGTTAAATGTCACAAACATAGTTTTCCGTTATCGAAAGATTCTAACGAAATATAAAATATCTCCTCAAAGGTGTGCATTATATTTAAATCCAGAAAGAACATTCAAAACTCCTAAAAGAAAGGATATAAGAGCACACACACGCAATTTACATTCTCTTGCAACTTACAAATTGAAATACTGTAGCCAGTCTACTTTTTTAGAGAAGAAATATGTATGAACTTAGTATTAGTATTCACCAGGATGTGTCACCACCCTACCACATTTTTAGTTTCCAACTGAATCACAAAAATAAAAAGAATAAAAATAGAAATTTGAAAATGAGAAATCTCATAATTGTAATCTCTATTTATTTATATACTATATAGAAAAGTATCTGTGTGTATATCTATATAAATAAGAATGGAGTGTTTGTTTGTACATTCAATATTTTCGACCCATTTCAAGTTTTCTATCCGTTTTGGACACTTCTGATGCCGAATCCGCATTTTTCTCGTTTGGTGTCTGTCTGTCTGTCTGTATGTTGTGCCCTATACACGTCCACGCGGTTTAAGATATTTTCACGAAAATTTGCATACAGTGAGTACTTATCTTCATTTAGTGAGTGGCATTGGTTGCGAAAGTCTGTCTGTCCGTCTTTCTGTTCTATGCTCGATTTTGTGTTTGTGTAGACATCACATGAATTGCATTCCAGATATTTGATTGCATTGTCTTTTTTTTTATACACTATCTATTAGTTTAGTGAATGCAATATTAAACATTTCTTTATTGTTATATTTAGTTGAGTTTCATGCTAAAACACCTGAGTAAGTATACTTAAATCAACCATAATTTGGTAGTTTTGGAAAAATTGGAATGTCTATTGAATATTACGATTACTTCGATTGCTTTAACAGTACTGCTGAAAAAGTAATTATTCTTCAAAAAAAAATTTTTTTTTTATGGAATTTCATCTCTGATACTTCATTTATTTCGAGTCTTATTTTTATTCTTTGCGCAATGAAAACGATTTCCGAATATTTGGGACAGACGATATTTTTCAATGAAACGAGAATGAACAAGATCGCGCGAGCAGTGATATTTTTTCTGGTTCTTTCGCTCTGAATTAATTTCACATTTCTAAATTTTGTATACTTTTAGTTGTAAGTTGTGGCAACTGTGCGAGATCAAGAGATAAAATTGAATCACAAATTAATATCTTTAGAACAATTTTTTGCGACATCTTTTATTTTGTATTACTTCACTGTTTCCTGTTTAAAATATTTATTATTTTAATTTAATAAATGTGTTTTCCTTCTCATCACACGCAACAGCACCACAAAGTATTAGACTTAAAAATGTTAGGTAAGTCAGTATGAATTTTCAGTAAATTTTAAGTGTAGTTATGCCATTATTGAAAGAATAATGCCGTTATTTAAAGAATAATGCCGTTATTTAAAGAATAATGCCGTTATTTAAAGAATAATGCCGTTATTGAAAGAATAATGCCGTTATTGAAAGAATAATAATGTTTTTTAATCCAAACTGGAACTTTTTCCAACATTAAAAAATTTGTTGTAATAATGACAATAGAAGATTGCAAAATTTCACAATGTCGCATACCGGAGGCAAGAGTGCCACAAGAAAAAAAAAATTGTTTTGTTGACTATGAGTGCGAGAGCACTCGCCGTAAATCGTAATTTTAATTAATTGAGTTGAACATGAAAAGAACTTAAGAAAGGGAATTCCAAATCTTCCTATAAATCGTCTTTTATAGTAGTAACCTTAGTATCACCTTTCGTCATTTTGTAGCTTTGTCAAACAGCAATTGTGCGATGTATGTAAAATGTATTACATGAATGGATATGCATGTGTAGGATTTGTGTTCAAAGTAAGTTGTAGAAAATATAAAGATGGCGAAAGATGTTAAAATAAATTTTTATTCTACAAAACACGTAAGTCATTATATATTTTGATTATCTCTTCAATCTAGAGTAAACCAATTCAAACCGAGTAAGGTCGGGTATTTTGCTAGTTCTCTATACAAATCTACACCGTCTGATCAATCCACACCAAATTCGGTACACTTGTACTTTATAACACTTCGACATAGGCTATTTCTTTCCACCATTTAGACCAAAATGTGGCCATGAAAATTGGCCCACAGGTAGTCCTAAAAGTGCCCCTCGACGCCCCAAATTTAAAATCTTAAGTTTGTTTTTCTGTAGTAAATAGACATCTATAAGGAAACACGTTTAACAGGGTTTGTGTAGGAGTTAACACTGGGAAATGTTGCCGTCATATTTCAGCTGTTGCGGTAGGAAACACGTTCTACATAAATTTTGTATTGGAGTTAACACAGGGAAAT
The DNA here is from genome assembly GCA_947359465.1 of Metellina segmentata. Taxonomy (NCBI): domain Eukaryota; kingdom Metazoa; phylum Arthropoda; class Arachnida; order Araneae; family Tetragnathidae; genus Metellina; species Metellina segmentata. The sequence continues at coordinate 132,516,205 of OX375873.1, forward strand.
GTCGCGGTCTTATTTTAGCTGTCACGATCATATTTGAAACCCAAGCAATGCCAATTCAGCTAGTAAAATATAATTTACGCTTAAACTCATACACTCTCTTGAAACTTATAAGATACACTCTCTTGAAACTTATAAGACTGCAGATAGATGGCGCTGTAGCATATAAGTTCTCGAAAATACATCTTGCCTAAATATTAATATTTGTAATTTTTCAGAATTCTGTTTTGAATTATCTCCTAAGTGGGACAGCCAGGTTTCAGAATGATGACAGCGGAAGAAAATTGCTGATCTCGTACGATTACCTCTCATCTGGTAATCGTTATCGAGGTCATCTATAAGCTCTACGTTATTTATTCAATTTCACCGAAGAGATATTTCAACGAACGATTAATTAGGGGTTAGTTCCAGTTATCCAGTTCCAGTTATACTGCCTCTGAATGGTGAAAAGGCCAAAAGTGTGAAAAGCATTCGTATTTCAAAGCAAAACCAATTAATCAGCATAGGGTAGTTCGTAAACTGAACAGGTCTTGCAACCTAAATTAGAAGTTCAACTTTGCACGAACTGGATGATTCTCTTTTTGTTTTACTTTTACTTATTCTCTTGTGATATGTTAGTTCGTAACTATGCTCAGAACAAAACATGCTCGAGCATAGCAAGGGCCGTATTTGGTCATGCTGAGCCTGACACGACATTCATTATGAAGTAATTGATATGCACAAAATAAAGTTTTACTGACATAGAAAAGGAAATGCACCAGACAAGCATCGAACCTAAACCTCATGCAACTCGAAGGTTGCTAAAAAAAATGCGTAGAAACGACTAAAATGTATTAAATTTCCCTCTAAAAGTAAATTATGAAAGCTTTCAAAAATAGAGGAAATGATTATTAAATATTTACATTAGTCAGAAATATACACTATTAACCATGAAGTACTTAAAAGACAATCACGATGAAAATATTTTTTTAACTTGCATTTCGTCATTACTTAGTAGGTAGCTGAATTTTTCCAAGTTAAAAAATACTGATTTACTTGCAGAATATTACCCGTCGTTGTTAATTTATTTGGTAGAAAACAAACAATGAAACGCAACGAACCTCTCATTTATTATAATTCAAGAGATTTAGTAGAATCGGATATGCAAATAAGTTTCTTGTGCATAAGTTTTAAAAATTATTTTTAGGCACCAAGCTGTTCTCGTAATGGAAGAATAAATCATGCAAATTTTAATTTTCTGAGCACATACTTGATATGTATCGTTTATATTATGTACAGGATGACCCCGATGTCATTAAATCTTTAAAAATGGAATAAATCCTTTATACATTAAAAATTCACATTTATTCTTTTACAAACAATAAACATAAATCTTGGAAATTGTTTTTAATTAGTTTTGTAGATTGTAATTGTTTGTTGCTTGTTTAGATTGTGGCTGTTTGACCCCAAAAGAACGAATGTAATCTCTTTGGGTAGGTACATATGTCCGTTGATTTTGCAGATAAAATTGGATTATTTTACTCGTTACTCTCTCGTTAATAAATCCATAACTATCATCAATGGATTTTGTGTAAATAATTATAAAAAAATAGAAAAAATAACAGTAAACGAGTTATTAAATTTTAAAACTAGCTGAATAATCCGAGGTTGCTCTTGTTGATATGGATAAATGTTGATTGAAAAGTAAAAGAATAATCACTTTTATTCTGTAGAAAAATGCAATCATTAAAGTTGTACAAAAACACTTCGTAACTTCAACCATTTTAGTTATACGGAAAATACTTTTTAACTCCAATCATTTAAGCTGAACGGTAAGTTTTTTGGTAATTTGTAATTAACGTAGTACTAGAGCAGCACAACGGACTATTAACGACGGTTCGGGATCAATCCCCTAAGGGAAAGATCCGAGGACAACACCATGAAATTTTGAACCACGGTCAGATGACGATTAAGTTGTACGGAAAATACTTTTTAGTTTCAATCATTTAAGTTATGGGCCGACCAACCGGTATAGTGGTTAAGGTGTTAGCCTCTAGATCGGAAGGTTCCTGGTTCGAATCCGGGTCCGGGCATGGATGTTTGTAAACGTATGGTGTAGTGGCGGCTGGTGCACCTTAAATCTGTCGTGGCCGAAAGTCCTCAGGTTGGGTTGGCCTGGAAGTTTGGAGAGTGGGGTGCCAGCTCAGGTGTTGCTTCGTCATCTGACCGTGGTTCAAAATTACGAGGTGCTGTCCTCGAATCTTTCCCTTAAGCGACTGATTCTGGACCGTCGTCAATAGCCCGTTGTGTTGCTCTAGTACGACGTTAACTAAAATTACCATTACCATTATTTACCATTTAAGCTATGGAAAATCATTTTTAACTTCCTTTTAACTTTTTTATAGCTTCAACTATTTATTTCGAATGCAAATATATACATTTAAATCCTGAATAATATATTGCAATACGTAAAAAGACTAAGACATATACAAACAAAAACGAAATTCTAATGAAAAAATGCAGAATTCTGAAAAACGAAAGATTTACAAAGTGTCGAATTTCGACTTCCTGAGCTGAAGTAGAAAATTTGAAAAAAGCAATTTGAAATTAAAAATTTGCAATTTGAAAAAAGACAGAAAAATATCGATAAAGACGATAAATATTTATGAAATTTAGTGATGCTCAAATATGATAGATTTCCCTGTATTAACACAAATGCACAAATCCTGTAGAACGTGTTTCCTTGTCAACATCCAATAATTGAAGGAAAACAATCTTTAGGTTTTAAAATGAGGTCTTAATGGGCACTTTTAGGATTACCTGTGTGCCAATTTTCATGGTTGTAAATGCAACAGACTGGTCTGAAGACAGGAAGTTAATAACCTATATTTTCCACAGTGTTCGAAGGTATAAGTTTACTAATTCGGGTGTAGATATGTCAAACGCGGTGTAGATTTGTGTAAAAAATATACACACATCCTTTTATACAATTATGCATCGAAATTTCGGAAGTGAAGGTGAACAGAAAACATTAGTATCTTAAGATAGGTTTTAGCAGAAATTGATTCCCCTTTCTCGTATTAACCCTCCTTGATGAGTTATCGCAACATTAGCAAAACCATTAGCAGATTTTGAAGAACGAGATATCTTGTCATTAGAAGAAACTGGTCACATCTGAATCTCATCGCTATAAAAAGAAATAGGAAACATTGTGAAGACGATTTTTCTCGTCATCATATTGCAGAATCTCCAGCATGTTTGAAAAATTGGTTAGATTTTGATACACGAGATATCTCGTCGAAAACACTGGGAGGGTTAAGAAAGGAAGTTGGTTCATGCTAGTCACGCATTGTTTTGAAAATATATTTTTAAATATCAGAAATGATCAACATCATTCCTAATGATATTCGAACGTACTTTCTACACATCTGGACAAATTATATCTTTCAAAAAGGCGAATTGTATTCTTAAATTGCAGATATAGGCCCTATTTAATGAAAAACTTTGTAAAACGTATACGCTGCAAAATATTAATTTGAATGTGCTTAATAAATAGCGAAATGTCACAAAGAAGAGATAAATACAACACCCTAATAAAAGACAACTACTGAATTAATACTAGAAAATCATATATTGATAGCTTGTCAATGGCACAGTGATCAATTACTTCTACACAGAAGTACATAGATCAGAATAAACCACAATAAGCTCAAAGTCCTTTATATTTGTTTTTGAAAAGTACCCGTATCTGTCTTAAAGTCGAAGCCAAACCTCTACACTGACCCCATAAATTGAAATCCGATAAAGTCCAACTTTTTTCTTGCATCGCCGAATCGCTGTCCTCATGCTGAAAGTGGTTAGGACATGGAAAGATTCTGTTTGAGGATTTTTGTCTCCGAACAAAGTGAATTGTATATGGTAAAGGATGTATACATTGTGAATTTAATCGGAAAAATTATGTTCGTTAAATAGATATATCTGAGATAAAACTATCCTTATTAGTTTCATTATAAATAAATCGGAGATACAATTGTCTATAATATACATTTAACTATAAAGTTCTAAACGTTAATAGCAAAAAATGCTGCTAACATATAAATATCATTCGTTACTGTTTCAGAATCTATTTAATAAGTAAAACAATGATGACAAGAAAAATATTTTTGGTAGTGAACATCGGAATAAACTACAGGTAGTTAAACTAACTTTTTTACTTAAAAAGTAAGATTTTATCAACGAATATAAATGTGAACAGTTCAAAAGAAATTTACTTGTGGTATATTAGTGGCTTGTCAAACAAGCAGTGACTACTGCCTTAATTTTGTGAAGCAAATCCAATAGGTATAACAGAAATAAATCACGTAAATGTAATTTTTACTTATGTAAGCATATTAACCTTTAACTGCTGTCAAGAGTCTCACAGACCCCGAGTCATTTCTGACAGGTCGTTTCCACCCCTTAAAGTGAACATTGGTCCCTGTCCTATTCAGTACTTTCCTATTACGTCCAACAGAAGCCACATTCCAAGACTGGTTTGACTGCCCCAACTAATTTCGTATTTTACACTATTTGCATTTCCCGCGTGGTCTCTTAGACACCTTCACAGCATTTGCGTTACAGTTCTTGTTGAATGAAATCGATTAAGTTTGAGTAGGGAATTTCGGCAGAGAGCCTAAAATGGCAACAAACTTTATTAAAAAAACGACCTGTGTATCTTACACAAAAAGAAATTCAGGATATTGTTGATAATTGGCTGGAAATAGAGTACTGGGACAGTGAAATTTTTAATATTATTGAAAGCGAACACGAAACGGATTCGGAAATTTATACAGATGAAGATGAAGACATTTCAAGTGCGTCTTCACAAGAAGAATATTTCAAAGAATACCTAATCGTGCCGTTAGAAGACCAAAACACAACATAGTCTTACAGTTTCCAAGGTTAAAAAGGCCATAAAAATAGGTCTGAAAGCTGAGCCTGAAGAAACATGGAATCTACTTAACTTATATAGTAATATATATAAAATATATTTCATGTTAAGAATTGAATTATCTGAATTTAAAATGCATAAATAATAATTATCTAAAGAATATTTCATTAATATGTTATATTAATCAACTTTATTCTCAATTTAGTGAGCGAGGTTTGAGAGACTCCTCCACACTAGTTACGAGACGGTTTGTGACACAGCAGTTAAGGTTTAAAATGACGTAGCTAAAATGACATAGTACATATTGAATGTCAAATCATTAGAATAAAATTCGGAGAAAGTATAACGGTAGAATCTAAATTCTGAGTAATTATTCGTATATTAATTCTTAAATTATGCCTGAAGAATTTTGTAAACGTTATTTAATCATTAAATAGAATTATTTGAAAGAATTTAGTTGAAAAATGCTTAGGTTGCAGATCAACGTTTTGTTTGGTGCAATAAAGGCTTATACTATCCTTAATCATGATTTTTCCCCCGATATTTTTTAAGGAAAAATCATTGGCCTATTCAATTTTGTCCGGTTAAACCTTTATTATGAATCCCCTAAACAAATACTAATTCACTATAATTGTGTAATAATGTTCGAAGGTACGGACAAGATGACGTCACGCCGTCAGTGCGGTCAATTTGGTGCCTGTTAATTTGGCGCGTATGGTTTTCTCCCTTAACAGCAAAAGGCGGGCAAAGGAAGGCGTGGGTAGAAGGGTAGAAAAGGGTAACGTCGGTTTGTTCTCTGCGTTACTCATAAACAATACGTTCTTATGCATAAATCATGTACATAGCTATAAATAACTAATTTTGTTGAAAATAAATAAAAGGTTTAAACTTTATCAAATAGGTCTTTCTTTTAAATTGAGATTGAATAACTTAGCTAATGTCTAGATTGTTTTCTTACCGCCTCTTTACTTGAAGATTTTTAGGTGACATCTCCATCATCACTAGGACGTGGTTGTGTTGCAAGGTTAAATTTAAATCAAAGCGCGTTTTTTCTGTTTCAGGTTAAACGTTTAGGCAACTAACGAAGGGTGATATTTTACATAAAATGTCGTAATAGTATTATACGTAATATATATTACGTATATAATATACGATATGATATATTACGTAATTTGTCCTAATATTAATTCACTGAGCCCATTGCATTCGAAAAATTATGTGAGAGGTATTTTTAGTGCAAATAAACCAGACCGTTAGCGAATATTTTACTTCTGCTACCAAATGCTCTAACAAAGTACATACCGAAACCTTAAAATGCAGTTTTTAGTCTGTTTGTTAAAGTTTGACTTATTATCTAATTGGTGTTGAACAGTCATATTTCAATTCGGAACTCATTCTTTTTAATTTGTAATAGCGACATGCTGAAATCCTATTCGAAAAAAAAAAGACTTTGATGTCATTACGTACATGAAACACGAAATATCTTCTCCCAAAACATTACCAACACGTATATACACAGACTGACTGAAAATGCTTCTCATAGTGACAATTTTGTCCTTATGTACCATTTCCATAAGTAATTATGTCCTTCTGAAGCATGTCTTTAATTAATTATGTCATGCACCACATGTTCTTAACCTTTTGACTGCGGCTATAAATATAATTAGTACGATTATAATTTTCAAGGTACAACTGCTGTTCCGGCCGTAATCTAAATTCCTTCTTGGTGCGATCATGGTACAACTGCTATACCAGCCGTAGTCTAAAAGTTAAGTAATTATGTACCATGTTCTTAAGTAATTATGTCCTTATGTAGCAAGTCCTTAAGTAATTATGTTCTTATGTACCATGTTCTCTTAAGTAATTATGTCCTTATGTACCACGTTGTTAAGTAATTATGTCCTTATGTAGCATGTCCTTAAGTAATTATGTCCTTAAGTACTTTTGTAGTTATATATCGTAATTACGCATGAATGTGCAGCTGGGCTCGTATCTCTGCAGCCCATTTGTAAAGGCTTAAAGAATGTATGTAATAAATAAGAACTTGTAAGGAATATATGAAATATTCATGTCCGAACAAAATACGTGCCAAGTTTAAAAATTTAGTTCCATTGTATTTAACTAATTCTATATTTATTTGTGTTATTTATGTATTGCTTGTGATTCAAAAAAATTTATTTTACACGTGCATTGCACCATGAACGTTTTGTGACGGAACTCACAGCATTCGAATATTTGCATTGCAGGCCTCGAAATAGATTTTTTAATACAGGTGCACAAGGTGCACCTAAGATTTTAAATTAGGTGGACAGTTATGTACAGTGGGAAAAAATTAGGTGCACAGTTATATTTTCATGTGCACAATCCACCTGTGCACCCGGGTATTTCGAGCCCTGCATTAGGGAATGCACATATATTGGAAATCTTGAGTTACTGTTGAACGGTGATAAGTACCGAATAAGTTTAATTTGGTATATCATAATGATGACAAAATCAGAGGTAATTGGGGATTCATAATTAAGTTATCTTAACAAAGATGGAGAGAAGGATATACGCATTTGCGGGATAGATATGGTGCATTTGAACATGTCCAGGTATGCGATTTTATGTCTTGTATGCGATTTTAACATGACTTTTAAAAATTAACCACAAGCATTGTAAAACTACCGAAAAATAAATTAATTGGTAGCCTGAAATGTTTTTATACGTAGAACATTGCTTTAGTTTTAACAAGCCCAGAGTACATCCTGACATTTGGAGGCAGATGCAAAGGTTTTTTAAACCTTGATATCAAAGAAGGGGCAAAGATTTTGAGATCACTTAATTACAGACTTGAAAATAGTATTAATTTAATTCTGAACTTATTTCCGAGAAATATCCATGAAATGCACTAAACGTTTTCTTTGGTAAAGGCTATCCAAGGCTAAAAAAAAACCTGATTGGAAATTATATCATTGTAACCAGAATCCAGTAGACCAGGGGTAGCCAACCTTTTACATAACATGCGCCAATTTGTTTTCACATACGAGTTCCGATGCGCCATATAACTCTAGCGCCTTTTCTACCTTAATTTCATGGTCCTGCCATATCCTTAATAACTTTTTTAATAAAAGTATGTTTATAGACACAATTAACATTTTTAAATGCTTTAACTTTAGTACGTAAAACAACGTCTATTGCAGCACATTAGCATTACTTACTATTAATAAGACTTTTAAGTTTGTTTGTATTTCGCTAGTCTTTAAATGTTTGGTGTAAAGTTGTTACTGAGAGTAACAGAGAATTTTTCAAATTTTAATCATTCATTCCCTACCTCGTTTTCCTTTTAATGAATTTCATGGATGAAAATGCTTGTTCACTTGTAATCAAATAATATGTAGGCGCAAGGATGCAATGCGCCACTTGTAATCATCAAATGCGCCAAGTTTGGCGCATGCGTCACAGGTTGGCCACCCCTACAGTAGACAAACCTCAATGCATCAAAAAATATTCCTTTGAATGATCCATTGCATTATGTGTTGTGTACCATTGTATATTTATAGTATTGGATAAGTTCCTACATTTAGTTGCTATACATTATAATTGGCAATTTATTGGTTGTTTTGGGGTTTTAAGGCGAAAGAGCCGTATTTCGAAAAGCTGTGCCATACGCAAGATAGACCAAAGTCAAGCAAAAAAAAGTATCGTGAAAGCGAAGAGGTAGGTAGGTATTTTAATTAACGTCACACTAGAGCAGTGATCAGGAAACCGCGGCTCTTTAACCACTTTAATGTGGCTCTACAACGAATCGATTTCGACTAAATGCTGGCAGTAAATATCCCGTCGGTGATGCGAGGAAGAAAGCTGTTGAGGAACTTCAGAAGATTAAAGAAAAATCAACTTCTGTATTTAATTATTGGATGCAATCTTCCAACAATGTTAATATTGCAAGATGTATTGTTAGTCAAGAGATTGCTAAAAGAGAAAACCATACACATACGGTGAATACATTAAAAGTTGTTTTATAAATGTATCCGAAGAGCTATATTCCGGAATTTTAAGAACAAGGCCACTGTTTGCTAAAACAGTAAAAGACAGAACTGTTAAAATGTTTTCGAATATAACCAATCAGCAAATCGAAGATGTTAAATTCTTTTCAGCTTTATAAATAACTGTTGACGAATCTTGTGACGTAAATGACGCAGCGCATTTTTCTTTCACTTTTGGTTCGAATTATTTCTTTTTCGGGTCCTAAAGCAGAACTTTTTCAACAGATGGGGCAAAAAGTATGACCGGAGTGAGAAAAGGTTTTGCTTCTATTTTGAAGGAAAGAATTAATCATGAGATATTTGTTTACCATTGCACCATTCATCAAGAAGCGCTTTGAGCGCAGACATTTCCAGAAGAACTTTGCAATGTTATGTAATTAGTGATCAAGATTGTCAACACAATTGTAGCCAAAGCTCCTTATCACAAGCAATTTAAAGAATTTTTAGTTGAAATAGAAAATGAATACGCAGATCTTCTACTACATAATTTGTTCTTATCAAAAGTAAATTGAGAAATCGTCTTATTGTTGAGAACCTAAAATCCTGCTTGAAATTAAAAACAACAGCTTACAAACCTGACTTACCCAAACATTCCAAGGAAATGCAAGTTCATTGTTCACATTAAATGCGTGTTTTGTCATCTTTTTATTTTAATGTAAAAAATATTTTTTGTTGGTAAATAATATTTTTATTATGATGTTTGGTTATATTTAACGTTAGCAGCTAGTTTAAACCGACCCCTAAAAACAGGGTTCTTGAAAAAAAAATTGGTTCTCTAAAGAAATCTCTTAATCGTTGTACTGCTGATCTTTGGCTCTTTTGGACTAATGAGTTCGCCGAACACTGTACTAGAGCAACACAAGGGGCAATAGGCCACCGTTAAAGAGTATTAGTACTACGATTTTTTTAAAATTAATGTTACACTGGATCAAAACATAGGGCTATTGGTGACGATCCGGGATCACCTTTTGAAAGGAAAGATCCGAAGACAACACTACGTAGTTTTGAACCACGGTCAGATAACGAGGACCGTGAAAGAAAAGAGAAAAAAAACTGAATTGGTGAACAGTGGGTTGGTTTTCAGTTTTTATGACACAAAAAAAATATTTGGTCATCATGCGCCAAAGGATAGAGTATAAGAAAGATAGGTAGGTATTTTAATTAGCGTCGCACTGGAGCACGGGCTAAAGGCGTGGGTGTAGTATCATCTCCCGAAGAACCATGGGCCAATGCTGATGACCAGGTCACTCCTGAGCTGGCATCAAACGTCCATCAAACGCTCTTCAAACGTCCACACCACGACAACGTGAGGACATTTGAGGCGACGGCAGATTTAAAGTGCACTATCCCCTTTTGTAGTCGACGGTCTTCGATTGAATTCGAACTTGCTACCCTCCTGTTGCTAATTCGTTACTCTGCCAACCAGCCTCCTGTGGCCCCGGTATGCAAAAGCATCCCTACTTTATCAGTATTATACAAGGTAATTGGTCATTTCTAATTAACGTCGTACTAGAGCAACACCACTACACTATCTACCTACCAATAATTATTTGGACATCTGTGATAGAAAAGAAAAACACAATTTATTCATATTCAATAGTTGGTAGAGACTCCACGAGAGGCAATCAGAGCCTCAACCCTCCGGGGCATGCATGCCATAAATCCTTGTATTACGGCTAGTGATATTTTCTTCCACTCGGCTTGAAGAAGACATGTAATATCTTTCACAGATTTTGGACGACTATTGCACGGCTTAATTCTGAGATCCAACACGTCCCAGAGTTTCTCGATAGGGTTCAGGTATGGGTTCTGGGCAGGACAGTCCATTCGGTTAACCTCATTGTCACCATACCAATCCATGGTGGACCTCGCAATATGACAGCTGGCGTTGCCATCCTGGAAGTAACATGAGTCCAACCCGTAAAACTACCACAACGTAGAAATCACACCATCATCCAAAATAGTGCAGAAAGCCTAGGCTCTGAGCTTACCATGAATTTGGACCAAGTGTCCCAGTCCATACCAGGAGAAACCCCCAGACCATAAGTCCACATCCGCTGAACTTTACTGTGGGCACAATGCATTTTGGCTGGATGCGTACACCAGGCAGACGTCAGACCCAGACGCAGCCATCTGAACGATAGAGGGTGAACCTTGATTCGTCTCTCCAGAGAACCCGTTTCCACTCATCTACGGCCACTTTTGACGTGCTTTGAACCACATTAACCTAGCAGCGCGGTTGAACTTTGTGAGCAAAGGCTTATGGGATGCCGCATGACCATGAAAACCATTCAGATGTGCTTCCTTACGGATGGTATTAATCAAAACAACACTCCCGGAAGCCTATTCAAACTCCTGGAGTATGTGGGCCATCGGTTGGGAGCGGTTCTTCTGAATGTCTCTGGACAGCACTCGTCGGTCTCTATCTCCCAGTTTCGTGGGTGTGTCGCCACGGGGCGCATACCGACAATCTCCGCTCACCTTTGACTTCTGAATCATATAAGCCACTGGCGATTTTGGGTAATTTAACTCCCGAGATATGTCCCTTTATGATCGGCCATTTCTGTGATACCCTACGATTACACTTTTTTTCGAAATCAGATAACTCTGCACTCCGTGGCCTCTTGCATGCGACTAATGCCAATGGTGTTTTGTACACGATATTTAACGGCGGAGAGCATGACGTATTTCAGGACCGCATATATCGTCATTTGCATAGGTGTCCAAATACTTATTGGTAGATAGTGTATTATGCAACGATACGAATATTGTTTTGAATTTCTTAAGGTAGGTACTTTAACTAACGTTGTTCTGGAGTAACACAAGAGGTTACTGACGACGGTCCAGGGTCAATTCCCAAGAGAACGATCCGAGAACTACACCAAGTAATTTTGAACCACAGTCAGATGAAGAGACAACCCCTGACCTGGCACCCCACTCTCCAAACGTCGACACCAGGCCAACGTGAGGACTTTATGGCCCCGGCAGATTTAAAGTGCACCAGACCCCTTTGTTAACGACTGTCTTTGGTTGGATTTAAGCTTGGAAACCTCTGGTTGCTAATCCGATGCTCTTCTAACTGAGATACCTCGACCCAGATCTTCTTAAACGATCGGGGTGTGAAGTATTAGCGGCAATGTTTGGGTTAAGTAGATTTCACAAGTTCCCTGTCTTTCAAATGCTCAAGTGTACGTCTTCGGACTCCGTATTGGTAATTTTTTGTTAATTTGGTAATTTTTCCGGACTCCGTATTGATCACACGTCTGTGTAGTGACTGGATAGTTTTCATATTTAAAACATAATGCTTTCCTCCTTTTCCTGCCGACCAACCAGTATAGTGGTTAAGGTGTTAGCCTCTAGATCGGAAGGTTCCTGGTTCGGGTCCGGGCATTAATGTTTGTAAACGTATGGTGTAGAGGCGGCTGGTGCACCTTAAATCTGTCGTGGCCGAAAGTCCTCACGTTGGGTTGGCGTGGAAGTTTGGAGAGTGGGGTGCCAGCTCAGGTGTTGCTTCGTCATCTGACCGTGGTTCAAAATTACGAGGTGTTGTCCTCGAATCTTTCCCTTAAGGGACTGATTCCGGACAGTCGTCAATAGCCCGTTGTGTTGTTCTAGTACGACGTTAACTAAAATTACCATTACCATTCCTCCTTTTCCTAAATTTTAACCCATGTGTTGTAATGTCTGTGTTCTAATAAATGTTAAATTGACTGTCCAAAAACGTTTGGAGTAATAAATTCATCACAGGATTTAATAGACTTAAAACGATAAAAGGATTATTGGTTGTATTGATTTTTTTTATTTTTGAAGTTATTTTCGCTTTACTTTATAATTATTTTCAACTAAGTCTAAAATATTTTTATTTCCTAAAAATTCTTCCGTGTAGAGTAAAAATGCTCCAGAAACCTTGCCACAAAAAAGTCATTGCACCAAAGGTTGACCGAATTTTCAAATGACAACTCTAACATATCGTGAATGGAACACAACACCTATTGGAAAGAACGTTTATTTCAAAATATTATATTGGAACATTATATTTTCTATATGTTAAACACTTGAAAAAGCAAAAGGTGTAAATAGGGTGCGATACACTTTATAATTTATTTTTGTTAGTGAATTTACAGTTACGTTTATTCGATTTATATAACTATGTACCAATATTTTTCATTTTCTTTAAAAATAGAATTCAGTACTATGGGGCATACACTTAAACATGTAGGTTGGTAAATAATTAACATCGCACTGGAGCAACAATGCGGACTATTGGTCACGGTATGGGATGAATCACGAAGCGCAACAACTCGGTAACCACGGTCAGATGACAGTTAAACACGATTTAAAATTCGAACATTTTGTAGTTCCAAAAATAAAATCACATTTAAAAATCTGACTTTCACGTAAAGTATAAAATAACTAATGCTGGCAGATTTGTTTAAAAAAAATTAGCTAACTCAAGTTCGAGTTCAATCAAAGACCGTCGTGTTCAAGCTGGCTGGTGCACGTTAAATCTGTTATGGCCTCAAAGTTTCAAATTGGTGTGGTGTAGAAGATGGAACTGGGTTTTCAGCCCAGATTTAACCTCGTCATAAGACCGTGATTCAAAACTACGTGGTGTAGTCATCGCATCTTCCCCTTGGGGTATTGATCCCGGACCGTTGCTATAGCCCTATTGTTTTGTTCCTGTGTAACGTTAATTAAGATACCTACTACTATATAAGCTCAAAGGGTAGGTAAGTATTTTAATTAACGTCATACTAAAGAAACATAACGTACTTTTGACGAAGGTCCGGTTCAAACTCGAAAGAAAAACGCCGTAATATTGAACCACATAACAATTTCTTCGGATACCAACGATTGTACAGTAAGTACATCAGTGTAGATTATACAATCCTCTACGCTCCCACCTACAACCGACCAACCGGTCTGGAGGTTGAGGTGTTAGCCTCTAGATCTCAAGCTTCCTGGTTCGAATCCGGGTCAGTGCATGTATATTTGTAAGCGTATGGTGTAAAGGCGGCTGGTGCATTTAAAAACTGTCGTGTCCGAAAGCCCTCACGTTGTGTTCGTGTGAAATCGTGGAGAGTGGGGTGCCAGTTCTGATGTTGCATCGACATCTGATCTTGGTTCAAAATGATGTGATGTTGTCCTAGGATCTTTACCTTATGGGATTGGTCCCGGACCGTCGTCAAAAATCAGGTGTGTATCTCTAGTTCGACGTTAGTTAAAATTACCTGACCTTACCCAACCACACACAAAATACTTCAGTATTTTCTGCAGATTGCGTTATGCAGGTATTGTAATTAACCTCCCCTGTACTGGAGCAACCAAACAGGCTATTTCTCCAGCCTTGTGTTTAATTCTAGTCTTGTGACCTAATTATTTTCTTTTTTCAGGAGACAATTTACTTGGAGACAATTTAATTGGAAATTCTTGAGATGTAGCACGCGGAAATCTGTTGTTAGTAGTGAGTTGAAAGTTATGTTGTTTCAGTTCGAAACTCGGTCCAGCCGAAGACAGTCCAGTGCACGGTAGGGATACGACATCGATAGCAAAACATCGATGTTTTGAAACAGCGATGTTCAAAATTAAAACATCGATGCTGATAATACATCGATCTAAAAATATCGATGTTTTTAAAATTCAGTGTATTTAAACTTTTTCCCCCATTTCTTAAAACTGGTTTAGCAACTTCTGATGCTACATCGACAGCAAAACATCGATGTTTTGAAACTTTGATGTTCAAAATTAAAACATCGATGTTGATAATACATCGCCCCAAAACCGTCGATGTTTTTAAAATTCAGTGGATTTAAACTTTTTTCCCCATTTCTTAAAATTGGTTTAGAAACTATTGATTCGACATCGACAGCAAAACATCGATGTCCAAAATTAAAACATCGGTGTTGACAATACATCGCCCCCAAATCATCCATGTTTTTAAAGTTCAGTGTATTTAAACTTGTTTCCCCATTTCTTAAAACTGGTTTAGCAACTAGTGATGCGACATCGGCTCCAATAGATCGATGTTTTTTTTTCTGAAACATAAATGTTTAGAAAACATCGACATCGATGTCGCATCTCTACTTTTTCGACCCTTCATCCCTGGTCACTTTGGTCTAAAAGTATGTTCAATTTGCTGATTATGCAAATTATGCTACTTGGTTATTTAAAAAAATTTTATAACGGTACTTTTTTCATTTAAAAATAAAACATCGACAACGTAAAAACCTCGTCAAGTATAAAAATCGATGTTACAAAAACATCGACCCCAATACCATCGATGTTTTTAAAAAAAACATCGATGTTTTGAAAACATCGACATCGATGTCGCATCCCTCGATGAAATATCCTCATGATGGCGTAATCTGGAAGTTTGGAGAGTGGATGCCAACTCAGGTGCTGTTCTCTTCGTCATATCATTATTCAAAATTACGAAGCGTTGTCCTTTGGAATTGATCTCGGACCTTCGCCAAAAACCCAATGTTTTGCTCCAAAGTTCAACCCTAATTCAACTACTTACTAACATATTAATTAGTATTTTTTATTTTTTACGTGTATAGTTGCAACAGAAAATTGAAAGCGGTGCAGTTTGAATACCTTTAACTTCCAGGGTTAATTTCTCTCTTCTGTATCCGTAACAGTCCATGGGTGTATGCTTTTTACGTCTTGTGTTCGGACTAGGTGAATTAAATATGATTCTTAAGCCGTAAAACAAAACTAACCAACCAGTATGTATCTTATGTTAAAATTTAATGACATATATAACAACAACAAGAAACCAATTTAATATTTTTCCAGAAATGTTTCTTCTTTTAGTTTTCTTACCTTGAAATTTTTTTGAGAATTATAGGTGCAAAACGGCGTTTTATGTAATACTTAAATGTTAGAGGGATTTTCAGTGTGGGTCTACAAAGAGTTTACTTTTGCTGTCCATATGCATTCGTATAAGTATGGGGGTTACCTTTAAATGTAGCGTATAGCTATTTTGGTAATGTTTTGGTAGTTTCCAAAGTAACTATAAGCTACAGTGGTGTTGACCAATCAACTATCCTATAACATTTCGGCAGCATTTAAAATATTTAGTGACGAAATGCTCAAGTTGTAGTCAACAAACAAGTCAATTTAAAAATGTCCTTACTTTGGGTACAAACTGTAACCCTCGTCGTAATTATTTTATAAATCCATTTTAAAATACTAAACGTATATTTTCTTGCAATTATGCTTGTTTATTGCCATAAATGATACAATACATATCCTGATTACTGTGCAACATATTTAAAGATCATATGTCAACTTAATTGTAGTCATTCGTAAAAAGGCTTAGAATATTTTAGTATCCTCAAAAATAGTGGTTGCCAAAATGGTCGATATCGATCCCAGGTGTCGATAGAAAAATATAAGAAAGCATTGTATTAATTGATTTTATAGATAATATTTAATTCGGTTAATGGATTAACCTCCATTCTGAATGACGAAGCAATTAGGAGTGAATACAGAATTCGGTGGTGATTTAAGAGTGAAACATACAATTTTTGAACTTAAAATTGCATATCTAGTCAAGAGTCATGAAGCACATCCTTTATATTGATAATGTTAGTAATTTGTATTCTAAGTTAACCAAAATTTTATTTTCACATATGATGCTAGAGAAGATCAAAACCAATTTCTGGTCAAACTCTGATAATCACACATCTGCACTCCTTTAACCCTTACGCTGCGGAAGGTAGATAATTGTTACCTCTAAAATTTCGTTTACACCAGCGGCATGGTATAGATCTGTGTACGGTGGATATTATTATTCCCCTTTTAAGTGACCGCTGGCACCGATCACCACTTACGAACTGTTAGCGACAGACCCCTTCTAGAGTGTTTCTCCTTTTGTTCGGTACCCTACACTGTCGACCTGTGTGAACGATTTGGTGAAAAGGCAGAAATTCGCTCCGGTGATATCTCTCTCAAACCAAACGATACGCCACACAGTACTATGAAAGGAAAGCGTCTGTCGTAAATGCTACTCAAGACTCTTACGCTCAAGTTAGGTAATTAGGTAAAGGGTATCGAAGATGTAGGCGAAAGAGCCGTTCTGTGAGACGATTAAAAAATATTAGCGCTGCAGCGTTAAAGTTAAGTTGAATCTCTTTAGTGCGTCTTTGAATCAAGGTCCTAGTTGCTTTGGTTCTCAAGAGATTGCAGAAGAAAAGTCCGGTGAATAGTAAAAGTACCCAAAAGAAGAAACATTATCTCTATGTATATCAAAATGTTATAATGTTATTTGATCCAGTCTAATTCTGGACACCTCATATGTATGAACGATTCTATTATTGTTATTGTGTTATCAAAATAATTAAATTTCATGTATAGTATTTATCCCTCCTATCCAACATGTGACATTCAGAAGGACGTCGAAAAAATAGTAAAATTATCCCTGCGACGTTAAGTCAACCTAACAATATATACTATATTATACATACACTGAACACTACTATAATATGAGTAATCTAAATCATAACATAAGTGTCTTTATGAATGGTTGTCCTTATAAATAGTAGGTAAATAGAGGGGGTTGATTAAAATTCAAGACTCTTGAAAGGCTCGATGTTCCAAGAAGTTTGACGACTCCTGTTCTATACAAATATTGTTTTAAAACCACTGCTTTAAGAAATTACGTTCTTAAATTTAATGGAACATACTCTTATCACCACCAGTTTTGAGACATTTACAAATAAGTGAAAACAACGATTCCTCGTCATCTAAACTAACTTCCTTTTTATTTCCATATCATCAGTACACATTATAAGATCTGAAAAATAATCAGGAAACACAACCTTCAATTACATTGCCAACAAACTCATTCCAAGTACCTCTTGAACCAAAGAAGCAAAAGCATCTCACAACATAACCGATACCTGTGTTAAAATTAAGACAGCATCAGAACACAAATTCAATACAGTTATTGAGTCTTCAGTTTCGGTAGACTCAGATATACCATTACTTGACACAAAATGAGCATGCACACACATCTGAATGGTAATCGTGTTTGAACGCCAACTTATTTCGTTACATTATCTTGAGGCAAAAAAAAAATATTTAGAAACATTTTACAGTTGGAAAAGAAGTTCCTAAAACCACGTGCAAAGCAAATGCAACTCAGTTGTCACTCTGATGTCCTTGTTTGCTAAAACACCGATATCACAAATTTCCACTTCCTCATTTAACCGATAACAACATATATGATCTGCCACGTGATTAGCATCTACCAAAAATAACGATATCTGCTTCTTTCTTCATAGTTTTCTTTACACTATTTCTTTTTTACACGTTCCGCATTGTGCAACACAGTCGTCTTTTGCAGCGACACCACATTTTTAAAATATTAGAGTACATGGTCTATTCTAGAGCTCTCTCCAATTTTCAATCAGACTCACTTCTCCATCAAATTACACTGTCTACATAACGTCTCATCCATTATGTAACATAACTTTATAAACGTTTGTTTCGTATAACTTTCAACTTCTCTTTCTTCCAATGATCTATGATTTCCTTTTTCAAAATATATCATCCCCTGATATTTTTACACTAGTCACCAGAATATGATAATACAGTCTTTTTAATATATATGTATAAAATTCAGTTATATATTTTCATTGATTTGAGATGACATCAGACACACGATATGAAAACATTTATAAATATGCGCTTGTGTTTATATGTTTTTATACTGTACAGGAAAACCCCTTTTTTCACATACAGAATAACAGTGTCTGGGGTAAGGGAATATATTTAATATAAAATTAAATTATACGTTCTTGTAGTATTTTTCGATTTAAATAACAAGATGTTTAATGCAAATGTTTATGCATTGCAAGGAAAATTAAAATATACGTCTTTGTAGTGTAGTTATATTTAAATAACAAGAGTTTTAATGAAAATGACAATGCACTGTAAAAAAAAATTAAATTCTAAGTCTCTTTGTAGTATAATCTCCGATTTAATTAACAAGGTCTTTAATAAAAATATTGATGTCCTGTGAGGAAAAATATAAATGGTCTTGGTATGGGATTAGTATAACATTTTGATGCTTCTAAGCAATTGATAGCTGTAGACATTTTCAATACACTTTTCTCAATCTTTCTAATAAAAAATTTAAACTTTATTACTTTTATTTTCATATTCGATAAGTATTAATATTAAGGAAATATTACTAAAACACTTAAACAAATTATTAAATAACGGTAAATAATATTTAGTGTTACATTTATTTTATTACAATAACATTAGGCATTTAAACTCAAAAAGATGTTTTGTCAAAAATTCAAAATAAATAAATCATGAGGAACAAGTAATATTAAACAACATTTATACATTGTTTGTTAAAATGACATTGCAATATATAAAATAATATTGGTATGCGTGTTACAAATAACATGGAGGAATACTTTCTCGTGTGAAATACTTCATAAAACACCGTAACAAGTAACAATTGCAACGCGTTACGTTTTTAATAACCACCAAGAGAAAAACGAAATGTAAAAAATTAAGCAATGGATCGTTGTAATATTAATCCTAAACGACAGATAATAACGCGGCAACATCAACTCATATCCAACCATCAATACAAGGTATGTTTGCAAACGCTTATTGAAATCTGATATCAAATGTCTCATTGGTTAGTTCAGTATATAGATATTGTTTCATATGCATATACTTTATACAGTGCAAATTTTATGTAATTGGCCACTCTATACTCTATTTACAGATCACAATTTTACATGATTGCCGTTGAAATTAAATCCATCAGCTCGTTTGAAAATCAAAACAATGCTCAAAAACACAAATTAAGAAACAACATTCTTCCTTCTGTATACCTTGACTTTCTTTAAAGAACAAGATAATTTAGTATTTATTTTATATATATACGTTCATCTTTTTGGTCCAGCTAAAATACTGCAGTCGTAGATAGGCATGCGCAGTTCTATCCACAGTTTGTGATGCGTTTGACGTTAACAGAAAACCATAATGATCGGCGTGCGTCGCACCAGTGGATTGTTACCATAGTAACAGTCCACAATCTTAAGTAAAAGTCACCTTGTAGAGTTTGCTTCAGAGTCTCGTCTCAAACGTCTTATATGTACAACGTCATGATATAGAATCAAAGTGACACGAAACTTAAGCGCTCGATGCGAGAAAAAAAAACCTCTGGAAACAAATGGAAAATCGGTCCATGCCAGTAGGTTGACGTCATGCGCAGTGTGTTCCAGCACGATTCCACAAGCAGGTGGCAGACCGGACGGTCCACGGTTCTGCATGCTTCACGGGGTGGACGAACGCTAGCGAAACAGCGACGAACTGACGCGAAACGGAAAACGACCGTCCAAGCGCTGCTTTTTTTCCACAACAATGTTCCTATGTACACAACGCCGTTTGAATTTTGTGCCCGATATGACAAAAAACACATACACATACACACTTCGCCGAAACACACCAGCGCGTTAAAAATGGTTCTTGCCTTCAGTTTGACTTAATGGAATCGCTATGTGTGTGTGTTCGAACCATCACGCGATTTCTATACTTGGAGGTTTAATTTATTTTTCGGTTTTAGCGACGAGTCGTGGTGGGTAGCTGTCGACGGTCGTGTGGGTCCATCGAGTGAAAGGTAGATCCGTGACGTCATGGGTGGGGTGGTTATCTCCGGACGAAGGAGGTGGCCGATCGAAAGATGGAGCAGATCATGAACGCGAGCAGGATGTGGAATGGGATGGGGGCGGGCACGATGACGCTGGATCTCCCGTGCTGCATGGCGGCTGGCTTCTCACCTGTTGGAGAAAAGAAGGATACGTATTAGTCAAAACGAACCTCAAGCTGGGTAGACACATATACAGGGTGATTCTATGGTCATGGGACAAACTTGTAGGGTTGGTACAGCTTACTGAAACATACATTTTTCGTATATGAATCTATGGACGGAAGTGACGCGTGTAGGCACGAACGCACGTTTTTAGGGGTGTGGTTGGCCCAGTCCGATGTCCAGATTTATCGAGCATCGATAACTTGTTATGGAAGCTTCAGATGACGGTACAGCTACACTCTACGTTTATCAGTGATGGCAACGGCGTGGCGATTTTTTTTGGCGCATTTCTAGTAGCGAGTTACGATAAATTAAGGCTAACCATCTGGAGTTGCGGTTGTTATGGTTTTCACGGCAACCTCGGCAAACGGAAACGTTCAATTTTCATTTTGAATAGTCTAAAACGTTCTTCCAAAATCTGTTAAAGTCGTTTGATTTCATTGGTTCGTTTGAAATTTTTTCTTTCCTCCCATTCGTTATTTTGTTTTTAAAATATCATTTGATTGAATTGGTCCTTTTAAATCGTTTTCTGTGATACCATTGGTCCATTTATTTGTATTTCGACAGGTGTGAAATTTTTATTTTATTATAATGGTTTTCATAAAAGGATTAAGAGTTTTTTTTTTACCATTTACGTTTTCATTATATATTTTATCACGCAAGAGTTCTGTCATTATCAGGTTGTATTATTTATTCGTTTTTTTCTTTTAAAAATATTTTTCTTTTTTAACATGCCCACTTTATCTATTGTAATTGATGTTTGCAGTTTGGAAATGCAGTTTTGTTTTTCTGCTGGGTCACAATTGTGTTTTGAAATATGTTTAAGCTCATTACTTTGTGTGAACGTTTTAAAAAATATGCTTCTTCAAACGTTCTCAAATGTGTTTTCAAGCTGTCATTTTCCGTTGTAAAAAAAAAAAAAATATTTTTGGAATAAAAATATTTTTGAAAGAAATCTTTTCTTGGCGACATTGGAAGTGCGCCAAAAAAATCGCCAAGGTCGTAGACACCGTTCATAAACGTAGACTGTAGCTGTAACCAGATGACCATCTTTTACTGGACTCCAGTTAACTCAATTGAGAACGTCGTTGCTCGACTATCCATTGCGGCTGCAAGTGTGCGCGAAATGCCTGACATCTTTGGAAGCCCTGTTCGCCAATCACTCCTTCGACTCTACCAAGCATGTATTACTGTTGGTGTTTTGAGCATTTAATGTTAACATTGCTGCAAAGAAGCACTTTGCGAGGATGTTGTAAATAAACAATATTTTTCTGTTCATGTCTCATTTTTCGTGTTCGTGCCTCCACGTGTCAAATCCGACCATACATTCATATACGAAAAATGCATGTTTTAGTAAGCTGTACCAACCCTCCAAATTTGTCCCATGACCGTAGAATAACCCTGTATAAGGATACACAACCTCAAGTAAAAATAAGATGAAATAACCCCTAAATGGCATATAAGTGAGAGCTGTACAAAAATAGATTACTGGTTCGTGGTAGCCCTGGTGGAAGTTCGGGATAACACCCGAAGGGAAAGATCCGACGATAACACTCCACTCTCCAAACATCCACATCACGCCAACGTGAGGACATTTGAGGTCATGTCAGATTTAACGTGCACCGGCCCCTTGTACACGTCGGTCTTTATTTGAACTCGTAACTATTCGGGTGCTAATCCCTTATCATCCCTCGCTTTTAGTTCTGAGGTTTCTACCTAATGAATTGATCCAGGTGACGAAACTTTCACCCTACACAACACATATATTCTTTAGCATCTGCTAAGCATCTTCGGAAATAAAAAAGCATAATATGACCAAAATGCTCCTTATTTTCTACCAATTTTAATACTTAAAATTTTTTTTAAAAACACAATTTTTTCCCTCAAATACTCGCTGAAATTTCTTCTTTCAAACAACATTAAACTTTACGTGTGAAGTAGATAACACTGATTTTACGATGCAATGCCATCGAGAGCCAAAAACGGTACGAACTTTTCGGCCCCTAGACCTTATATATATATATATATATATATAAATGGAGTGTTTGATTGTTCATTGAATATTTTTGACCCATTTCAAGTTTTCTCTCCGTTTTGGACCCTTCTGTTGCCAAATCTGCCTTTTGAGCGTTTGGTGTCTGTCTGTATATATGTATGTGCCCTATACACGTTCACACGGCTTAATTCATTTTCATGAAAATTTGCATATAGCAAGTACTTATCTTCATTTAGTGAGTGAACTTGGTTGTGAAAGTCTGTCTGTCCTTCTTTATGTTCAATGTTCGATTTTGTATTTGTGTGTTTGTACAGACATCACATGAATTTCATTCCATATATTGGATTACAGTGTGCTTTATTTTTTACATCGTATATCAATTTAGTGTATGCAATATTATACATTTCTTTATTGTTATATTTAGATAAGTCTCATGCTGAAACACCAGAGTAATTGTACTTAAATCAACCATGATTTGCTAGTTTTGGAAAAACTGGAATGTATATTGAGAATTACGATTACTTGGATTTTTTTACCGGTACTGCTAATAAAGCAATCAGTTTTCAAAAAAGAATTTTTATTGTTTATAGAATTTCAGCTCTGATACTTCATTTATTTCAAGTCTTATTTTTGTTCTTTGGGCAATGTAAACGATTTCAGATTATTTGGGAAATACGATACTTTTCAACGAACGGGAATGAAACTGTAACTCGTGTTGATGGATCGCGCGTGCAGTGATTATTTCTGTTTCTTTCGCTCTGAATTAATTTCGCATTTCTAAATTTTGTACACTTTTTAGTTGTAGCAACTGCGAGATCAAGAGATAAAAAAGAATCACGAATTAATATCTTAAGAACAAGTTTTTCCCGAATCTTTTATTTTGTTTTATTTCGCTGTTTTCTATTTTAAATATTTCTTATTTTAATAAATGTATTTTCCTTCTCATCACACCACCACCGCCACAAAGTATTCGACTTTAAGGGGTAGATAAGTAAGAATAAAGCAAATTTTAAGTCTAACTATGCCGTTATTGAAATAATAATAATGTTTAAAAAATCCGAACTAGAACTTTTCAAACATTAAAAATTTCTTTGTCATCAGGAGAAGATTGCAAAATTCCACAATATCGCATGCCGGATGCAAGAGTGTGCCACAAGTAAAAAAATATTGTATTGTTGACTATGAGTGCGAGAGCACTCGCCGTAAATCGTCATTTTTATTAAATGAGTTGAACATGAAACGAACTTAAGAAAGGGAATTCGAAATCTCCCTCAAAATTGTCTTTTGTAGTAGTAACCTTAGTGTCACCTTTCGTCATTTTGTAGCTTTGCCATACAGCAAGGGCGCGATGTATGTAAAATGTATCACATAAATGGATATGCATGTGTAGGATTTGTGTCCAATTCAAGTTGTAGAAATTATAAAGATGGCGAGGGTGTTAAAATATTATTTTATTCTGCGAAAACGTAAGTCATTATATATTTTGATCATCTCTTCAATCTTGAGCAAACCAATTCAAACTGAGGAAGGTCGGATATTTTGCTAGTGGGATGTAAAAGTGGATATTATTTCAATGCGAAATAAAATATTATGTATTAAAATGACGAATTGTTTCCACCCAATAATCATAGTAAAACAGTTTCAGCAATGTTTGAATCTTTCCGATGCATAGTTGACACGATGCGAAGTACTTTATATTACGACGTCTGGAAGCTTGCCATTTTAACACTCATAGTCAAATACTCTTTCATGTGGTCGACTATTCCGAATTACAGGGTCGGTTCATCAATCTTAGATAACAATACGTAGTGGTGACGTGCAGTATAACGAAAACCCTAACAGAGTAAATAACACAGAAGTGAACAACCGATCGTGAGTACTTGGAGGATATGACACATGTAATTCATCAAAGTTGAGCTTGTTTTGTTTTGCGATAAATGGTTTTTGATGATGTATGTTTTTGGAGGGGAACAGAAGTTTTTCAATAGAATTGATACTGTATAGTTTAGGGGAATTTCTTTTTTTTGTTGTTGTAGATATAGTGAAACGATTTATTGAATGGGTTTCAAAATAGTATATTTGTGTATCGCTCAAATACACAAGAAATAGGGCATGGAAATTCCGTGTGGCATTTGTCTCTATGAGATATCTTCATTAGCAAAACTAATCTGATCTTGATGGGCGAGATATCTCATCATTGGAAAAAAGCGAATCATATCTAAGTCTAATCATCATAACAAATCGGCACTATCTCTATGGCAATATATTGTTGCAATAGCAAAACGGATCAAATTTTGATGGACGAGATGCCTCGTCGGAAGCACTTGCAGGGTTAATGAATCAATAAATTCTAAATCAATCACCTATAAATCTTAAACGTTCATTTAAACATATGAAACGGGTTTAAAATTGTACAAAATACCCGTTAAAGGAAGGGGTTGTCTCTAAATTTGAAGGGCAAGTTCCTCTAAACAGTTTTAAATTCTGCCGTAAATTAATTCAAGAAAATTTACGTCAAACTTTGACAGCTAGATTATCACTCTGTAACAATGGGTATTATCTTGTGCACTTTATTCCTCGGAAAACAAAATAAATACATTTTTATTTCACTCTATCCCTAGTTGATAAAATGAAGGGCCCTTTTCGCAAAACAAGATTGCTCTGAAGTCTTCTTTTATCAGATTGAGGTATTATAAAGGTTCCATTAAATATTATTTATTATATTCTGGATGTATTCATTTACATTTAAACGTGGAATATACTATTCGTCAAAATATCATTATCTTTTTTATCTTAACGTTTCATTTTTAAAACTATCAATTCTGTCAATAAATGTAATAGTGACTTTTTTACTGAGAGTTCCTATACATTTCAAAAGTAGTACCTCTGTTTGGAAATAAATAGTTTGAACTTTACACAAAATAAATAAGATTAACTTATATTAAACTGACTTTCATTGAAAGTATGCGAAGCATGATTAAATATAGCACGCATCGAAAAATCCAAGAACCTTGGAAACTAAGCTTTTACACGCTTCTAAATAATTTAGGTTCTATCACGGTTAATTTTCCGTGTCCGATTCCTGTCAATCACTAGAAAAATATTAAAATCGCTACGCATTATATCTTTATATAGCACATGTTGACGATAATGGAGAAGTTGTGAACCAAAGCGAGCTGTCACGTAGTTTATGACATAATACTCATCCTAGGTAATGAGGCAAGTATCACAACATATTACTGAATAACGTAACGTTACTTTATTGATATGATTCTACACAAGCCTAGTGATTATGATTTTCATCGTTACTGAGGTACTTTGTGATTTACTAGAATAACAGTATTGCTGATTTCTAATTTTTTTCTCTTCTTTTAAGAGAGGGTTCGTCATCTATACATCTACTATGAAAGCCAGTTATACCACGAAATAATTTTTAATGATACCCTACTACTGTTTACAGTTATATCAACTGTGATACAAAGTATTAAATATAGCATCACTGGCAGCACTTTTATTTTACATCTTAAAGCCTGCCGATAGATGTCTTGCAGAGGTATATAGTAATTATAAAAAACGAATTCTTGGTATATTGCAATTAAAAAACGATTCCTCGGTATCTCGTGATAAGAAAATGAAAAATAAGAAATAGATCTGGATTGACGATTTAACTTGTCATTGAAAAAATGTATCAGATCTTGATATCTTCATACAAAAGTTTGGCTTTATCTTATGAGAAAAAGTGAAAGATTTTCAAGGAAGGGCGTAAGAAGATGGCGTTGTCTTGATGATTGAACTGAAGTCCACAAACAGTCAAAAGGCGTATGAAATCCACCCTGCTATTCCTGGACCTATAGTCACACTGCCAAATAAAATGTGTCATACGACATGTAATATACAGCCTACTATACACAAATATGGATAGCATTTCAATAAAGAACTGTATACCAAAAGCTACTAACACGGAAGAAACCAAAGTTTTACACACACAAGTTTGAAAGACCATTGTTTCAATTAATGGCCCTAGAAATTTATGTACCCACATGTTTCAATTCATATCTTTACAGTTATAAATAAATGAATTAATAATTATTAGAAAGAATGGCTTTGTAAAAAAGGCATACATTTTATTTTTGGTTATTTAACAATTTAAATTTAAAAATGTTTATTTTGATCAAATGATTACTTTAGAAGAGACATAAGGATAATAATTTGAATCTCATTAAACATGAACTTTCAATTTCCAATACGCATAACTGATTACAGTTTTGACTAAAACAAAAGCATTTTATATGAATTTTGACTATGTTTATTAAGAAAAAATTCGTATCTACTATCGAAAATAGGGCGGTTGCTCTTTTAAAAAACTTGAGTTGTTACAAATTTTAACGTGAAGACAGACCCTTATGCAAAACCACGTTTGTTTGTCGTAAACACCAAGTATTCCGAGACCAATGACACTTTTGATTTGTATGTGTGACTCCAGGAAGAAAAACAAGAAGCATTTGTATAACTTTTAAGCCGACTCTACATAAACACAGCTGTAATTAGTGGTATTAAAACTTATTTATCCTCTAATAAATTAATAATTATTAGAAAGAATGGCTTTGAAAAAAAGGCATACATTTTGTTTTAGGTTATTTAACAATTTAAAATAATATAAAGGTTATTTTGATGAAAAGATTGCTTTCGAAGACATAAAGATTAATTTTGACAGTTTATTCACTAAAAATCAGAATCTGCTATCGAAAATAGAGCGGTTGCTCTTTAAAAAACTTGAGTTGTCACAAATGTTAACGTGAAGACAGACCCTTCTGCAAAACCCCGTTTTTTTGTTGTAAATACCAAGTATTCCAAGACGAATGACACTTTTGATTTGTCTGTATGACTCCAGGAACAATAAAAACAAGAAGCGTTTGTATACTTTTCAAACCGACTGTACATAAAGACAGCTGTAATAAGTGATGTTAAAACTTATTTATCTAAATAATGTCATATACGTCAGTAATATACAATGAAATAAACATTAACATGGCATAAAGGAGTCGCGATGTGTTTGGAATAATTTGTGTGGAGCTTTCTTCTGAAGAGAGGGAAATTGATCAAATATTAACCTTCGGCGGTCGCACGCATGTGGGAGATACATTAGAGTTCATTTTAGTTATACAGGGTGGTCCCGAATTCATGGTACAAACTTTAATGGTAGGTACAGGACATTGTAACAATGATTTATTGTATAGGAATGTATAGTCGCAAGTGACGCGGTGAGGCGAAAACAGGGGAAATAACGGCCGAAAGGAAAAACAAAGATTTTATTGAAAGCGTTGTTGACAAGTGTCATGTTTACAGTAATTGTTCAAAATTGCGTCCACCAGTATCGATACATGCTTGACAGCGTCGGTGGAGCGATTGGCGTACACGTTCAAAGATGCCTGGTATTTCACGCACACCGCAGCAGCTACAGATAAGCGAGCGACGAGATCCTCATCTGAGTCAACTGGAGTCTCATAAACAAGATGCTTTAGATGTCCCCATAAAAAGTAATCGAGGCTCGATAAATCGGGAGATCGGGGTGGCCAAGGGACTGGTCCACCACGCCCAATCCATCGAGTACCAAACGTGGCATTCAGGTAATTCCGTACATCAATGCTGAAGTGTGCTGGCGCCCCATCGTGCTGAAACCACATGCGGTTACGAATGGCGATCGGAACATCATGCAGCAGTTGTGGTAACACTTCTTTCAGAAAAATAAGATAGCTTCCGCCAGTGAGCCGCGTGGGTAGTAAGTATGGGCCAATCAAAAAGTCGTTCACAATACCAGCCCACACATTAATACTGAAACGTTGTTGAAACGCATGTCGACGCGTTGCATGTGGATTATCGGTTGCCCACACATGGGAATTGTGCGCATTAAAGACACCCTCGCGTGAAAATGTCGCTTCATCTGTAAATAGCACATAATCTACGAAATCCGGCTGCAACGCACATTGCTGCATCACCCACAGGCAGAAGTTCACGCTGCGAGGATAATCTGCCGGATTCAATGCTTGTACTTTCTGAAAATGGAAGGGGTGTAAGCGATTTTCGTTTAACACTCTGCATACAGTCTGATGACTCACACCTACGTCACGCGCAACAGTTCTTGTGCTTGACTCGGGTCTATCAGCCACAATGTTCAAGATGCTTTCTTCCAGCCTTGGAGTGCGTACAGCTCTTACTCGACCAGCGCCATGTCTGTTGACGTCGAACGCACCTGTTTCACAAAGTTGACGATGTAACCGTTGAAAAATTCTATGATCCGGCATTCGTCGATCAGGATACTCCGCGCGATACATTCGTAACGCAGCTCTGCCGTTACCATTTGCACGGCCGTACATGTAATGCATGTCTGCTTTTTCTGCATACGTAAAGTCACCCATCGTCTACGGCAGCACAATTGTGAATGGCGCTTTTCCCTACTGCGATGCATCATGTTCAACAGCGGCTAGACATCTACTGCCCTCTACCGGCAATGATACCAACCGATCACTCCATTTCTCTTTCCTTTTATTTCCCCTGTTTACGCCTCACCGCGTCACTTGCGACTATACATTCCTATACAATAAATCATTGTTACAATGTCCTGTACCTACCATTAAAGTTTGTACCATGAATTCGGGACCACCCTGTATATTGTTAGAACAAATAGCGCTACGAATACTCGTTCTTCACTATTCCTCCCGTTCACTTAGAATTACTTTCAGTCATAATTTGAATTTTGAGGAGTTAATAGGTTTCCTGCTGATCCGTCATTTATATTTAACAGATACTGTTTTATTTTAGTTACAATAAATCTTTATTATGTTATTTATTTCTTAATTTGAATTTTCAGTTGTTAATAGGTTTCCTGCTGATCCGTGTCATTTGTATTTAACAGATACTGTTTCTTTTATATACAAGAAATCTGTACTATGTTACTTATTACTTAATTTGAATTTTCAGATTTTAATAGGTTTCCTGCTGATCCGTGATTTGTATTTAACATAAACTGTGTTGCAGCCCAGCCAGTGTGGTGGTTATGATCATCGGTTGTCACCGAGTGGGCCCGGGTTCGAATCCCGGATAAGGCATGGATATAAAATTGGGAAAAGAAGTCGGACTTTCGCCTGAAATGGATTCCCGTCTTGAAAGGAAAGCAGCGCACCTCTTCTGTTCTTTGCTGGAATTATCGTTTGTAAATAAAAATGTTCTTCTTTTGTACCTGTCTTGAATGTTTCTGTTCATCCCTTGCTTTCATATGTATCCCAAACGAACAAACAACAACAATATATACTGTGGTTTTTTTTTAGTTACAAGAAATCTTTATTATGTTATTTATTACTTAATTTGAATTTTCAGGTGTTAATAGGTTTCCTGCTGATCCGTCATTTGTATTTAACATATACTGTATTTTTTAGTTACAAGAAATCTTTATTATGTTATTTATTACTTTATTATGTTAATTAAATGTAAATAATTCATATTAATTCTATCAACATTTTCATTCCTTTTATTTTCACCTCATTTATACAATTTTTTGGGCATTTTAAATTGTTTTAATTATTTATTTTGATATTATTTCTATTATACATCAAATAAAGAAATAATAAAGAAAAAATTTAATAGTATTTCTTTAAATAAATTACTTTGACATGGCTTTATATTTTAAATTTTAACACCTTTACATTTAATTTTACATTTTAAAATAGTATATCTTAGAAATATCCGCGATCTTTCACGTTGGAGGGCGCGACCGCTGAAAGGTTAATAAAGATTACTCATTTGCTGTTTCATTCTACATTGGTATAGCAGAATAGTTGAGACTGATTTAGCTAATTAGTTTTTGATAGTTAGATTCAACAGCATGTGCTATACGTGTTAGTACAGTCCGTATTCCTGTAATTAAATTAAGATATTTTTCTTTTCCTACTTATGTATAATTTAAATATTACTTGCTACTTCAAAGTATAATCTAATTTGCATCAAATCTCCCTCGTGTTTCAATGTAAACAATTAAATTACTGCTTTGATATTAGAAAGTATTGATCACATAACCACGCATAATCTTCGATAACAAAATTCTTGGTTCAGAAGAACACCTTTATTCATTCAATTTTATCATGAAAATATAATTTAAACACGAACGAAAAGACTGTTGGATTAGTTATTTAATTTAAAATGTACATGATGTTACAAAAGGTTTTTTTATCTTGCATACAATGAGAAGTTATATTGATCCAATGATATTCAAACTATATTGTACGTAAAATGTTATTTGCTTCAAATTTCTTCTGAAAATTTAGTGTTTTGTGTTTAACATTTCATTTCACTCTTATTACATTTTTTGTTGCTTACAAATTCCGATACTCCTATTTTAATTTAGTAAACTACATTAAAATTCACTGGTATCTTAAAAATACACTATGCAGATAAAATTGTTTGGACATCTCTACACATTTTCACTCATAAAATACAGAAACTCCTCACATAACGACCGAGTTATATTTTTACAAACAGGTCGTTAATTAAATTGGTCGATAAGCGAGAAACTTAACTTGATGCACTATCCGGGACTTCGGTACCTTTGAGTAAATAACAGATACAGGATAATACAGGGACGCCGATCGCCAAGAAAACATGCAGTAGGAAGATTCTGCCATACGATACATAATTTTCAACGCTGGCTGCATTTGAGGATATCGCCGAGATCTGACCAAGCGAAATCCTCCATTTCATGCCATTTTATATAAGGTAGGTAGCAACACAGTTTAGGCCTGACTATGTGAAAATTCCTGACTAAATGAGGATTCTCAGTGCTGAAGAGCTGGTCTTAACTCCAAGCCGTCTTTAAAAAAATAAGTTGTTAAATGAGAAGTGTTTTACGGACTATTATTGTGTATTCCGATTCCCATACATCTGTAAAATAGATGACGTGTACTTGTCATTAAGACCGTTATTTTTTGCCGCAAAGGACATTACCGCCAGCTGCATTTGACACTGTCAGTGGCTGTACTAGACTGAAATCGTCCATTTCATGACATTGCTTTCGGAAAAAGCATCGGTACATTTAAAGGTATTCTCAGAGCTGGAGAGCGGGTCGTAACTTCAAAAGGTAGTTAAACAAGTAAGTCGTTAAATAACGAGTGCTTGTACAGAGTCCTATTGATATATATATATAGAGACAGAAGTTTGAGATTAACGTACGATTTAAAACGAGCCACGAGTATATGTGAAAGCTTCTATTTCATGACATTGCATACGAGGAAAGCTCGTACATTCTTGGCGGAGTACGTGAAAGCGCCAGAAGTCTACGAAGGGGATTCATTCCTTGCTCTGGAGAACTGGTCCTAACTTCGAGAGGTCGATAAACAGATTTGTCGGTAAGTGAGGAGTGACTGTATAGACTTTTATTTCGAATTTAAATTGGCATGCGATTGTAAGCTAGTTTAGATGTACTAACCGTTGAGGACGTGGACCGTGATGTTGGCGGGGTCGGCGTACGAGGGCTGGCACGAGTAGTTGCCGGAGTCAGTGGGCCGGGCGTTCTGGATGCGCAGGCGGGACACGGTGGTGGGTCCGTTCTCGGTGGTGACCCGGATGCCGCCCCGCGACGAGTCGTAGTTGATCATCCTGTCGTCATGGTACCAGAACACGAACACTGGAGGAGAGGTGCTCTCCGTGATGATGCACGTCAGGTTGATAGTGGAGCCGCTCTGGATGTACAGGTTTGGCCCCTCCGGTATGTGGGCCCGAGACACTGCAATGAAA
The DNA here is from genome assembly GCA_947359465.1 of Metellina segmentata. Lineage (NCBI taxonomy): Eukaryota > Metazoa > Arthropoda > Arachnida > Araneae > Tetragnathidae > Metellina > Metellina segmentata. The sequence goes on from OX375873.1 coordinate 132,548,763, forward strand.
ACAATTCATGAAATTAAATGCAATGGAAATATGTACGAATACATATATTTAGCCATACATAAGGCGAAGTTGAATCGCATACCAATACGATACAGTATGATCATATTGGTATGCACGAATGACGAAAACGCCATTTTAGGTCTATCCAAGTGGTTTCGAAGAGATATACCGTTCATCAAAATCTCACCAATTGAAACCAACGATGAGATATCTTTTCAATAAGATATTGCCTATTTTTTGATGATGATGGGGACAAGAACTTTTCAGTTTTCTTCTAATAACGAGTTATCTCGTTCATAAACATCTGGGGGCTGCGATAGGACGATTGAAAGAGTTTGCGGATTAAAAACAGCAGAGTTGCGAGTGTGAATCCAACCAATTTCCCGTTTTGTTGCTCTAGTGAAGCGTTAATTAAGTATCTACCCGTAAGTCTATCAACTAATTTGATTTAACTCCAATGATATTAGATGCATGTTCGTATCCAACCACACTTTCACGTACAAAGGGGGCTAGAGCACGTTAAATATTTCATAGCCTCGAATGTTCTCACGTTGGCGTGATGAGGAAGTTTGGAGACAGGGGTGCCAGCTCAAGTGTGGCATCGTCATCTGACCATGGTTCAAAAGTACTTGGTGTTGTTTTCGGATATTTCCCTTGGGGTATTGATCCCGGACCGTTACCAACAGTCCAATATACTGATCCAATCCGATGTGCTGCTCCAATTAAATACAGTCACTGCAAAAAGTTAAGCACGCAGAGGGAAATGTTAATTTCCAGAAGCCATCTGAATTTGAGTGGCTGCAATTTGCTGCTGAGGTAGATGGGAGTTTGTAACTGTGTTGTGTAACACAGAATCACGGTTTCGTGTCGAGAAATGTGCAAAAGAGGCAGTTATATAAAAATCGAGCACTGTGAAGGGTTAGAGGAGTTGCATGTAAGTGCTGATAAAAAAATGTTTAGAACTTTCATACGATTAGTTTTCAAGACAGACGTGTTTCCATGACATCCAGAAGATGAATGGCAGATAGTGAGCGCTGGCGTTCTGTGGGACGCCTTGAAGCAGGGCAATAAATCACTGATGTTGCTCTTTTCTTCGGCGTTCATCATTCCGTCATTTCACGATTATGGAAACAATTCCAAATAACTCAAACAGTTGTCCGAAAACCTGTGGTCGGCCTCCTAAGGGTTACGACCCCCGCGGAAGATCGATATAGTGCTATTGTATCGAAGCGGAATCGAAGAGCGACCTTCACACGTGTGACAACTATGGTGGCTGCGTCCTTCGGTAAGACGATATCTGCTACTATGACAAATGTGTAAGGGTCAGGAGTGAACAAGGCACTCACAATAGGCCCCAGAACATCATCGAGCATCGAGCTTTCCGAGGTGGAAGCCCCATGGTGTGGGCAATGATTTCGTTGGGATATCGCACCGACCTGCACATCTATAGACAGGGTCCTGTGACTGCTGTCCGGTATAGGGATGAAATCCTAAAACCCACTGTGAGATTGTACACTGTAGCAGTTGGTCCTTCTATCGTTTTAATGGATGATAATGCCCGTCCCCATAAAGCTGGCATCATAGACGACTACCTTGAGAGTGAGGGGATTGCGCGTATGGTTTGACCGGTGTACTCGCCCGATCTTAATCCCATTGAAAATACTTGGGATGCCCTCGGCCGTACTGTGTCTGCACGTTTCCTTCCCCCCAGCTATTCTCACAGAGTTGCAAACTTCTCTACAGGAGGAATGACGATTACTTGACTCTGGGGCGGTTTATCACCTCATGGAAAGCATGGTCACATGCTGTAAACTTTGTATTCGGATAAGGAGTTATATGGCTTTCATTTTTGTATTTAATTCTTTGTTTTGTTTCATGCATTATTAACCTATTTTCTACTTTAATGCCGCATTTCATGTCAATCAAAGCTGTATTTGTCGTTTCTTTCGCATTTTACCTTTCGTGCTTCACTTTTGGCAGTGAGTCTACCTACCTACCATAAAGATGTGGTCAGTTTTGCTAATGACAGATACCTTGTCAAGATAACAATCAAGAAGATTTGGATGCAAAGGCCATATTTGGTCATGCTACGACAAACACCAAACAGACAACATCAAGTAATCGACGTGCAAACCTAAGGTAAGTTTTACAAACACAGAGGAGAAGTACAATCTAGGGGGAATCGGTCCGGCGGCAGCTACAACTCTCAGGTTACAAGCGCAATGGGCACACCCACTGTAAACAGAATTTGAACGATGTCACTATCGCAAGATCTTAGAATTGAAGGTCACTTGGGCTAGGAAATCATACGCATATCCAGGAATAACTTCCACAACTTGATCCGTCATTAGTCATACCTTTAAATTTCGCATTTGCTTCAACCAACACAACTTATTCTCTCCTAAATAGAACAACGCACTTATAAACGCTATAAATATTCCCCCTGAAAGGTCAAGGTTTTTTCTCGAAGACGTAAAACACAATATTGTGATTTAATGAGTTGTTTCGAAATATGCTCAAAGTGCTCAAAAAAGGCGGTAATAGTTAATAATCCGATAATGCGTAAAAACAGGGCCGCGAGCATTCCTTTTAAAAGGGGATTACGCTTTAATGAGTTCGGCGTACTCAAGATGATAAATGATTTTAAGTGCGTTAAAGCATTTTAAATTGCTTTTTCAGTTTACTCGCCCGATAGAGGTAGGGAAAAATTTATAGCCCCGCTTTAATTTCCGTATTTACACATGCATTCTTTGCAGAACGTCTGGTTTCCAATTACTCGGCTGTAATGTGGAGTTTGAATAATGCTCACTTGTTGTGAAAAGAGATCTTAAAGGTGCGAGTAATGGTAAGGGGAAGAAACTCAGTTATAGAAAGGCAGAACATTTTAACTACATTAAATTTGCATCCGTTTTTGTATTAGTATCATAAGCTGGTTCTAACGTGGAAGACCATGGTAAATTTGTGCATGCAGTTTCGCGAAAGTACAAAGTTTTGGACAGAAAACACTTCACAGTAATTTATCACATATACATAGAAAACATGAACGTTTCCTGTTTTTGAAAGATTAAGGTGTCAAAATATTTTACGTACCAAAAATTTATTAAAATTCAACTTTCCCTGTCACTAGAATATGCGAAGAAGAAGGTGACAATTTAATTTTGTCAATTATTTAATTCAAGTACTGCCGATTTAGACGATTTCTGAATTTTTGCAGAGTGCATTTGAAAAAGATTTAATTGGAAAAGAGTTTAACTATTTTTAGGTTAATTCTCACTTTAACATATATCAGTAACAAGGCTGTCGTTGTACGTTAGCAGATAGACTATTTTCTAAAATAATGCATAGTATCTACATTTTCCTTACTGAGAGATGTAGGAGTCCCTTGATTTCAACTTCTTACCAAACATGACTACCTACAAAGGCACTAACGTCGCTCTAGAGCAATGTAACGTGCTACTAGTGACACACAAGTATCAATTCTAAAGGGGAAAGAATCGAATACAAAACCTCGTACTTTTGATTGACGGTCAGATGACGAGGTCAACACCTGAGCTAGCACCCTAATCTCTAAACTTATACACTATGTCAACGTGAGAACATTTGAGGTCATGACAGAATTAACATGCATCAGGCCTCGTATACACGATGGTCTTTGGTTGGACCTAGTTATCTCGACCTAGGTACCTCGGATCTTACGGTTGTCAATTCATTACTCTTTCAACTTGGTTGAATTTATTTTTTTCATCAATAATTGTCATAAGAAACCAGTAACATCTATTAAGTAACATTTAAAGTTTTATCTTCCGAGGCCTTTCTATGCATAGTATATACAGGGTGAATCATAAAAGATGGGGAAAACATGGGCAAAAATAAGAACTCGCGCCTGCAAAATTTTCGCCTCGATTAATACATAAAAGTCGCTGATCCATGTGGGCAACTGTTAATAGCGGAAGGAACATATCGGAAGATGTTGCACTTCACTAAAGAAAAGATGTTGCCCTACTAATAAAGAAAAGGTTGATATGTATTTTATCTACGGACTTACAAATGGAAATTGCAAGGTCAGAGGCTCAACGTTTGTACGGAGAGAGGTTTCCCAACAGGCGGTTGCCCGACCGTAAAACATTTGAGCACTTGCACCAACAGTTGTGCGAGATGGGATCCTGTCTCGCTTCCCGGTCGGATGCAGGTCGTGCAAAGACGGACAGATCGTCAGTACATGGATCACAATCCACGACATGGCGAGTACTGAAGGCTGAACGTTTGCATCCTTGCCATGTTCAACGAGTTCAGGAACTGACTCAAAACGATTATCCTCGTCGTGTGGAATTCGCTCTCTGGTTTCTGCAGAAGAGCGCAGTAAATCCAGATTTTGTGGCAACTGGGCTTTTCACGTATGAATGTACATTTACACGTAAAAGTGCATTTGACACACACAATCAACATTTTTGGGTGGATGTAAATCCACCTATCACTTATTCACATGCTCATCAGCGGCGCTTTTCTATCAATGTTTGGGCAGGAATAATCGGAGACCACCTACTCGGACCTTATCTTCTGCCAGAACACCTTGACGGGAAAAAATACCTCACGTTTCTGCAACAGTTGCTACCAGACCTGTTGAAGGACGTTCCCACACACATAAAGAATGTACTGTGGTTCCAGCAACATGGAGCACTAGCCCATTATGTACAAGAGGTGCGAAACTATCTGGACTTAACATTTACCAACCGATGGATTAGGCGATGTGGTCCTGTAGCTTGGCCACCACGATCGCCAGATCTTTCATGTAATGATTTCTTTTTGTGGACACAGCTGAAGGCTCTTGTGTATGAGACCCCCGTTGAATCTGCAGAAGATCTCATTGCCATACTTTCGGCCGCTGCAGGGGAAGTACACGATTTGACTGGCGTTTTTCAGAAAGTTCGCCAATCCGTTTTTCACAGTTGTACCTCATGCATAGTCACTGCAAGTCTCTGTTTTGAACAATTATTGTAATCACATGTCATTAAACTTGCTTTTGTCACTTATTCTCTCTTTGTGTGTTTATGTCTCTGATAACACCTTCGGCGCCCTCTAGCACCTTTGCGTTTTAATTCCGACCATGCATTCTCTGATGAAAGCTATTTGTTTGGATGTGTGCTGTCACCTCTAAACGTTTTGGTCACCTTTTAATAATCACCCTGTATATATATATATATATATGACATCATCGGCTGATGCAATCACAGCGCAAAATTAAGTCACGAACATGCGCATTGCCACTCACATTAATTTAGTCTAGCTCCGACCTTCGTTGTGTAAGCACGATGTTTGAGGTGCCATTTGTTTCGTCACGTTACTCTTTATATTTATAATAGAAACAAATCTTAAATACATAATACTTGTTTATAGATATCAGACTTCAAAGTGTGGAAATTCTGCAAAAATTTCATTATGTCCAAATATATGCATTATAGACACCAGTAGAAAACGAACGTCAACAGGAACAAAAATCGAGAGATGGGGAATCCAAGAAGATCTGGACATCTGATGCTGAGTGTCAACGGGCTCGGAGGAAGTTCTTGAAAGTATAGGCCTCGAACGTGAAAGTGAACAAATGCCTGATACCGAGTGCGCCAAGTACTTACACCACTCATTTCGACGCAAATATCATATTTGATGACATAAACGTTTTATAATCGAATGAAGGATTTCAACTCATACTGGTCGGTAATGAGCCATAACCTTCAACATCAACAGCGAGTGCACCAATTTTGATATATGTGCGGAGCGATGAATATTTGATATGTGAAATTAAACAGTCTATTACTAATTCATTTCACTCTCATTCACTATTTGGCCTCATTGACGTATTCTACGCCTTAAATCTAGCTGTCATGTCCGGTCCGTTTTTTTTTTTATATTTATTTCACGGTACTTCAGTGTGACAGCAATCAGAGTACTGAAAAAAATAATGCAATTACCAACTATGTTGACAAAATAAAGAAAAAGATAGTCTGAATATATTTGAAAACACTGAAGAACCATTAATAACATGTCTTATTTTCTACGCATATTGGCATGCAGTCACGGTTTGAAGACATAGTAAGGAACGAGTCAGTCTAAACTTTCGAAAGAGCTCGATATATTTGAATCAGAATGACATTTCATTTTCTACGTATATTGACATCCAGGTACCCATAACGAGGACATAATAAGGAACGATGCAGTCAACTTTCAAAAGAGCTCGATATACTTGAACCTGAAACAACATTTCATTTCCGACGCATATCGACATCCAGTATGAACGCAAAATAAGGAACGAGGCAGAGTCTAAACCTTCTGGAGTGCTTGATATATTTAAACAGAAGCTCGCGTAAATACACTCCTAAAATCAAACACCTCCCGAGCATTTTCCACGGAAAATCGATACCCGTGTACGCAACATAAATCAAGTGTTAAGTGGGCATAATTGAGAGTGAAAAAAAGCAAAAGCACACCGGGCTTCCATCGCAGCAGAGTTTAAAATCGCTTCGCAAGCAAGTGCGCCATCATTAATAACGTATGCCCTGAAGAGATTACAAGAACAAAAATCTTAAAGACTCTGCCATCAGGAGTACCAAAAAATGTTCCCGGAGACCTGATTTATAGCAAATCGCGATTTCCTCAGTCTTCGTGTAAAATGTCAATGGGTTGAAAAATGGATCCGGGTTTTAAGCAGTGGTCGCCTAAAGATTAATAATCGTGTGACAGGGCGCTAGGAAGGGTGTTCCTCGGGGTAGAACAATGGATGTTATTGACTCGGGGCTTTGGATGTATCCCGAGATGGGACATGAGTCGTGGGACATGCGATCCCTGCTAATTACACATGTACGCTCTCTGGACGTGCGTGGTAGATGGCGATTCCGTTCGAATCATTACACACGAACCCCCTTAACTGTCTTTCAGATGCATTTGATGTCCACACGTAAAGCTATTTTGCAGTTTTGGGATTAATAAACTCGTTTACGGTTTATTTACACGTTTCTGAAACCGGCCTCTGCTTGTGTCATTGCTACAAAGGATTAGCTATTAAATGCATGAATGTAAACTATTCATTGTATGGTGCTATAAATTAAGTAGAGGGCAAAATGTATAGCATTATAGGATACTTTTCCCAAATAACAATTGAAATGAGGCATACACAGGAAAGAAGAAGAAGAAGGGGGGATTTGTTTCAGCTTTTCAAGTTTGTAAAACAAGGGGACACAGAGGGCTTAAATTTCAATAGGGATAACAGAACAAGGGGTCATGGGTATACATTGATTAAGACACATTTTAATCGGGATTTAAGGAAAAACTACTACTTTAATAGGGTAATAGACAGTTGGAACGCGTTGCCAGAAAATATAGTTAATTCAAAGGGAGTGTACGAATTTAAAACACAATTGGATAGTCAGTGGGAATTGGAGAATTCATAAACAAAGGACCAGCCTTGTTGGGCTTGAGCCTGTAGCTGGTCGTCAATATTTGTATTTGTATTTGTATAATCAATGATTCTGGTATGTAGGTAGATATTTTAATTAACCTTGCACTGGAGCATTACAACGAGCTATTGGTGACAGTCAAGCCCCAAAGGACGGGTATGAAACCCGAAGGGATCCCAAAGATTCGACGACAACACGACGTAATTTTGAATCATTGTCAGATCCACTCCCCAAATTTACCACCACGCTAACGTAATAAAAGATTATGGAATGTGTACAAATAGAAATTTAAAAGCTTTTTTGTTCAGGTAGGGCAACACAAAGTTATTCGATTAGTTGGTATCCAAGACGTATAATATAAGTCATATTTGGTCATGCTGCACCAATCATTGTTTTTAAGCCAATAAAATGAACAGACACACAGGGGTTTTCTTTTCCTGCCAATGGTAAGTAGGTATTTTAATTAACGGTTTCCGGAGCAATACAATGATTGGCAAAGGTCCGGATCATATACAAAGAGAAAGTTCCGAGGACAAAACCATATAATTTTATACCATGGTCAGATTAAGAGGTCAAACCTGAGCTGTCAACCCACTCCTCAAATTCCACTCTTCGCCAACAGGATCAAAGATTCAAAGACGGAAAGTTCACACATGGTACATCAAAAGGTTTTCACTGAGGTTGTGCAAGACAAAGTAATTGGTTGGTTCTATGACGAATATTGGTCTATCTGCGCCAATCATTGTTTTTCCATGAACACCCGCAGGACCTTCTCTACTACCAATGGTAAGAAGGTATTTTTATTAACGTGGCCCTGGAGCAACACAATATGATAGTAGGCGACGGTCTGGGATCATACCCAAATTGAGAGATCTATGGACAACACCATGTAATGTTGCATCACGGTCAGATGACGAGGTCACACTTGAGCTGGCACCCCACTCTCCAAACATCTAACGCGTCAGGGTAGTTACGGGATTCGAAAATGTGCGACTTAAAGCTCGTAGGCTACAAGGCGCAGTGTAAATCATGATCCTGAGAGATAAAAGCTAAACTCTTATTGAAAATTTCAACCCTTTGAAGGATACTAAGATAACAAAAACTATGGGTTAACACCTATAACCTTGTACGAAGTACGAATGTGATAGGTACAGAACATAAAGTAAGTTTTTAAAAGAAATACAGGCCCCTTGTTAACCCTCCTGGTGGTTGTATCTACTAGGTATCACGTCATAAGCAATATGGACGAGATATTTAGCCATAAGAAGAAAAACGATCATATCTCTGTCGCGTCATCATCAAAAAATGAGTAGTATCTTTATGGCGAGTTATCTCGTCATTAACAAATTGGTCAGATCTTGATGGACGAGATATCTCGTCGAATCCAATTGGGGGGGGGATGAAATGAGACAGAGCATTTGGATCACTCTCAGACATCAGAATATCACGTGTGATAATTCATATACCTAGCCTTAACTATTTCATGTATAGGTGGGACTCATACATCCCACCAACTCTGAATGGGTTAATTATTTTATTTCATACATGGTGTATGTAGTTATTTAGTAGAAAAAAAATAAACGTAATAAGAAATAAAGTATAGTGTAAAAGTTTATTTAGTTTAAAATTTGAATGTGATTACAATTTGTAATGTTTCATTGAAAAGTAGAAACATTTCAAAAAACGTCCTCTAGAGAAATGTATTTTGTTTAAATACCCAAAAGTTGGAAACATAAATTCGATTTGCCCTCAATACAAATTTCCCCTTACAAACTACATCTCTCCCACCGTGAAATATTTCCCGGCGTCTTCAACACAAAAAAGCGTTCTATTCCATTTTTTCAGCATAACCGTTCCCCAAAAATATCAAATTCCTGTCGAATTTAACATACGTTAGACCCTGAGTTTTGCCGATGCGAGCGCAACGATTACCGATTCCCGTTCCTCGCGTCACTCCTACTCGAGGGCACGACTCAAAAATACCGAATCGGCATATATTTCGTTACATACACATTTACCCGAAAAATATGGAATATTCCCCCAACCGTGGGCCCTCTCAGCAACAAAACGCGCCCGGAAAAGCAACATCCAAAACGTATACCCCGAATCTCCTGGAAAAGGGTTTTCTCCCCTCGCCTGTTATTTCACACTTTTCTGCATTTTTCTGTTGACATCACAAAAGCATTTCATTTTTTCCTTTCATCCAAAAATTCCTCTCCGCTTCCAGCCCCCTCTCGCGGCGGGCCTTCAAACTTTTTGTTATGCATAGCAGCAGCAGCGCCACCGCGCGGCGACAAGCGGAAGATATTACTATTTGGGCTGTGTGTGCAATGAATAATGCCATTATAAATCAGGGCGTGACTCTCAGCGCCGTGGAAGTTCCTGCGCCATGAATACCCGCCACTTCCTTTGTATTTTCTTTCCTCCCCTTTTGTAATATTTTTACCTTACTTCCTCGAAACCAGTTCGATCGGAAACTAGATTTATTGATTGGTTTTTGTACTGCAGTCACGTTTCCCCGATGAGCGGGTGGCAGTTGATTTTGCGTAATAATTTTACGGCCCTGAGGATCGGGTTCTTCCAATATTTCAATTTCCAGGCTGAGGGATGGCCTCGCAAATGGAACTGACATGTAAGTGAATGTCCCAGTGTTAAGAGTATTAAATGAAAATCAGAGTACTTCCTCCCCTCCCTTTACCTATGGCCTGTCCCGACGAGATTACCTGAACGTGGTCAGAGAAATAAGTGTTGAATTGTGATTCTGTGCGTTTGTGACATCTTTATGACGTGGAGTTCAGTGAGTAAATGGTAATGTCATTTTTACAGGCATCCTTTTAGTCCCTTTTGTATTTGGTATGGGCCGCGGTTGTCTAGTTAGTAGGATCGTGGATTAGGAACCTGTGTGTTGCGAGGTTTTAAAATAGATACAACCAGACACCGTCATGTACGTGGGGGTGTAAGAGGACCTTATCTACTGTATGGACTATGAACGAAATGAGACGTGATAATATAGTGGTTTAAGAATGAACAGAACAAAGGTTGGATTAACTATATATACTGTGTAATACAAAACAAATACATTTAAGCAATTTTGTTCAAAATATTAAGGGGGGTTTAAGGGGTATCCCTATAAAGTATAAGGTAATATGATCACATGCATAAGTAAACTGATAGAGGTTATATGTTGAATGACTCACGTAAATTTGTGCGCATCGTCAGGACCACGTTGCACCCGGTTTCTTTACACCGTCTCAAGTGAACCCCGTACATCCAGCGTTTTTATCTCTGTGGGTCCGAAGTTTGGCGGGAGCAAAGGGGGAACCCTCATTGGAGGAGAGGGTAACTGGATCTCATCCCACTGGCTTCAGGTGGGATGGGGGTCATCTCAAGAGGGAGATTAGTAAGGGGCTTGTATAAAATGCTTTGTTTAAGGTCTAATGGACATGTGGTGAAGGTAGCTTCATCACAGGGAGTTGATTCAAATAAAATCTGTCATGGACTCAGATGTCCTCACGCTGCCGTGGTGTGGAAGTAAAAATCCAGCTAAGGTACTCACCTCGTCACTTCGTGGTTCTCAATAAGCATGTGTTGTTATCGGATTGATTCGCTTTAGGATTGATCCTGGACCGTCACAAATTTTCCATTGTGTCGCTCCAGTACGCCGTTAAATCTAAGTACCTATCTAGTTATTTTTATAATTTTGGTGCTAGAGAGTAGACGTAAACATTTTATTTTCATACAAAGCAGAAAATCGTTTAATCTGTGCATAGAATTTTAGGAATACTGCTTTAATCATGTTAACAATGGTATAGTGCTGATACGTCACGCAACATTTTTGCTTTACCCATTAATAAATATGTAAGCTTTCTCTACAGGGAAATCACTCTAAATAGCTCACTAAAGAAACTTTCATTGTTAGATTGAACTCCTCCTACTTATAAATGAAGCCATCATGTTACTAAAAAGGTTCTTCTGTTCCATTTTCATTTCCTTTCACAAATAGAACAGTTGCGCAAACAACGACATACCTGAATTAGGCGTAACTCTTTCATGTTAATTTAATTTTTACTCTCGTAAATAATTTATTAGTTAATATTAAAGTGACGTCACACCTTCTGCTGTTGGAATATTCAGTATTGACATTTTTCAGCCTAGGTAACTGATGAATAACCTTTTGATTCGTTTCGCTTTTCATCAATTTTTTACTAGGCAATTTATGTTCTTTGTAATGTAATAATATTGGTTTGGTTGAGTATTACAGCGTAAGGGTCATATATGGCCAAGCTACGCCAAACAACGTCAAATAAACGGATATAAACACTCAAGGTAGGTAGGTATTTTCATTAACCTCCGACAAGAGCAACACAACGGGTTCCAGTATCAATCTCGAAGTGAAATATCTGATGACGCCTCGAAAGTTTAAGGGGACCGGGAAGACTCTATCTCCTCCATGTTAAATTCACGAAATTCAAGACCCTTTTTCTCAATAACTATAATAGTAATCAACACAAAATTTTTATGGTGGTTAGACTGATATGTTATACAAACTTCAACAGCTCACTTTTTTTTTATTTAAAAATTTTAATTTTATAGAAATTTTTAACTGAATATCACTTTTTAGATAGCATTTTTTAACACATTTAAATTTCTAAAAAATTCAATTTTCAAAAAATCAAAAAATGCCCGTGTTAAAATCTTTAGAGATATAACACAAATATGTCATAAAAATATTAAGTCATTATGTTCAGTAGACTCTGAGAAAATGGGGCATGAAACTTAAAAATCTAAGTTTTGAGAAAAATGGATTTAAACATTTCAAATGAATTTTTATAAATAATTTTACGTCTAACCTTAATGAAATCCTGATTTATATAAAGGGTGATCTCTTTCATTTTTAATACATGTATCTTCAATTTTTTTTTATGCTTTCTTTTTTACTGTATTCGGAGAGTTTTCGCTCTCCATCGATATCACGGTCTTGGTCCAGTTTTCTCAAAAATTTGTATAAAATGGCAGCTTGGATTGATTTTAACTCTAGATAATGTATAGCACTTTATAATATTTCCACTGTCGCAGCAGGAAACAGCATCAAACACTCCCAGTTTTAAAGTTTGGATGGTTACAAACACATTTTTTGGAACGCGAGTCCAAATCACATTGTTCACCGATTCATTTGGGTTTTGAGTCTTTCCGTGAACACATTTTTTCAACAATTCTGAATTCGCCAAGTCTCTGAAATTTTATTTAATTGTCTTCAAAATGTAGGCAGTATAAGGCAAGGCAATATGTGTGTGTTTATCATGGTAATATACATCACTTTTAGCTACAGCACGTTGAAATTTCCACCAGCTTTCATTCCCAACTGGACAAAGACCGTGATTTGGATTTAAGTTACTTGACAGTAAATAAAAATATTCTGCCCAGACAGATTGTTGCATATTGTGCAGAAAACCAACATTTATCCTTATTGCTAGTCCATAATAGATCAAATGTCATGTCTCAGAAAGTGCTAACTTATATCGCATGGTAAAATTAATAAAAATAGTTAGAAAAAAACTATATGATTACAGTTAATACTGTTACCAGATTATCGAAAATAATTTGAGTAAAGTAAAGTAAAAAATATAATATACATTGTTGAGCAACAAAAATTATAAATGTCCACAAACGGTTTGTTTACATTTGAAAGGCCGTGTCAGATGTGAAGTGCTTATTGGAAGCGTGCATAATTTTCAAACTTCCTCTTATTCTATTACCTAGTGTGATATATCATTGGAAAGAGGAGATTTTGAACTATATAAAGGAGCAATAAAATAGAAATTGATTTTTTAGTTGAATTTTGCTTTCCCGGTCCCCTTAAGCCACGGACGGATTACGAGGTCACCACCTGAGTTGGCACTTCACTTTCCAAATTTCAAAACCCCATCGACTAGAGGACATTTCAGATTTTACAAACACTTGCCCCCACGAACATGACGCTCTTAGGTTGGATCGAGTCTCAAATTCGCAACCCTCTGGTTGGTAATATGGAGTCTACCAACTGGGCTACCACGATAACATACGCAAAGAAAGTTTTACAGACACAGTAAATAGAAATGCATCCAGGGAAGAATGGAACCAGACAGGAATCAAATCAACGCCACCTACAACTCGTTGGTGGCTATCACAGTTAGCAAACCCACTGAGTCAAACCCATTGTGAGGTCAGAAAGATAGAAAATCATGTATGTGTGTCAGTGTTTCAGAAATCAAATCTTTTCTGAAGTAATGTAAAATTTTTAAATGTCTTCTTAGGTTCATTTGATTGCATTTATAGTCAAAAATATGACTTCAATCCTTATCTTTTATTCCACGCTCTCATTTACAAAGAAACATTACCTAAAAGTGCTCTACATTGAATGGTTTTAGATCCAAATGGATTACAGGATATTCCATTCGTATTTTTTCAGCAGCAAAACGATTTTATAAGTGAAGGAAGAAGGAAACCGCATAGGCACTAGTAATGATTTCGAAACTAATTTTATTTGTTGGACAATATTTCATCTGATCTCGGTACTTATGATAGTTAATGGAACTGATTCGGTAGAGGATTTATACACACACACACTCTAACTATTATAATCATTAACTTAGGCTGCTACCAATAACTTTTGGATTTGTTCCAGTCATCACGAAACAGTGACATAAGTTGTCAAGTAACTTATATCTATAGTTGGCTATGGTATTGAATATATAATAGTCGTAATGGAAATGAATACTCTGTAATAAATATAGATATGTATTCACTCATTTCATAATGATTAGGTTGTTATGGTATCGCTCATATTAAGTCTATTTTCAATAGCTCATTATGATTTATCGACATAAAATATTCAAAACCACGAACAAAGTAATTTAAGATCCACATTCCGTAATCATCTCTATTATCATTATTTACAGTTCTAACTTTAGCATTGCAATCAATTCTTAATGTATCTTAGCAGCTCACGTACGCAGAATTCGGCCAATCAGTCTTCAATCAAAGATGAGGGTTGTAACTAAGGTATTGTAACTGTATTTGCAGACATGCGACATTATTAACATCCGACTTGAATTGGAGAATGTAACTACGGTTTGAATCATATTAGGAAAATAACTATTGTAAGACTGTACAATTTCCAGTCTCAATTCAAATTTCGTTGCAAAGCAACACCGTTGGAAGGTGAAAAATATAAAGTACAGAATATATGAAAAAGCTTTTGGAGTTATGCATGAAGGAGAGATCAGAATTGACGTGAGCAATTTCGGTATCAGTCAGGCAATGCAAGAAGTCAGCATTTGAAGTCCTGTTAGAAGAAAAGTGCCGAGATGAGAGAAAAGATGGACTGTTATTCAGTGAAGGAAATCAATAGTTTTAGTAAGAAAACGGAGGACGTTTGACCAACAGGGAAGATATCACTGAAAAATGAACTGTATCTTCACTTCAGTTGATTTGACCACAGATAGTTCTAATGTTATGCCGCATAACATTAGAGTAATGCGGGAGTGAATGTTTTGTAACACAAAGGATTCTGATGAACATAACAAAAATGACGACTTACTAAAAACTACAATTAACAGGCCAACTGTTCAAGTGGTTAAAGCGTTGACCTCTGGATCGGAAGGTTCCTGGTTCGAATCATGTCAGTGCATGGATGAAAATTGTGCTGTTCTTTGTTAGGAGCAATGATGGTCCTCCTACTGGGTGCTCCATCACTTTCGGCCTTGTAGTGGCCAATGATTCTAGTTGGTTGATGACCAATTTCATATGCGTCCGCCATTGGAGAAAAAAGACATTTAACCTTTTGACTACGGCTATAGATATAACAAGCGTGATTATTTCTAGGTGCGATTCTTATAAGTTTCAAGGTACAACTGACATACTGGCAGCTGTTTAAATTATTTTTGGCGTAATCACATGGTACAACTGCTGTACCGACCGTAGTCTACAGGTTAATCAATATAATATGAGACGTTCTGTTCCGGTAGTTGCATCATCTAGTTCTCATACAAGTTCCTGATGTTTCTGCTTAAAGAACGGATCCACATGACGAACATTTCCAAACCACTTACCGCACGTGGATTTTTCATCAGCACCCTCCCACTTCACAACACATCTTTTCTTCTGCAAAGCATTGTTTCCTTTTAGGAAATAAACGCATACTATGTCAAAAAGTCCCCTTATTTTCGACCGTTTTAAATGCTTAGTAAAATTTTAAATACACAACATAATAACGCAATTTTTTCTCGCAAGTACTCGCTGAAATTCGTTCTTTAAAGCAGCATCATAACTTTACACGTGTAAAGTGGATAACTGGTTTTGCAATGCAATTCCATCTAATGCCTGAAACGGGACGAACTTTAGCATCAAACCTTCAGTTAGTTTCATCATATGCCAACGAGTCAAAACCACATGATCTTGTACACCAAATGATCACACGAAATCACAGCATGCAACATTAAATCCACAAGTTCACTTAGAAAAGTGTTCCAACACCATTAAAATTGAAATGTTTTAATGTCACACGAATAAGTCTCTTTTACTTCTAAGCTCAAAGTCCCGTGTTTTCGCTCAGTACGCCGAGCAGGTGGGAGTACAAGCTAGTGCAATATCCTGGTAACACGAAACGCATTTGTTTAGTCTTCAAAATGAATATTTAATCAATTTTCGTCCACTCGGCCGAAACGAGGCGTATTTACCCAACTCGAACTCGGATTATCATACTTCGGCAGCGTGTTTAGGCGATGACAGATGTGACCCGTACGCCCTCGTGAAAAGCTCGTCTGCATGCAAATGTCCTCCTTGATGAAAGCGATCACGGAAATGGACAAAAAACGTAACCCTACAATGTTCCCTTCATTTGAATGCGTCTGTGAAAACTCTTAAATTATTCCAAGGCTCGACGAGGAGCATTTCCAGAGTTTTTCGGATGCCTCAAATACTTTGTTTGCTTCGCCTTCGACAATCTCTTCGTAATATAAGTGGATATCACTTCTCGGGAGGAAGCAATGAGAGTTGGGTGCATTTCCGGCCGTGGAGGTTTATTAATACCGCTCAAGAATCCTGTCAAGTCTTTTGTGTGTTTGAGAGGGAGGTATGGGATATTAATTTCACGGCTTAAAAGCTGACAACTGGTTTTGAAGTAGTTACGTGTGTTTAGTTGGTTTTCCTCACATGCAAGTACAATAAAAATGCTCTCATCGTATGGTGGTATTAATGTTTCCCTTCATATGACATTCGTCTTCCTGTTAATTAATCTGTCATTTTTATATTCTTGATTATGTATTTATTATATGAATAGAAATGGTCTGCAAATTCTATTCAAAGGGACGCTATAGCCCGGTTGTAAGAGTAGCAGATAAGCAAGCGGAAGTTCCGAGTTCGAATCTAACAAAAGATCGTCCTGTACAAAGCAGGCTGGTGCACGTTAAATCTGTCATGGCTGTAAATGCCCTCACGTTGGTGTGGTGTAGAAGTTTGGAGTGGTGTTACAGCTCAGATGTGACCTCGATATCTGACCGTGATTAAAATTACGTATTGGTTTTCTCGGAACTTTCCCTTCGAGTATGATCACCGTCACCGAAATCCCATTATGTTGCTCCAGTGTGACGTTAATTACATACATACCTACTAAATGTATTAAAATATTTGTACTTGCATATTACTTACGATTTTAATGTTAACGATTTGGTTAAAATTATGATTTACCAAACTAATAACTATTTGTTAAAAATTAACTGGGAAGGTCCATGTCAAACAGCTGTTAAAAGGGGGTTTTCAACCCTAACTACCCCAAACCCGGTCAGTTTTTTTTTATTTTTGAATTACTAAATTTCACATATCTATGCATCTATTTGTCCAATCAAATTAAATTACAGCTTATTTGGTAGATTTATGTTGAACTTTTAGTATGATGAATAGCATGATATTTTTTGAATAACCTTTCTAGTTTTAAACACATTTAATTTCACCTTGAATTACAAAAAAAACCGTTTCATTAATTTTTAATTAAACATATACGACAAAGTTAAGTTATGTGTCTTTGGTTTCTGTAAATTTCAAGGCGAACACATGGTTGCGTTCATAATTAAGAACATTCGACGGAAATAGGATGACGTAATCAGTACACGTAAAAACATAGACGCTCTTGCGTAAAACTGTATCATATGACTTGACTGTCCATTGGTATCGTATAGGACTTATTTTGCATTTAAAAGTATAACCTTTTTAGTAATGGTATATATTATCGGTGAGGAGTTACCTTTTTATGAAATTACCTTTTTGATAGTGGTAATTTCCGTTTTGATTTTAACGTCATTCCCCCCTGTTTGATATTTGACACTCAATTACAAATAAAATTACTTTGTTCATATTTTTCTAGAAAATTTATTTTTTGAAAGTTTCAAGGGAAACCCACTTTTTCATATAAGAAAATTTTCTAAGCGAAATCATGCAAACAAAAACCACAAACATTTGTATCTTCTGACATGATTGTTCAATCGAGTTAAAATGGTTCTACTTTGCACTCCTAATCTATTAACGTCTGAAAGTAAGCATCATTATTTACAGATATTAATTTATTTTTTTAACCGTACGTGGTTTAACGTAATACTAATTAACTTATATATTATTCGAATAAAGTTAATTTATTATTTAAACCACAAGTTACTTAACATATCTCTCCTTCCCATTTACCATCGCTTCATTAAGCTTCTATGAAACCTCATCAATACGTTTCATATGCAAATAGGGAAAAAATACAAACGATAAGTAAAAACCTTTTTGACTATATAAATGAAATGAAATTTAATCTATAAAATTTACCTAAACTTAATTTTAACTAAAACTAATAAGTACCTATAGTTATAATTAAAAAAAAGCATTCCCAATTTAAAATCTTAATACAATACTCATAGACCAAATTTTTCCAATAAACAACGGATCCTATACTTCAAATGCAGAAATACGTCTCTCAAAGATTCAAAATATTCCTCTCTACTGATTGCATATTTGCGTAACAAAACCTTCAACGGTAAATATTTTCCCATTGGAGTTTACATATAAAAACGCAAAACTCTCCTTCTCGAAATATTCGTTTTCTCATCTTCAACCATGTCCACGCGAACACTCCTACAAAATCCAAATTTGACTTCCCAATTTACTGCTCAGTTGTCAGAAACCATGACACCTCAGAATCCTCCGACCAGTACACACGCAACTAAACTCAACTCCGATCCTTAGAACACGCTCCTTCTCCCACTTCCCCCGGGGGGGATAAATCCCCTCCATCACTCAAACCCTCGATATTTATTTAGAAAGTGGAAGGTTTTGCAATTTCCTATAGGAAACGATGTCAGCCGAATTCATTTCGCCACTGGGCTCCTAGGTCGCAATTTCGGATGGGGCCTTTCAATTCTCTTTCGGATGAAACGGGAGGAGGTATTCGGGGCCAGTAGAAGCCGGGCGAATATATTTCAATTAAACTCTGCTTGCCTTGGAGGGAAGGAGGTCTTATAAATAAATAAAGCCCGAGTGTCAAAACTGGTGTGTCTCAGAATGCGTTTGTGGACTTGATGGAGCACCCATATACTCTAACGTGGAATGGAAGGTGCGCAGCGAATAAATAAAGGAGGATTTCGGAATTTATCATCTTGTGTCGGGACTTTCGGAAAGTTCGAGTTGGTTTTAGTGGTAATAGTGTCTGGAATGTTGTTTCAATTCAAATAGCAGCTTCAGTTTCATAGTGAAGGTTAAGCTAGCTGGTTTGATCTTTGAAGGTACTTGGTGCATTAAGCCGTTTTGGTTTTCAATACGTACGTGAGTTTTGAGAATTTTTTAAGATTGCTTGTTATTAGGTTTTATGGAACCAGGACCGTTTTAGGCCATTCTCAACAAAACGCAGGACGATGTCGAGTAAAAAACGTCGTGAAAATTGGGAAAAGGGGGATTGGGGAAGGGATGAAAGAATGGATAGATTGCTTGGGTATTCCGGAGGGTGACTTCTGTGCTTTCGAAAGACAGCATTGTGACGACTGGCAAAAAAACGCTTTCGACACCCTGATCATCTTGGCCGGCCATGAGAGGGGAGCAGACGAACCCCCCACACCACCACCACCAAAAAAACCCCAAAGAACAGGTGTGACAGTCGGTGACAATTTCTTACACCTAGCACCTGCTCTCGCACATCACTTTCTAATGGTTCCAAGATCCAAAAAGGAAACTCTCAAGTAAACACACATTTGAAACTCCTTGAGTGTAGCAGGTGTCATTGGAAAATACCCGAGCGACATTCCAAGAGGGAGGCGGTCTCCCCCGAAAAACGTTAAGGGAGACGAGGGACAGAAGTCACTGGAGCAAGAGGTTGACGGTAGAGCTCTCGAAACAGCTATACGGTGAAGTTATACACCGGTAAAAAAACTAACTGCGAAGAGAAACAAATTGTTTCTGCATGGACAGTCGTTCAGTGATTATTTTTTGTAAAGTAGTATACATTTTTCCAATTGTCATTGAAACCTTTCAAGTAAAATAAGTAGATTCAAAAGGAAGACTACTGAGTTTGACTCCATTGCATTGATGTGGTGACAAAACACAACAGCATACACCATAGGAAAAGAAAATATCAATAGAGTACCTAAGTTCCGTGGAGCCTGTACACACCAACACGAAATATGCCCCAGAAGGTGATAAAATTTTAAGAAATAGATAAAGAAAGCAAGCGACCAACATTTAAAGTCAAATCAAAGATACACCCTATTTTACAATGCAATGCATCGCAAAAATATTACATTATAACTAGATTATTGTGATGTTTAATAATGATGTATGACTATGCGTAATGAATGAAACTGCTACCTGGTGGCTGAGTTCAATTTCGAGATGATCCAGTCGCCATGAAACGAAACTGTATCTTTATAAACTCTTTCTATGAACTTATTTACAACACACACATACCCACCATTTTCGGCTTCGGCTTTTGTTCACGAATATGTTTAAAAAAAATATTTTTCATCGCTGATTAACCGGTCTAGTGGTTAAGGTGTTGACCTCTGGATCGGAAGGTTCCTAGTTCAAATCCGGGGTCAGGGCACAGATATAAATTGTGCTGTCCGAGGTTAGGGGCAATGAGGGCCGCCATGTGGGTGCTCCTACACAAAAGGCCATCGCTTCTAGCCTTGCAGTGGATAAGAAATAGTACCTTAAGTGTAGTACCATTAGGGTAATAGTACCATTAGAGAAAAACGCTTTTTAATTCGCTTTTATCGCTTAAAACATCTTGATATTTAATAAAGCGTAGTTAAATTGGCACAACTGATTTAATCCTTTAATAGATACAATTGATCATTTTGATCCAATTGAAAAACTCACGTTCTACAACTCGCAAGCTGCTAGAGCGGTAGACTAGATTAAAGCAACGGTGAAGCGCTAAAATTTTTTATACATTTCTGAGAAAAAGTACTACTTTCACAGTACTAAAATGCTCAAGAAGCAAAGTAGTATATTTTTCATTTATATTTGGGGAAAATGTACACTCAATCTTTGTAAACCTTTTCAACAGGACTTATATTTAAGGATTTTTACTTTCAAAGAGCTATTCTGGTGGCTTTCTAAAACATAGATGAATGTTATCGTGAAAAACTTCATTCTGGTAGGATGCTGCATATATAGTTGAAGGACTACTATAGTCTAGTCGGTTGAGTTACGGATTAAGAAACGGAGGAATGCGAGTTCAGAACTGCGTCCAACCTGATTGCCCTGTGTGTTGTGGCGTTTTGGCACCACATCAATACAATAAAGTCAAACTCATTTGGCTACTTTTTAAGGCTATTTATTTTATTTAAAAGGTTTTAATGACAACTGGTAAATATCTACAACTTTACAAAGAATAATCATTGAACGACTGTTCATTCAGAAACAATTTGTTCTCTTCGCAGTTCGTTTTTTTACCGGTGTTTTTCTCACCGTATAGCTGTTTCGAGAGCTCTATCGTCCACCCTTTGCTCCAGTGGCTTCCGTCCTTAGTCTCCCTTTTCGTTTTTCGGGGTAGTCCGCCTCCCTCTTGGAATTTCGATCGGGTGTTTTCCAATGACACCTGCAACACTAAAGGAGTGTCAAATCCCACACGTGCGAGTTCCCTCTTTGGATCTTGGAACCGTTAGAAAGTGATGTGTGAGAGTAGGTGCTTGGTGCATGAAGTCGGCACAGACTTTCACACGTCTTCTTTGTTATTTCGTCTGCTCCCCTCTCGTGGCCGGCATACGATGATCTGGACATCGAAAAACTTTTTTTGAGTTGTCACAAAGTGGAAGCACATTAAATGTGTCGTGGCTTCAACTATCCCCACGTTGGCGTGGTGTCGAAGTTTGGAAAGGTGGGGTGACAGCTCAGGTGTTCCACTCGTCATTTGGTTGTGCTTCAAAAGGTAGAAGAATTGATGTCGAATTTTTTTTTCGGGTTAATCGCCAATAGTCCGTCGTATTCCAGTGCGATGTAAATTCGACTATTAACCTTCCGTATTGTAAAAAAAATATATGTTTTGTGTAAGGTGAGGTTGGACGATTCCACATACCTAATGATCAAAAATATATTTTTATTCGCGTATCCTAGAAAATGTGTTTCATTCTTAAAACTGCAGTCTTTAAAGTTAAGTAATCAAACGCTTGTCTCTAGGTAATTATTGCAGAGAGTATTGATTTGGAAAACATATAATAGTAAAAGAAAGATTAATGCGTAATACATGAAATATATTACCACATAAACTAAATTGTTCTTTTGTGAGGAGTGCTGACAACTCTATGAATAAACGTATCAGTTTCAAAAATGCATTACTCGAATGTGAAATCTTTGTGCCTGGAATATAGTAAATGTCTCAAGTCGTTTGGGTTTAATGGTATACGGTTGGTGAAAACGTTCGTACTATATTGCATTGCTTCGCAAAAGTGTTATCTACAATTCACATGTATACAGTTTTGATGTTGTTTGAAAGAAGCAATTGCAGAAAGTACTTGGGAAATAAATTGCGTTATTCGATTGTGTATTTTAAATTTTGTTAAGCATTAAAAATGGCGGAATAAGGAGCATTTTCGATATAGTATGCTTAAAGGCAAAAATGGTGCTTGCGATTCCACATTTCTTAAATGGTTCAAAAAGTTTCATCACTTGGATCAGTTCTTTAACCAGAATCCTCAAAACTTCTATGAGCGATGGACGATGCAGCTATCGGATAGACGAAGAAAGGTCTTCGAACAGAACGTTACGTACTGTACTGGTTAAATGTAATTTGGGTGAATAAAAATGTTCTTCAGTTTTTGTCAAATAAAAATGAGACATACGTTTGCATTAGCTCATTATCTACATATCTGCCTTACCAACGGTGAAAAAGTAATAAAACTGAAATTCTTGACGCTTTAAAACATGATTTTGAAAATATCAGTATAAATGTTCGTTAGAGTTATTAGAGTGTCACTCACCAACAACGTTCAGTCGTATGCTGAGGCTCATCTTTGGCTCAGTGCTTACTTGGCACTCATAGACTCCTGCGTCCTTCTTTTGAGTGTACTTGATTTCTAAAGTCCATATCTCCGAGTTCTCCAAGTGAATGGAAGTGAATCTCTGATCACTCGTATAGGTGTACTTCCCGACTGTTAGGATATGGAGATCACGTTGGCGAACCCAAGACACCTGAAAAATGGAAGTTGAGAGTTTAATAATACGCATGTACAAGAAATGTTCAGATTAGAGCATAATACGAGCGCGGTAGCTCATTCACTAGAGCGTCGGGCTCGCATCGGAAGGGTTGTGGGTTCTGTCATCGACGGAGCCTGCAATTAGTGCTTAGAACTGGCTAAAGACCGTCGTGTTCGCTAATGGTGGCTGGGCCCCTTAAATAGGTCGTGGTCACAAAGTCCCCCGTGTTCCTATACCAAATCAATACCACTGGGGGTACCTGATCATGGAGTTATCGGCCTCTGATTGGGATCTAAATTACGATATGTGTGAGGGAATGGATGTGTGAAAGGGACCTTCCTATAAAACAGATGTGTCATGTATGAAGAAGTTCAACTCTCCGGGGCAATAGCACCCCCAATTGGGCCATATATGGCCCGCACTACAACAACAACAACAACAGAGCATAATAAGTGTAAGCTACGTATGAAATCAGATTTCTCAAGAAAATGCATTCTTTCTTTAATCTTAACAGCAAAAAAAATATTTAAATGCATATTTAGAAACTCAATTTCTGGACTTCAGGTAATAATTATATAGAAAAACGATGATATTGTATAGCATGCGAAATACCAAGATAATTACTGCACTTACTTTACAAACTACTTTGAAAATCATATTTAAAAAGTAATGAATTTACACAACCTCGTAACAACTAGTTGAAACATATAACAGAAAAATATTATCACGTTGTTATAGTAAATCAGCTGCTTTGTTGGTTAAATTGAGTTCCTTTTAACGTAAGGATTATGTTTGGTCAAGCCACGCTAATCATTACAGTGTCAAGTTATGAAGGAACACACACAACATAAGAATTCCTGAGACCTAAGAGAGAAACACACAAGGTTGCGAACCGAAAAGTTAGAACTTACAACTCACAGTTTGCAATGGACAAATCCACGAGCCACGTTGGTTCGCACGTTGGAGTCGCACTAAAGAAAATCAAGTCTTTGTAGCTGAAAGCGTATGTTTAGAAACCATTCTTGTTTAATGAACCGAAAACCGATTGTTTGAGCTGCGTCGTTTCGTATTTCTCAAGGCCCAGATCAAAAAGATTCACAAAACCCAATCTACGCCTCCAAACATTTAGAAAATAAATCCCAACCGACGTCAAGGTTGTTCATATTTAAATAATCCAATACACACGATAAGATTTTCCTGATCTGTAGTTATTTTTAATTAGTCACACTGGAGAAACACATCGGGAAATTGGCGTCGGTCCGTGATCCATCCTAAAGGGAAATGTCCGCAGACAAACCGTCATTTTGAACCACTGTCAGATGACACCACTGTCAGATTTCTTAACACATCGGAAATTGGCGTCGCTCCGTGATCCAGCCTAAAGGGAAATGTCCGAAGACAAACCGTCATTTTGAACCACTGTCAGATGATGACACCACACCGGGACAGGCAAACCCCTTTCCAAACTTCCACCCTACACCATGAAGTTAGCCAACTTTTAAACCTGATTTAGCATAATAATATTTCTTATGGTCCTTTTAAAAATCCAACCGGTTTTGACGAGTTATCTCCTTCAAGAACTGTTCAATTTTGTAAATGTCATCAATAGATTCCCTTTTTCTTTGTGATGTTGTGAATAAGTTTTTGTAATATTTCTATTTAATGAAGAAAAATCTAGTCAGTTTTGCTAATGTCGAGGGATACCTCGTTTAATCAACCACCAGCAGGGTTAGTATCACTTTATGAGGATTTTCAGACATCATAAGTGTTGTGTGGGGAAAACAATACTACGTGCTAATCGGTAATTGGTACTTTAGTTAACGTCGTACTAGAGCAACACAACGTGCTATTGACGACGGTCCGGGATCAGTCCCTTAAGGGAAAGATCCGAGGACAACACTTCGTAATTTTGAACCACGGTCAGATGACGAAGCAACACCTGAGCTGGCACCCCACTCTCCAAACTTCCACGCCAACCCAACGTGAGGACTTTCGGCCACGACAGATTTAAGGTGCACCAGCCGCCTCTACACCATACGCTTACAAACATCCATGCCCGAACCAGGAACCTTCCGATCTAGAGGCTAACACACCTTAACCACTAATACCGGTTGGTCGGCACGTGCTAATCGGATATCTCATGAGACCTCGGAGGTTTGTTTTAAATTTAGAGAAGATAGGTATTTAAAAAAAAGTCGCATTACAGGAACACGACAGGCTATTGGCAACGGTCCGGGATCAAAGAAGAAGTGAAAGATCCGAGGACAACACTACGTAATTTTGAACATGATCAGATAACGATTTCCCACCTGATCTGCAATTTATACTCGAGGTCTTAGGTTGGATTCAAACTCGCATCACTCCAGTTGCCAATCCGTTCCCCTTCCAACCTTTGTACAAAAATGTGCAAAAAAAAAAGTACCCACCACTTTCCTCTCTGTCGTTGTATAATATAATTAATAACACAATCGACTTGGCACAAAGTTGTCCCATTTCAAGTCAACGAATTATCATATTCGGATTCCCTATTAAATCCAATAAATCCCGATCGAAAGAGGTTGAAAAGGGAAAAACAGGAATCGGATATAAGCGATGGACGTTATTTAACAAAGAAATGCGCCATCCAAACCAAAGGGAAGGTAAGGGTCCCACGTATCGCTTAACTCTTAATCCCCTGCACATGCATCGGAACAAATGAAGTCACGGATGGAAAGCTTCTTTTCCCGATGAATTGGCCAATGAAGCGAAGACATAAAAATTGCAACGCAGCTTTTAGGCGCAGGGCTTGTCGGGGGCACAAACTACAAACGACGTTCATCCGTTTGTCCCGTGATCCCATTAAGACGGTACAAAGACGGAGATTGTTCAAAGCTAACGAAGCCTCTCGTCCAAAGAAAGGGAGGACTGCCGTTTTGGCTTAGATCCGCATGACCCATTAATTCCGAGAAGGAAAAAAAGCAGCATTAAAAGATTTTTAGTCTCCCTTTTTCTTTTGCGGGGAATACTCTTCCCTTCGTCTTTTATCCATCATGCTCAGTTTGGCAGATTTTGAGGGCATGCGTAAGAAGGCAGAGGAACCTGGGCCCCTTTGCAACAATGGGATCAACGTGGACGGAAACAATGGAAGTCATAATCATAATAGGGGCAGCGGGGAGCGAAAGGGTCAACACGCTGGATGGGAGGAATCTTTCTCCTGAGTCAAAACTCAAGTTCCTTGGTCCATGAGAAAGATGCAAATGGAGCACGAAATTCTATTTTTTTATTCCGTTTCTCTTTTTCTACTTATTCATTTGGTTGGAAATGCCGCTCGGTCCAGTGAACTTTCTTTAAAATGGGAGGAGTGAGATTTATTTGGGAGATGGTAATTTCTTCAGATAGACATCAGGGATAAATCTAAAGGGTGCACCGAAAGCCATTGGGACACTTTAAAACTAGATTAATAAAGTAAGTAAAATTTACGCACAGTACGCCATACATAAGTGACGTTTCCAATCTAGAGTTCACCCGTAAGTGGAAACTGGAGATAAATTGACTCCACATTGTCCATTGGTTTAATTAACAAACGATCGTTTTTTATTTATTGGAGTCATTAGTTTAGTATACGTAAATTTAGTTGCTATCAAATGGGAATCAGTTATAGATGATTCATCCATTTTTAAAATGTACTTGGCTAATAAAAATGAACTTCTAATCCATTAACTCCTAATACAAGCACAAATCTGAATGTATAATGCAAAATACAATTTGTTTAAAATTATAAGATGTTTGAAAGTATCTGTTTGAACTGTAGAATGGCCCAAAATGAAAATATTTTTACAAAATGTGTGTTCGGAAAAGCCATGTTTAGATGGTGGGGTCAGTGTGGTGTTTTTTTTTTGTCAGTAGATAACTTCACCAGTCTATAATACTTAAAAAATTAATCATGAAAAATTCGACTTGTTTTTCCCTTTAATTTCAATGATATATAAAGATTATTAAACTCGTTTGGTTATATAAACATAATTCATTGAAGTTGTAAAAAGGCCCCAGTTGAAGAGTACTCATTTCTCGTAACATATACGTTTAGTTTGTTCTTAACCATCTTTAAATCAGTTAATCTAATATTTCAAATAATATAAAATCGAAAAATGAATTCACACAAGCTCTATTCTAGAATATTCCTGTGACAAGTAGGAAGCACATTCCATCTTCTCAAAGCTTTTGTTTCTAAGATTCCACTAACCAGTCATTTTGAATTGCAAATTTGAAAATTAAGGTGTAATTTTATGATTTTTCTGTTTTTATTTTGCTCAGTAATCCTCTTAAGCCCCATGAAGGTTTACAAGACTCAATTTCATCATAAGATACTGACTCTACGAAGGATTTACATTAAAAAAATCCCAAAACATGTGTGTGTGTGAAAAATGACTAGGTACGTAAAAAAGGAATGAATTTTTTGTGATGCTAAGCAGGAATTTTGAGCTAAGAAACGCACACGCTGGAAAAAAAAAGGGAATAAATTTTTTTATGAGGTTTTAGTGGTATTATTTTTAGGCGATAAGAGAGAGGGTTATTCCCAAGGAATATTTTGCACGTCTAATTCGACTGAATTTAAGCGGCTTGTTTCAGTTCGAACTCCCTGGAGATCGAATGTCCTCACTTTTGACGTGGTTTGGAAGTTTGGGATTGGTGTGTCATCTCAGGTGTGACTTCGTCACCTGACCGTGGTTTACAATTACGAAACGTTGTCCTTGAATCTCTAGCTTTGTGATTGATCCTGGAGCGTCTCTAATAGCTTTTTTTGTTGCAGCAGTGCAATGTGGATTAAAGTACCATACCATACCATTAAAAATGGCACGTTTTTATCATAAATTCCAATTTATCGTATCGATGTTGCATTATTTACGAAATGATCAATCTTCCGTCTCGTAAAACTTCAAACTTTTCAAACCCAAAAACAGAACGTGTTAATCTTTTAATGGGATACTTATCCGTATCTTCTTTTTTTAACTGTTGAAACGAATCAGTTAATTTTCATCTGATTCGTAAGTACTTCATTACAAAATGTGTTAATGTTAAAACATTTTGTAATGAAGTACTTAAATACACTGAAAACTAAATATGATAGCACTTTTATCATGTCAATTTTCTTTTTCATCCTCTTTTGAAGTTTTACCAAAATCAGTTACAGTTAAAATCCTACACCAAAGGAAAAGAAATAGCTTTAGAAAACATACTATCGAATTGGAATGAGAGATAGCAGCGAATTTTTCATTATCCAGCCAAAGCCAAACTATAGATCACAGCAATAATTAAAAAAACATAACACCCCGCACAAAGCATCGTCTTGGAACTTTAAGTACCGTGCTGAAATATTAACCCACTTGTTAAGGCGATCAAATATGTTACCTGAGATTCCCCAACTCTAGCAAGCAAAAGATTTTCGCGTAGGAAATAATCACGGATCGAATAAATTCTGAGCGGTGTAGAGTTTTCTTGGCGAACGTCCAGCTTCTAAACTTAGCGGAACAAGTTTAATCAAAGTTAATAATTAATTTCGCCATGTATAATTCAAGAGCCTTTAAAAGACAAATGAAGTGAAGTACGGTTGGAGTCAGTGTCTGGTCCGAAATAAATGACACCGGCGTTGAAAACCATAGAATTGAGAACACAGAATCTGAACTGAAAGTTGAGGGGGAATCAGCTATGGAAGCCAGCTTATTGTCAGTCTGACTAGAAGAACAGATATTAAATGCGCTTAATGTAAAGGCGTGTACGTGATAGTGGGGTTATTTCCTTCAATGTTGGTGATTTTGTGTGAAAGAAGTATAGGTGTAAACATGCACAGGTAATTTGATAGCACCCTCTTTGCTAGTGCTCTGGTAAATTGAGCACAGAAATAAAGATTATATTTGGCGGTAATTTTAAAGAAACTACTTGCTTAGAAAATAGTATTTAATGAGCCGAGAAAGAAATATTGAGTTGATACAAAAGTTCGTCACATTTTTGTTATAAAAATCAAAAATTATTTACTAAAAATTACATGTAATCAATACAGTATATGCCGTTCTGTTTAATGATCTTTCTCCATCTCTCCGGTTCGTCACCTGACAGTGGTTCAAAATTATGTGGTGCTATTCTCGTTTCTTTCCCTTGGGGGATTGATCCAGGACCGTCGCCAATAGCCAGTTGTATTGCTCTGGTACGACGTTAATTAAAAATTACCAATTATTGTCTATCCGGTTGCTGTATAATCCCGCGCTTAAAGAAATTCTCGTGTTTCTGCCTTAAAACTGATTTATGTGGCGAAACTTTCTCAAGCCCTTACGGTACGAGGAATCGTCGACTGTACTCAACACAACTCTTGTCGTGTGTGAGAAGTATTCTTACGATTTCAAATATCAAAGAAGCATAATATGTCAAAAATTCTCCGTATTGTCTGCCGTTCTTAATACTTTACAAAGTACAATCAAGTAACATAATTGCTTGCCCGAGTACACCGATGAAATTCCATCTTTCATACAACATTAAAATTTTACTCATGTGAAGTAGATAACACTTCGATTTTGCGATGCAATGCCATCTAGCACCGAAAACGGGTCGAATTTTTGCATCAAACCATATTTTATCAGTCGAGAAAGAAGCAGTAGAGTTTTTTTCTGAAAGTCTGCTATATGAGTAGGGCTCTAGAGCCCTACTCATATAGCCTACCTGTTTTGGTAACCTGGTATATAACTTGGCATGTTAATCAAATGCAATTTCTGGATGTTTCCATAGACGAGAATTACGTATAAGCAGATTAAGCACACGCACACATCTTTGTTGAGAAGAGCTTCAAGAAAAGCGATCAATATCTCACGGGATCGCTATGAATTTTCGACTTAATTGGTCTATGGCATGGTATCATCTCGTTTGTCTATAACATCTAATGACGGGTTAGATGTGTGAATACACATTAGAGTAGTAACAAAAGTGGCAAAATCGCCAAACCCTAGTGTGCCGCATCTTAGGTAGGTATTTTAATCGACAACGCGCTGGTGAAACATGGCGGCGTTCCTGGAACGAACTCGAACGTAAAGAACCGAGGACAACACCACGTAATTTTGAACCAAGATCTGATGACGTGGTCAAAACTGAGTTGGCACTCCACTTTCAAAACTTCCAAACCACGTCAAAGTGATGTCATTGGAGGCCAGGACAGATGTAACTTGTACCCTCCCCCTTCGTACAGGATGGCTTTTGGTTGGATTCGAACTCGCAACCCTCCGGTTACTAATTCATTACTCTTCCTACCGGGCTACCCAGACACCCGGGAGCAGTAAGTGCTTAAGACTGCGACGGACGTCACAGTACAAAGTCTTTGCAGAACAATTTTTCCTTAATTTTATCAATATTTTGGCCGATTTGTTTTCAATAATAAGTTACTATGTTCTGTAGAGCAAAGCGCGCTACTTGCCAAAGCTTTTTTTTCCTTTTATAGCTAAGGAACAACCTCTCTACACCGCCCAATTGACCACAAACACTTCATAAATAATACATATAAGTCAATGACAAAATATTTAACTTCAAAAGTTATAGACAGAATTGCAAATTATGAAAGTATGCCTTGGTTTTAAATAAAGTAAGTTATTAATTGTGATGTGTGTCTGTTTCTCTCTATATTAAAAATATTATAAATACGTAATAAATATTTAGTCGATAGTTGAGTTTTACGTCTGATTTTGATTTAACTGCAGTTTTTAAAATTTTGCCTACAGAACAATTGCGATTACTTGGAGTTGAATATAATTATGCACCTGAGTCGCCCCGGCCCACTAGGCCTTATGAATTAGTCAGATGATGAAGCAATGGATGGTATTCTACTGTTTCTTGGACCAATCTCATGAAGAATGTTCATTTCGATCCACATACGTAAACAGTCATAGGGTCACGTTACAACTAGTTTTGGTCACATGATTCTGGGGCCATAGAAAGCTTACCATTACTCATTCTACCTTTCACATTTCCCCAATGGATACCGGATTGAAAACCAACGCCAAACGTAGCCAAAACGACAATAAATCAGTGTTCTTAACTGGAAGTTATTTTATCTTCCCGTTGTTTGCTTACGTCTACTCTTATGTGTTGGCAGCTCATAAATCTTCGTTTGGTTTTCAGATTATTGGTTTGTTTCTTACATCCTGAGGTTACTACTTTTTGGCTATAAAAAACTACTTAGTCTGGACTGCAGCTGAAAAATTTTATGTATAGCGCACAAAAAAAATCTCGCATATACAGTTTGTGTAGTATAGCAAACCTTATATCTATGTATTTCTTATTACGAAAACACTGGTCGACTGCTTTTAAAATGTTTTTTTTGCTGGAATATTTTATATTTTACTAAGCGAGTAGAACAAACGCAGACAAAATATAGTCAATATGTATGCTTCATTACAGATAATGTATGAATATTTTATGAAATCGATAAAGGCTTTTGGCTGTTTTATAAGTTTGAAAAAAAAAGGTAAAGTTTTTGTTTGGATGGGTAGTTAGGGTTGGGGGGCACGCAAAACAGCACTTCGTCAACATTTACATCGCACAAGAAGTTTGCATACACTAAAAACAAGTTAAATCTAAATGTCATCTTGAACAGCAATAACTGCTTACATGTGTGGCAATCGGTGCATTTTGCGATAGTAAATACGTATAATGTATAGATACTTGTATAAAATATGTATAGTTTAGAGTTATTTTATAAGTAAATAAACATTTTAGCAGACATGAATGGTTCGGAAATAGTAAATACTAGTGTGTTAATGTATACTTTAATTAAAATGCTCCTGAATATTTTGAGTATACAGTGATTATATCATTATTAACAAGGACATCAATACATATTTGAGTGTAAGTTAATAACTGGGCATGTGAGAACCCATGTTCTCACATGCCCAGAACCCATTCAGCTGTATTAAAGGATCTGCGATGACATGTATTTATCGATCTTTAGTTGTCTTTAACTAAACAATACGTTTAGTAGATTAAAATAGTTTGAAAACATTAACATTTTCATGAATAATTTACAAGTAATCACGGAAGAAAGTTTCCTAAAGTATTTTGATAGCTTTTCTTTCAGGATTCATGTATAACACAATTCCTGAAAGGCATTTGTTATGCGGTTTTATACTTCAGGTAGTTTTTTTGGGTGTAAGGTACGTAACAAACTCTTCAAATAGTTTCAACAAGGTATCTCGTCCATCAAGATTTGATAAATTTTGTTAAGATGAGATATCTTGTCATCAAAATATTTCCAATTTTTTCATCATGACGAGATCAAGATATGGTCAGTTCATACTTGATGAACGAAATAGGTCGTCCATTAAGATCTGTATAATTTTGCTAATGGCAAAATACCTCATTGTAACAATCACCAGAGGGGTTAAACAAAGCAAGTTAGACATGTATGGATACTAAGAAATACTTTGAATGTTTACTTAAATTGAACACACAAAAATGCAACTAGGAAATGAGTTGTATGGAAAATATATTGATCTAACCAATTATTTTACGTTTATTTACGTTTGCAATAGTAAAATAGCAGATATATAAATAGAAATAATCTTTTAAAATGGAAAAGACCTTTTTAATACAATGCAACGAATTTTACTTGCAAATCTAATAACTTTTAAATGTGGTATTTACGTGGAATGTGTATATGTGTTTAAATGTGGTATATGTTGTTTCATCATATATGTTCATATGTGTTTCATCAATTAGATCCAGATTTAACTCCTTCTTTAAAAATTGTCGGAAAGATGTAATTAAGTGAGAAAAATAAAAAAATAAACGCCGGTTAGCAAAACATACGGATTTTGGACAATTCCGGATATCGGACGTCCGGATTTGGGACTTAGTAATGAAATGTGAATATATTTCAGTCAATATGAATCTAGCACTGAGTCTTGAAAGTTCCTTAAACTGATGTAATAACCGCTTTTGCCTATAAATATTTAGAATACGCTTTCACTTCCTATCAAAGTTACTTTAAATAAAAAAAATATCACTTAGCTTTTGAACGTGAATTCTACAACAACACTAATGAATTTCTTGAAACAGCGCAGAAGAGTGGATGCTTCCAACAATCCTTTTCATGACAAATGAATGTACCTTTTCGTTGCATAATGCAAACAATAACCAGCTTAAAATTCCGGTTATTCTTTAAAGTAGTAAGTCATTACCAGCTAAAGGCAGCAAAAAGTCATTGAACTGTCCCAAGTCCTTTAAGATTCGTCCAACAATTTATATCCTGACGCTCGAAAAACTTTCCAGAAATAACAATCGATTATGAGCGGCGAATTATCTCGCATAATATTATCGATTACCGAACAATTAAAAACCTAAAGCGTCTAATTCTTTTTCAACGCGAAAACCGAATTTTTCACCTGCAGCCTCATTACACGGCGGTCCATAAATCACGTGGTCGCCACATACTCTCCCACCCCTCTCACACCAGTCAGCCATTTTGTTTTTACCCCTCTGCGGGCGGAGGAAAACTTTTAGGGAAAACAAACAAGGACCGGGGCGCATGGGAGGTGAAGACTAAGACAAACAATGGACAGACGCACATAAAAAAAAAACACTTTTCTAATTTCGTTTGTTTCTTCTTCTCGTGGCTGAATAATGACAAATGTTTTGTTTAATCTTTCCGTTATAAAAGAATAAAACGCTACATTGTGTGCGCTTCGCTTAAAACAAAAGAAGTAACAACACTGCATAGGAATTGAGGGTGGAAGAAAAAACCAGTGTTTCCGAAGAGGTTGGATTCCGAAAAAGATCAGACAAGAAAAAAAACACAAAGAAAAAGCGTACCACTTCCTCCGCTGTGATTGATGTACATTGTTAACACAACTACTGGCTTCGTCAGCGTAATTACTTTTGTTTGCTCAAGTAGTTAGTTAACTGTTAATTTCAGTTAGCGGGGAGAGCTTTAAGATTCTTCGAAGCACTTAACGCAGTGCGATAAGAATAATAGGAAAAAAAATTGGGATAAGATTAAGAGATAAAAGGATGCTCCCCTTTCGAAGGAATCGCATGTAATCTGTAACGGTGCAAACTGAAGGAGGTGGAAACGGTCGCTATAAAAAGATGGCGTATAATAAAAGCTGCCGAACGGGTAAGATAAACACGTTCGGAACCCATCTATTATGAAAGAAAGTTGCGTAATCGGTTTGAAATTGAATGTTTAGAACTATTCCCTCCTGGATTTTTTTGAACAATTTATTTGGTTTAATTCGAGCTAATGGGAGGACTCGTGTAACTTGAGTGGAAAAATTGTTTAGTTAAATCTTTAAAGCTTTTCAAATGCATTCCGGAGTTGATTGTTTTCCGAAGATTAATGTAAGGATAAAATCTTCCTAAAAGATCAGACAAAATGGATTAGTCTGATCATTATTCAAGCATGAGCGTTATGCAGATTGTTTAAATTTGTGTAAAAGACAAGTACGCGTTTAACTTTTGAAGATAAAAATTTATAAAAAATCAGTAGTTTAATAACGTCGCATTCGAGAAACATAATAAGTTATATGTGATGGCCCTGCATCAATACCCGAGGGAGAACAACACCCCATATTTTTGAACCACGGTCAGATGACTATGTGGACACCAGAGCTTGCACCCCACTCCAAACGTCAAGCCGACCAACCGTTTTGATGGTTTTGTCTCTAGATCGGGAGGTTTCTGGTTCGAATCCGTGTCAGTGCATTAGTGTTTGTAAGCGTGAAGTATAAAGGTGACTGGTGCACCTTTAAATCTGTCGTGGTCGAAAGTCATCACATTGGGTATGTGTGGGGTTCGAGCTCATGTGTTGCCTCGTCATCTGACCGTGGTTCAAAATTATATGGTGTTGTCTTTAGATCTTTCACCTGGAAAACTGATCCCGGACCGTCGTCAATAGCCCGTTGCATTGCTATAGTAAGACGTTAATTAAAAATTACCAAAAATTACCAAACGTCAACACCACGACGACGTGAGGACATTGGGGACCACGACAGATTGAACGTGTACCAGCCCCACTTAACTGAGGATATTTGATTGGAACTTGCAATCCGCGTGCTGCCAATCCAATACTCTTTTTCAAGCGAGCTACTGCACCCTTCAATTAACAGGAATTAAGAAATCGCAGGTTACATATTCAAACTGCATATTATTGTTAACCTTTTGACTATGGCTATAGATATTAATGAGGCGATTCTTAATATTTCAAGGTACGATTGCTGTAACGGCCGTAGGCTAAATTCTTTCATTTCGCGATTCTTATAACTTTCAAGGTACAGCTGATGTACAGGCCGTAGTCTAAAGGTTAACATGGTTTTGTTGAAAAACGTAATACTTTAATACATAGTAGATACATTTAAGCCTGTTAAAGATAGTTTTGAACAGTTAGGAACACTTACTAAACTCTAATGGTGGTTTATATTCGCGTCGAAAACTGACCTGTAATGGCCAGACTCTGGCCGCAAATATTTGTTCCAAACTGTCACCAGTTCCGGCCAGACAGTTTCATAATAGGGCAATGTCCTGATTGGAACCTTATTCCCCCTTGGAATAATAAGGGAGTTATATCTAGACGTACATCGACCTTATTAAAATTGACTAAATCTTGAACCAGATATCTTGTAGAAATACTGGCTAAGTAATTTAAGATTGTCGAAATATTTTTTTCAGGAGTGAATAGCGAATGCATGTTGTAATACATCCAAGAGGAGATTATAAATAATTTTGAATTTTACCTGTCCATCTGTCATCGAAACTACTTATATTTTGAGCAATCTACTTTTGTGTGTGGGATTCAACAGTTATTCATTTACTTTAAGTGTATAATTAGAAATGATAAAATTTCTTTAATGCTTACAAATCATAATATCCACAGTTAGATTCAATGAAAAATGACAGACATTGAAAACATTTGCATCAACAAGAGTTTACCACTCAATTAAAGCGATAACAAATGAATCAACTATTTAAATGAATGTTTTAAATAGTTTACTTTCACATGTATGTTAAATTTCAGCCAGTGATTTATGATGGTCTTATGTAGGAATTCAAAATATATTTTACGAATAAAATCAGTATAGACCCTAAACGCACGCATGAATACTATATAACTTTTAATATTGGTTTATATGAATCGCCGTTGACACTACAATGATAAATAGCCAAGAATTAATGTATGTGCACCATTACAGTGGTGTTAACAATTATGTTTGACTGTCTTCCTAATTTTAAAGTGATGGAAGAAAGTCTATAAAGTAATAAATATTTTCCCACTTTATATCATGAGTAAGTTTTAATTCTACTTCAAAACTACCCACGATAAAATATAATATGACTATGAATGACAACCAACCAATTCTTTAAAAGCCATTTACACTATAAGCTAATTAAAATTGATAATTTAAGGAGAAGGTGGTAATTCTCAATGCCATGAAACTCATAATCATACATTTCAAAATTTAACATTGGAAATTTTTTTTAGTTATTCACTCTTTTTCATTTTTCTATACA
Source organism: Metellina segmentata (assembly GCA_947359465.1). NCBI lineage: Eukaryota > Metazoa > Arthropoda > Arachnida > Araneae > Tetragnathidae > Metellina > Metellina segmentata. The sequence continues at coordinate 132,585,431 of OX375873.1, forward strand.
CCTTATTGAAGATGAGTTGTTACTTTGAACAACATTCAAATACGATATATCTTAACGCAATAAGCGAGAATTCAGTCAACACGTTTATATCATATCAATAAATTCATATAAAATTTGTCTTATCAACGAAAATTTATAATCTCCAAACAGTAATGGCTATTACCGTTTGGATGGCTATTACCGTATTTCAAATCGAAATAAAAAATTGCAGATTTGTTTTGCATCAATTCATGGCAATAGGTAATAATCCATTTAACCTTCCTGATGACGAGATATCTCGTCATTAGCTACATGGATCAGATCTTGATGGACGAGATACCTTATACTTAGAAAAACGTCATAGAAAAAGAAAATATATTAATGAAATATCCCGTCAAAAGCAAAAAGGGTTGGAACTTGATGGATGAGATATCTAGTCGTAATAGAAATATCCACTCTTGCAGAAAGTGATGATATACAAAACAAGATACTATACAAACAAAAAAACATTATTTTATAGTTTTTTTATATAAATAAAAATATCTACACCCAAACTTTTAATTCTGCCTGGAAATAAATTTTTCCTAAGTTCAGGTTAGCCTTATTTTATATTTATGTGTATGTATTGAAATTATACTGCTGCCATTAAACGGAAACTATGCATTTACAAATAGCTTAAACACACGATCAATCAAAAATCGGGAACACCTTAAAAAGGAAATTTCTTTCACCGAGAAAAACTCCCCAACCGTTTTACAATGGACACATACAAACCAAATAATAATAATAACGTACTTCGAAACTCAATTTTTTAAAATAATGAATTATGAAGTAGTAATTCCACATACTTATTTTTAGCATGTAATTGATCATGGAAATGGATCGCATAATATGCTAAGAACCGTAATTTATGGAATTGAATATGTTTTGGAGCCTCTTCAGAGGTTATGAATAGTTATTTATTTTATTGTCCGCAGTAATTACGTTTCCTTGTGAACCGGTGTTCCTTTGCTTGCAGGAATTATTGATGGCTCCCAGCTGGGCCATATGCAAAAAAACTCTTAAATAATTAGGAGGGAACACAGGTCGAAAGCAGATAGCTACGGAGCATAAATTCCACCGTAACGTCGTTTCCGTGTGTTTTATGAGGTTGTCTTTTGAAATTTATGCAATCTTGTCATTTAATTAAAATTTGAAAGAAATTATTAAAAGCAGCCAGCGTGTTATGTGAAGCTATTATGAGAGCCGAAAAACTTGTTTCCATAGGTAATTTCTTTATGTGGCGGAAAATAATATCGAGCACCTTTCTAAGGTACGTATGAAGGTACCATTTGGAGAGTTATGTGGGGTAATATTTTACTGTTGAAACACCTTTGAATAACTCAAAGCATTAAAATGACCTTTTCCAGGTTATTTAGTTGCTTACAGTTTTTATGAATGTACAGTAAAATGCTATACAATCATGAGAACATTCATTGAATTTCTAGCGCCTATCAATTTGTTTTGTGATATACAAGGGGTACAGAATATGGGGTGTAGAAACCTGTTTATATTAAAAAAATAGCTACTGTATTTTAAAGATTCGATTTTTTTATTGTGTGATCTAATTTACATTAGTATTCCATAATTTTCAAGGTAATTGGTAATTTTCTAATTATTGTTCGTACTAGAGTAACACAACCGGTTAATGACGACGGTCAAGGATCAATCCCGCAAGGGAAAGCTCCGCGGACAGCACCACGTAATTTTGAACCACGATCAGATGACGAGACAACACATGACCTGGCACCCTACTTTCCAAACTTCCACAATATCCTCCTGTGTGGACTTTCGATCACTACCGATTTAAAGTTCACCAGACGTTTTTACACCATACGCGTACAAACATCCATGCACTGAACCTGATTGGAACCAGGAATCTTCCATCCAGAGGCTAACACCTCAACAACCAGACCAGTTGGTCGGCTGAATTTTCAAGGCCAATTTTAAAATCACCAAAGAAGACAAAACACTGAAAATGTTTTATAATTTTACTACTGTATTAATATCATCGGCTTAGAGGAGAAACGCTTTAACTGACATTTTTTTTTTCATTTTTTAATGCGATTATAATAAAGAATATATTGCTATTTGAAAAAAAAATAATAATAAATAAATAAGTTTTAAATACATTTTATTACAAAAAAAAACGACACACCAAGAACAAGCTGTCCGATTGCGATAAAAATTCGTGGATTAGAAGAACATGCATAACAAAACAAACGATTAAAATTTCAGAAAATATGAATGGTTTATTTCAGAGTTTGACCGTTACAAAGGGAGGAAGTCAATAAGGTGTTGGCGCACCTCTGTGCTGGATGCAAGCTGTCACCCGGCGTGGTATGGACTGAAAAAGTTCCCGGATGGTGTCCTGCAGAATTTCTTCTTGCCAAATTGTCTCCAACTTTCGGGCTAGACGGTTAACATTACGGGATGGTCGCAATCGTCTTCCGATAAATTTGCTCTATGGGAGAGAGATCAGGAGAGCTAGCTGGACAAGGAAGTGTTAGGGAAGTTTGAAAACAAGTCATAGCAATACCTGTCATGTGCGGCCACGAAGCATTGTCTTGTTAAAGAGTAAGTGCGAGATGTCGCAAAAGGAATGGTACCACAACAGGTCGAAGAATGTCCTCTACTTAATATCTGTACGTGCTGTAAGTGTGCCAGAAATGCCAACCTAAGGGGTCCGGCTATCAAAGGATATGGCACCCCAAACCATAACGTCCTGTTGTAAGCATGTGTGGTGAGTGATATTAAGTGCTGGATCCCCAGGCAGCCCTGGACGCCTCAAAACCCGTCTGCGTGTCTAGAGACACACGACACGTGATGGATGCACACAGCTAAAGAGGTTTACCTGAGTGCTACAGTATTTTTATGAGTTAAATAGGTTACTAAGATGACAATAAAAGAAACGTAATGTGTTAGATTGTTAAAGTGACAAGCGATGTATAAAAGTGCGTTGTTCTTTGCGTATATCAAAAGACAATCAAGAAGTAGCACCAACAACTGTCAAGGAGACTCCCAGCAGCAGAACGAACAAGTATTGTCCTCGGATCTTTACCTTCGGGTTATCTCCCTGACCGTCGCCAATATCCCTTTGTGTTAAAATAGTGTGTGATGTTAATTCAACTATCAACCAACCACTTATCCCAAAGTCAATTATTCCGGATTATTTTAACTATTTCATTTGTTTAGAAGACAAAACGTATTCACTACCTACCACACGTCATCTGACCGTAATTCAAAGTTATGTGCTGTCGGATCTTTCCCATCTTGTTTGATTCCGGACCGTCGCCAATAGCCCGTGGCATTGCTTCAGTGGATCGCTAATTGAAGTACCTACCTCTACCTACCACATACACTAGATCTAACTACACAATCTAAAGATAAGCTGAATTTGATATAACAGGATGTCACTCAATTAATTTTATTTTCTTGAAGAACGCTTCGAGTTGTAATCCTCGAATGAAAATCTAAGCAGTTTCGGCTTTTACACTCCCAAGCTTACTCCTTTCCCCTTTTAATCCTTATAAAATGATCCTTCACTCAATAACTTGTTCTAAGTAAAGGATTTTGACATGTAACATTTTAAAAGATTAGACTTCGTGTTCGAAAAGGTGGAAAATCAAATATATTAACACACTTGAGTGATTTCAGGGTGCCAACAACAATTTACCATTTCCTTTAACTGACGTGATTACATCTATTGAGAAAATAGAAATCTATTAACAAAAGTTTGTTTCCAACCGGCTTATTATTTTCCAGGGTGGAAATCATGTGTTGAAAATACAAATAATTCTAAAAAATTTTATCACATGCATATAAAATAAATGTAAGCGATTTCGATCAAAACGTTTTTTATGAAGGTTATTTAGGTTTATAATTTTTTTTTCCTTACGAGATAACATCACACCAGGTCTTTAGGAGTCTTTCCAATATACCATTACAAACATTTGTATTATATATTAATACCTAAAATGCTAATTATACCTAAAGTGACAGAAACCACTAATTAAAAAATTTAAATACAAATATAATGAAGGCTTCATGAAGCATTCAAGAATTTAGCATTATATTCTGGTACAGTAAACCAAAACAAGATACATCCATTATTTTAATTTTGCAGGTTTACATGCGAGATATTCAAAGGAAATTTTATTCACTTCGAATCCTTTTCGAGATTAGTTTTAATAATAAAAATGCGTTACTATAATAACATGTATATATTATATTACCTTCTTTTAAAAACATAGTTTATTAATACACGTTATGTGATTTAGATGGTAATGATAATTTTAGTTAACGTCGTACAACGGTGATTTAGAATAGAATGTCACTAGTTTTAATTATTTTGTGCTGAAAATTAGTCAAGTACATCTTTTCCTTTATAAACACTTTAAATTAATTTGAAAACTGAATATATGTAAACCAATAACCGATCGCCAAGCGCTGTAAAAGTGCAAAAGAAATCTATTAACATCTCCGTTGTCTAATATGTCTATCAAAACCTGATCAATTTCGCTAGTGATGGGATGCCTCGTCAAAATACAGCCTTCCTTTTTATAACGACGATATCAAAATATGCCTTTTGTTTTCTTCTGATAACAAGAAACCTCGTCCACCAAGATCTGGTAAAGTTTTGCTAATGACGAGAAACCTCATATAGACCACCGCCGGGAGTGCTAAAAGTTTCTACAAGTTGTCAGAATTTACAGCACAATAATTATGCCAAGCAATTCCTTGTAGGAAATGGAAACGAAAAAGCATTGTCCGTTTAGATTGAATGGGCTATTGCTGAGATGCGTATCTCTGATAGATTAATGTACATTCAGATTTGCATTTACGTTTGATACATTATTTTCTTGTCTTTCAATTTTAATCTCAGATACCATCAATACTAGAAACGCCACAATGGTGGGGTGCTTGTAGTTTTAGGTAGGTGGATAATTAACATTGCTTTGAAACAACACAACGGGCTATTGGTGACCGTCCGGGATCAGTCCATATCTAAGGGCATCACATCGTAATTTGGAACTACGATCAGATGACGAGGTCGACACCTGAGCTGGCACTCCGCCTCTCCAAACTCCCACACCACACCAACGTGAGGGTGTTTGTGGTTACGTCACATGTAACGAGCACACTAGCCCACACGGACACCATTTTGATTGGTTGGAGATAGATTTGGTTGCTAATCCAATGCTCCTGCAACTGGTTACCGGGGCTCGTTTGTAGTTTAAGACATGAATTATCGAATGATCGGTGACATAAAACCTTGGACTTGAATGTCTCCAGAATAAAACGTGCAACCGACAAGCAGGCAACGCCTTTTCGGGTTGGGTTTGGACAAGAAATCGCATGGTATGTTTATAGTACGTCTTTAGTTCTGAACTCTTTGTAAAACAGAATTTTCGATACTTCCAACTAAGATAATTATTCGATAACTTATATCTACAATCTGTGGAAATGTAAGTTTCTGCAGAATACAAATTAACTGAACTTTTCTGCTGTTTGTCTTGACAAGGTGTTTCGTCATTAACAAAACTGACCAGATCTTGGACGGATTATCTCGTAATTAGAAGGGAACCAACCAGATCTTGATCTAGTAATTGTCAAATAACCGTCAACACCTTGGTGACGAGATATAGCAGAGTTAGAAAAACTGGTCAGATCTGGATGGAAGAGACAACTGGTTGAAACCACATGGCGAGTTAAAAGCTTAAATAAGTTTTAGAATGAACACAATGCCTACACTTCAGTGCTCGTCAATATTTTCCTAAATGAACGACAAAGCTTATTTTGAAAGTACTCCACAAACCACTATTCTACACACCACTAGCATTTAGAAAAAGGTCAGATGCGATAAATACATATTATTTTCTCAGAGAAAAACCCAAGAAAATCAAACCAGCAAAAAAATCCCCTCGTTTATATTGCAATGCCAAAAAACACTCGATTTCACGCAAGTATTGAAGGTGGCTGGAAAAATATGAAAAGCGCTAAAAAACTCTCAGAACAGTTTCCATCTTAAGGACAATTACCAGCAGAGAATGCGAGATTCCCTTTCACTTACTCTCTGAAAAAAAAATTATGAAAGGACAAAAAAATTGGATAGATCCCAAAAACTATTCTATTTTGCATTGGGCAGACCGATCTCTCTCTCTATCTCTCAGTAAAGCAGTCCCCGCTTTAATGCGACTCTATTTTTTCTTGTTGGTGTCCCCGTGCTTATTTTTAGGAATTGTGAATAATATGCATCCCGACTTTCATTGTCATCGATTGCAACGTTTTTCATCCCAGCCACTTGAAAGGAGACATTACTTTTCGTTTAAATTTTATGGATAATGGGAGTCAGAGATAAACATGGCACTCAATGGGGACTTCCAGTGCAGTGCTTTATGGGTCATTTGCATTGTGAAGGAAATTCAAAAGGTAGGAGATGTACGTAATGATTTAGGAACGGACAAAGATGATACTCTCTGGAGGAAGGCACAAATGAATGGCGCTATTACCAGTTTTGTCCATTTCTTTGAAAGAAAATTTTTCTCTGGCGTCAAATTATTTTGCTTTTGAATTAGGCTATAACGGAATTTTAAACTGCGTTGATGTAACTTAAAAATATGCGACTAAACCTAAGTATTATTTTGTATTTAATCAAGTTTACCTTTCCATCCTCATAACACACGGTTTAGTGTTTTAGTAATCATTAGGTGATTTTGAATTAGGCTATACCGGAATTTTAAACTGCGTTGATGTAACTTAAAATATGCGACTAAACCTAAGTATTATTTTGTATTTAATGAAGTTTACCTTTTCATCCTCATAACACACGGTTTAGTGTTTTAGTAATCATTAGGTGATTCATTAGATTAAGACTTATTTTCTTTCCTATACCCGAGGTAGTGACTTTTGGTATTTCTTAATTGACGTCGCACTGGAGCAACACAACGGGTTAATGATGGCGGTCCATGGATCAAACCCGAAGCGAAAGATCCGAGGAAAACAACACGTAATTTTAACCACGGTTAGATGATGAGATCACACTCGAGCTGGTACCTCACTCTCCAAACTTCCACACCAGCATGAGGACATCTGAGGCCACGAAAGATTTAACGTGCACCACCTACCCTCTTGTACAGGTCCGGTTTTGATTGTATTCGAACTCGTAAACCTCCGGTTGCTAATCCATTGCTCTTCCAATCAGGCTACTACTGCTTTGTTCTTTATGAAGTTTACTTTTCTTTCTTACAACACACTTTGTAGTGTACATTACGCGACTAAGATTTACTTTTTTTCCGATATTCGGGGTGTTAGTATATACGGGTACAACAATAAGAAGAGAAATACGAATAGATCATACACTACCCTACAATAATGGACAGGACAGCAAGATGTGATGGTATATGGGAAATAATACATGCTTTAATAGGGGACGGTCCGCCACTCGCTGCAATTACACTAGCAACACTTCTGGGCATACTTTCAACAAGGTTTTGATACACAGCTATGGGAACGTGTGTCCATTCCTGCTGCAAGAATGTCGCCAGCTCAGCTGTAGATTTCGGACGTGGTTCCCTGGTCCGTAAGCGTCGCTCTAACTCTTCCCACAAATGTTCGATGCGTTTAGGTCGAGACTCTGAGCAGGCTAGGGAAGATGTTTTACATCCATATCTTGATACCACTGCTTGACATAGGCTGCAATATGACCTTGTCGTCTTAGAAGTCACATTCGTCCATTCCACAAATTTGTCACAGCGTAGGAACAACCTGATTGTCCAAAATGTTCATGTAGGCGTCGGCGTTCAATTGACCAGGAACAATATGCAAAGGTCTCTGGCCATACCACGAAAACAACCCCCTGTTTTCCCGCAAGAAACAAATCCAAATTTACTCGTTTCAACTGTTAAACGCTATTCATTTTGTAAAAATTGTGTTCTCAATTACAGGATTTGGAAATTACTTTTGAAAATAGTTCATACTAGTATATTTTAAAGTCGATATGGACATAAGTATTTGGACACAGCCTGTTTTTCAGAAAAAGTGCTTTATTATTCTATTTAGTAACGGATAGGCCATCCTTTTACTTGTATTGCAGCTGCAAAACTTCGAGGCACACATTCCACAAGTTCTCTGTATGTAGGCAGAAATAGCTCGCCATGCTTCTTGCAAGGCTGTGAGAAGAGATTGTCGTGAAGATGGGCGTGCGTGGCGGTGTCCTACTCGGCGTTCCAATTTGTCCCACAATTTCTCGGACAACAATTCGGATTCACAACAATTCGGATTGAGATCAAAGCTCTGAACAGGTCAGTCTTGTAAATTGACCTACTTTTCAGGAAACCAGTCCAGCACACGTTTTGTAGTATGACATGGAGCCCGATCCTATTGGAAGAAACACAACCATCACCACCGTAGTATTGCCATAATGTAGGCAAGACCGAAGGGCCCAGAACTTCGAGGCTACACGTCAGCATTTATGATTCCTGGTACATAATACAATGGGCCGAGTCCTAAACCAGGAAAACATGCCGATATTAAGACGGATCCTTCTCGAAATTTCTGCAGTCCAAATACTTTGATCCATATAATGTATATATGTTACTAAAATACGTTTGTATATTATGAAGCATATGCCTGAATCTGAAATACACGAATCACGTTTTCCCGATTTTTAATATCTACAGCTAAGTAAAACACGTTGAGTCTATTTTTTCGACGTATGAGTTTTGATGTGAATACGTCTTTAAAATCAGAACAGTATTGTGGAGGCATGCTTAAAACTTCGAGTGTTACAACTGTTTGTCTTGTGATTTTAGAACTAGAAGAAACATCTAGAGCATAAATATAACGTCGTGTAGACAAAGGATGTCCGCGCCTGCCTGAAATGATCCTTGGACCAAGTGCGCATGCTCTGCGAGGGAGTCTGCAATGTGTTGAAATTTTAAGGTGCTGGGCCAGTGTAACTTTGGATTGCTTAGAATCAAGATTTTTTAAGTGGTGGCATTAAAAATCTACCGAACAATGCAACAATCACAGGATATTAACTGTAGAAATTATCCTTCAATACTAGTATAAAATTGCAGTTTAACCGCAAAAGGATTGTTAAATATTCCTAACAAACAATCGCTCAATCCTCCTACATCTGCTTCTTTCATTCCACAGTTCAACATCATACCCGAATACTCACCTCAAAACTGCAATTTGAGTCGGCACAGCCTACGACTTTTTCAGCTTTGCTCGACCAGAAAATGATTATCTTTAGACTAGTGAAATGTCCAAAACGTCATATTGTATTAGATTTCTTATTGAGAAACACACTTACGGAGTGAAACATAGCGATAATTTTTCATCCTCGTTTTTACAGAACTACTTCATGACAATATATACGTATGGGAAATATGAATTCAGATAGTAAATGTTACGTAAAAAGTTTTAGGGAATTAGAAAACACGATTTAAACAAATTAAAAATCACTTTTCTACACCATCAGGTTATGATGCCGGTTAAACTCTGACAACGTCAATATACTGTTTTAAACTCTACAGTAGTTTCCAGGACAGGAAACTATTTCGTTATTTTTACATTCGTTTTTTTTTTTTACCTATCCGGATAACTCACGTTTTAGAGTACAACGTGGTAAATCTTTCGCAGTTAAGGCAACAAAAGTACTGACCCCAACTGAATCTTGTAACTCGACATAACTCTATTTATATCTATCAAGTATTTTCAGCCCCGAGAAAAGTAGAATGAAGGTACTCTATCCAGGAACTGCTTTTTTTTTCAGTTTCTCTTCGATGTTAAAAACGAGGCCGAAAGGCCATTTCTCAGTTCCGTTACATCCAGCAGCAACTTCTGTTACCTATAAAGACCCCAGGGAGCCTGGAGTAACAGTGAAAGTCAGTGGTCAAAGATTAGGGACGATTGTACGTGCACAGAAACTAAGATAACTACTTCGGACGATAAGAAATGGACCAAAAGGTTTAATCTTCACCTTCAGGGGCTGTGTAACTCTTCTTTTTTTCCTCTGCATATCCCGAGAGATAGAGATTATTGCCGTTCGATGGTCTTCTTATCTCAGGTGGATTGAATTCAATGCCCTGTGTTACTTGGTGTGCCGAGTCGGTCTCCTGCCTCTTTTTTAATGCCCATCTTTGTAAGAGGAGCTCATTGCCATCGCCAGAGTCGTTGAATTACAATAGTCCTGCATCAGTGATCTTTATATGAAACATTAGACTGGGTTAGAGGAATAAAAAGGATCACATTGAGCTCGTGTTTCTTTGTGGTTATGGGGATGGAAACATGGTATTATTTATGTGAGGGTTGCATTGTTTTCGGTTGAAGGCCGTTATATAACAAAAAGGTAAAAATCTACGAACTCTACGAATAAGAACGTGGAAGGTAGGCATTTATTAAAGCTCCGAAAACGGTACGAAGTTTTGAATCAACCCAATGAATAGTACTTTGAGGTTGATAGGTATTTTAATCAACGTTGCACTGGAGCAACACAACGGTCCGGAGGGGTGAGACATAACTTTGAATGATGGTCAGATGGCGAGTTCACACCTGAGCTGGCACCCCATTATGTAACGTGCTTCTTCCCCCATTTGTACAGGATCATCTTTGGTTGGATTCGAACTCGCAACCCTCTGGTTGCTAATACGTTACTCCTACAACAGGGTAACCCTGGTGCTGTGAAGAGCATGTTTTTAAAGGCATACAAATCTATTGTTTTGTTACATGCACGCTTGGTACCAAATTATTTGGTAGTGTCCTGGGATCCCTTCGGGATTGATCCCAGACTGTCGCCAATAACTCTATGTATTGCTCCATTGTGATGTTAATTAAAAAATGCATAAATACAATGCATTGTTACATGTACGTACTTTTTCAAAGTCGAACTTTGCAAGACAAGTCTAGACATTGGCACAGCTCTTGATTTACACCAGTTCTTCATCAATGACATTTCTATGAAACGTTAGGACGGGCTAACATTTCAAGTGATTTCGACGAGATACCTCGTCCATGAAAATCCGACCAATTTTAATGATAATCTTTCGTCGTTATATTGCTGATGTTTTGTTGACGAGAGCAAAATCTGATCAGTTTTGCTAATACCCCTCCTGGTGGTTGTCAAGACAACCACCAGGAGGGTTAATGGAATAGAATTTATCCTTTAGGGTCTAATTTCTTTGTGGTTATGTGGACAGAAACATGATATTGTTTAAATGTGCCGATAAATTGTTTTCAGTTGAAGGCCATTCTATATTAAAAGGGCAGAGGTCCGTTAGTAGGGACATGGTTGATATGCAAAACAAAAGTTGTTTTATTTTATGTACGTTGCATCAAAGGCATTATGAAATCTAATATTTGGGACGTAAATAAAATGTTTAGTACGGTATTTAAATGAATATCTATTAAAATCATCTGCAAGTTCTATATCAGGTGTTCACTGACAATGTGCGTAAAACGTAGAAAATAATTAGAAAATTACAGGTAATAATGCATTTTAATCTGTTTTAAATACATCGACAATTTAGGATTTTTTAGTCACTAATATTTTAAATGCATATTTCCGTGTGAATATATAGTATGTAAGTCATTAATTAATAAAGAACATTGCTCTAGGACAACTTCCTATAAGTGGGTAGTATTAATAAATTTACAATACTCCGTACTGAAGACAGATTTCAGTGAGAAATAAAATGTTGATAGGTATATTTTATTCATGACTAGACTTCCTCCCCATGTAGCCTTAAACACAGAGGTTTATCTAAAAGCATACTCTGCTTCTAACTGAGAAAACGTGATATTTCAATGCGTTCCAACAAAAGCGGTACATAAACTAGTGATCTCAAATAACCTGAACCTTTACACACGTCTTCTTGAATTTGTTGATGTCCGTTTGGATGAAAACATCTTGACGACTACAGCTAAATTCCCCAACCCTATCCAAGAAAATGCGTGCATAAGGAAACACTGTTGAGAATACTACGAAGTATTCAAATACGATTCCCTTGGTAACGGAATGTGATTTTGCCTCAAGTGAAACTTGGCGCTTATATTAGGGAACTCAACATGTTACTACCACAGTGAATTTTGAAAGTTGGGCCGAGCCACTCTTAAACCATGACTGGAGGAACTTTCCGTTACACCTCTCTAGATGCAGTCGCCAGAGATATTAAGTTTGTCACGTAAGCATGTTTGAACTTTCGCTGTTGAGAAAGAAAATAAATCCTTGAAAAGCGAGGCTTTATCGTTTTTGAAATTTATTTTTCTGTATTTTCAAACTGCGAGTGTTTTTATTTTCGTATAAAAACGGGTGGCTATATTTTTTCAGGTTCACGAAATAAATTACAAATATATTTTTTTGTTAGATTTGTCCACATGAACGTAATATTAAAATCTTAGTCTTTAAAACTTTGCAACCAATGCTCTTTTGACCCCACACAACATATCCACTTGACATTCGCTGTAAGAAAAATTATACATAATATTCATTATTGGACTGAATTCGTCACTAGTCACAATTCAGAATTCCATTGAACGAAAATTATTACACAAAAGATTTTACTTGTTGAGATACGTAAGTGTTGAGATATGTAAGATATTGAGATAGGTAAGATGTTGAGATATGTAAGATGCTGAGATATGTAAGATGTTGAGATATGTAAGATGTTGAGATATGTAAGTGTATATAATTCATAAAGGAATAATAATTGCACCTTTAAATCTTTAGATAACCCGTATGCCTCAAATGGAATTGTTATTTATAGCGCAAAGTGGTTTCGATAAATGCACTCGATAACAAAAAAAAAACTAACACATCAAAAAGTAATTGTCCGATTTAAAATTAGTTAATGCGAAGAACATACATAGAAGAACATACGATTAAAATTTTCAGAACAATTGAATGACTAATTTCAGAGTATGGTCGTTACAAAGGGAAGAAGTCGATAAGGCTTTGGTACACCTCTGGCCTGGATGCAAGCTGTCACCCGGCGAGGCATAGACTGAAAACGTTCCGGGATGGTGTCCTACGGAATTTCTTACCAAATTCTCTGCAACTGTCGGGTTAAATGGTCAATATTCCGGGATGGTTGTAATCGCCTTCCCATAACGTCCCAAATTTGCTCTACAGGAGAGAGATCAGGAGACCTAGATGGCCAAGGAATTGTTGGGAATGCTTGAAGACAGTTCATAGTAAGAGTAGGATCATCACTCTGCCTTGGACGTCTCCATACATGTCTGCATTTGTCGTCAGGACACAGTTGGAAACGGGACTCGTCACGAAAGTCTATATGTCCCCAGTCAGCGCCGTTCCAAGATGTTCGGACCAGAAACCACTTTAAATTTGCACCTTACTGGTGCGTCGATATTTTTTTGGTATAGAGTATATCTCATCAATCATGCCTTGACAAATTTCGCTAATGACGAGATATCTCGTCAGTCAAGATATGATAATTTTTATAGATATAAGATACCTTTTACAGACAACCATCAAGAGGGTTAAATACAATTATAAAGGTATAAAATTACTTAACACAAAGAGTTACCGAATTGAGACACATGTTTCTGAACTATGGAATGAAAGGAACTAATATTTTTAAGACGCCAGTCTCAATTGTTATGCTCTAGTGTCTTGTACATGGTTTATGTATGCAACTTGTTTACGCTACAGTAAACACGCAGCATACTCTTAGGCTCACTAAATCATGCTCCTATGCATGTGATTAACTGACTACGTCAAGACAAACCCTCAAAGCATCGATCCATCACGATCCTCTATAAATAGGTGACCAATCAAAGGACCGTTGCAATAACTAAGCTCGGATTAGACAACTCCTGCGCTAATCAAGGTAACCACAATTCCAGAGAGTAGGCGCAACCACAATAATGCAGTTGGCTCAGTTTGTAGCTGCAATAGCCACAGATACAATCTGATACTTTTGACAGTAATGACACCTAGGCTCGGAACCTAGGTCGGGACTCAAAATCGTGCGACTACTTGATATGTAAGATTAGGAGGCTCTAATATTTAGGTTAGCCTACAGGGAAATCATAAAATAAAACTTCTGGCTCTGGTAAAGAGATAAAATAAATATTCTATGTCTAATTAAGTCCGTTATCATCTTGAATTGATTAATGCAGTGATCTTGTACGCTTGACATGTATTTCTATGTTCAGGTTTGTTATGTTTGTAAAGCATAAGGTCCATATTTGGCCAAACTGTACCAAACAACGTCAAGAAAATGCAAAAACACACAAGTTTTTATTGACACAGATAAGAACTACACACAAAGATGTATCGAAAAGACACCACCTACAATTCCTAGGTTGGTGACATACCAATTGAGTCACGCCTATGTTCAGAAACTGGGTTACAATTATGGGTTTCGAAGCACAAGAGCTATTTTTGGCCAAGCTGTGCCAAACAGAAAACAGACAACGTCATGTAAAAAATGCCGTGAAAGCGATAGAAAGAGGGATTTAGGTACAGAGTAGTGCGATGAAAGCAGAAAAGAATCACATGGGTATCATTGAAGCGTGACTCCCCATGTTTATTAAACCCAGTAAGCCTCATCGGAAAAGAAAAGATCACCATGGTACCGTGTCTGAGAAGACCGCTAGGCAAAGTGCCAGGCATAGCGGTGCTTTCTCGTCCTTGCTACTACCACTATTGCTGATGATGGGGCAGGCCCACATATTATGCGTGTACTGGATACCAATAACCAATTTTTAACTGGATACCAATATTCTCAGTTTCGATTGAACTAACTGGACCTTTCAATCGGTATCGAGAGGAAATACGACCTTTCTCCTCGATAACAATCAAATATGAAATTCAGATGAAAGAGAGACCAATGATCTTCCATATCCAGTGACGATCTGAGGATACTGTACAGTTAAGTTATCTGGAAGTTCCTTCTGGATTGGACGCTTTTGGTGATGGGGAAAATAAGGAAGTAGCTTGGTTATAGAGCCTGTTAAATTTGTTTATTCATATTTGTTTCCTCGATTGTACATCTCATAATTTGGGTGTGCAGGTTTTCACGCCGAGAGGGTCTTTCCAGTTGTGAATCCCGGAAAAGAGGGGCCAGAACGGACATGTATCGGTCTTTTTTTGCTCGAGAATTGGAATAATTCTGTGTCTACCTTGACTCCTCTAAAATGTTACCTTCTAAAGATATAGATAAAAAAATAGACAGGTTTTTCGTCTGAAATATATTATAAATAGTGATCGTACCAAAATAATATTTGGACTACTTTTTATCATACGAATACTAAACAGAAAGTATCCGAGAAATTTCCATAATGGTTTACCATAGTATCAAGTCGCAAGATTTCGTGCGTAGAAAAGGAAAACTTTTAAATATTCATTTGAAACATAATTGCTCTAAAATATGTAATTGCCTAATGAAAGCAAACTATCCAATCCAAGTAGCAGAAAGTAAGCCAAAACTGATTGCACAGAATCAGGCACGTCTATCAGTGATCGTATTTAGATGGCTTCAGAACTTGACTCTGGTCACCAAAAGGTTAGACTAAACATGTTAAAGGCGTGAAAAAAAGGCGATGTCTAATTGAGACCGTTATCGTCCTGGATAGGAGGTGACAACCACTAAGCTCAAAGTTCAATTTTCTGAGACATCAACGCGTTTCCATTTCTGCTGGCAATCACCACGAATGGTTGGTATAGGACAATGGAGGGAGAGGTGGAATTTTATCAATACAAATAGGAACCCGATTCTCTTTAACTTTTCTCTTATATATCGCCCAGTAAAGGAGAGTTAGCTGAGCGTAGCTGTAGGGCGATAGGTTTAAAGGTGATGATCGCTCTTGGACTTTTGCCAATAGCCATTCTTTTCTTACCGTGCTGTTGAGAAGACTGAGAACAAAAATTCTTACTTCGCTCGAGGTAAGAAGAAGAAAGAAGAGAGATTATAGCCCGGGAAATACATGGATTTCCTGATAGTTGAAATCGTGTTGATTTTGGGAGGAAGTAAAAGAAGTAGGATGTTTTTTCAGGAAGTCAAAGGTATTTATATATTGGATTAAAGAATTTTCGGAAGTGCTCACGTATACTTTTATTTCCGATGTTAGCATAGTTGAAGGACTAGTGAAAGAAAGTTCAAATAGTTTACAGTGATTCTGTTTAAAGCATTACTCGGAGAAGAATTGGTCTTAAAAGTTTTCTTTTTCAGGGATTTTATGACAAAATGTAGGTGGGCACTCATTTTCTGGTTGGCAGGATATTTGACGATTACTAACGGCTAAGATTTACTTGCCCATATTTTTTTTCCTTGTACGTATGAGAAACTAATGTATTAAAAAATATAGTGTGTCCTTAATTTTCAAAGCATGGCAAGGTATTAAAAGTAATTTGTACAGCGTTATAATAGCACAGTAGGTCATTAAAGCGTAATTTCCATCCATTTGAAACAGGTTTGTAGAAAATGTATATTACCAATTATTAAAACCTCAACCAGAGGTGGAAATTTAGTCTATATTATGGAGAATACTATAAAAACTGGTAATTTTTTAGTTGAAATATAGTATATTTATAACAAATTATTATAAATAATCTATTTGTAATTTCTTAAGTAATGGATGAATACTTCGCTAGCATGAATGATATTAGAAGATACAGAAATCTGTTTAATGTTTATTTTTATAATCTGATTCACTTTAAAATAAACTTCAAAATAGATTATACAGAAAACACACAAAAATGTGTTCTTCAGTGTAGTTTATTATAAAATCAGTTGAGTACCAAAATTTATTTCAATACTTTTGAATTTGAGTTCCATGTAACACATTCATTACACTTATGTAGAAAAATATGTATCCATACAACTATTTGCTTTACATTTTAAAATCTTACGCTGATAACATTTCAGACTTTTCCTCTATTTATTCTTAATTATCTGCAACAAAATTTAATTGAATATCGAAAAAATAATGAAATCTGAATCTATTGTGTAATCTTAAATACCTTTAAATTATCTTTAGTCTTCTATTACACTAAAAGCCTGTAATTAAAAATTAAACCAAATTTATTGTTTTTCTGGTGAAATAGATCTTTTTTTATATTGATTTTTTGATGATTGATATTATATGTGATTTCCAAGGCTTCGAAGTCTTTAAAAATTTCACACTTCACAAGATGTAGGCGCTCATATTTTTATTATAGATTAAGCAAGTGCTCACTGTCTCTTCTAGCTTCGTAATTGTAATTTAAATGGTGTTCATAATATTCAACGTTTAGCTTTTACATTATTTGCATTTATAAATTAACAAAAGTTATTATTATTAAAAAGAAAAGCTAGTACAATTGAATTGTTTATGTTTTGGAGGAGACATATATTAAATTACTTTATATAAATATTTGTCCTTACAATTCGGTTCGAAACACATCACATAGAGCCACCATTCCCTAAACTCATAAAATCCCTTTTTTGCACTGTGACTTTAGTAATTGGATTACCCACTGAATTACACTAAACAATTCGAAGAGATACCAGTAATCGTAACCCAGACAACAATTCAGCAAGTATCAATAGATTATGTATAATGTTTAGTTCTCACATATCGCACCCCGGCAAGAAAAATAACACAATTCAAAATTGCAGAATTTGAAAATCATCAACTTAAAGGACACTATAATACTTATATTGAAATAGTATAATCTTCTTTTGAATTTTAGGTAAGTATTTATGATGGTAACTTCTATTATATTCTATAGAATAGTAATATAACACGCTGGGGAACCTCATACATATTTTTCAATAACAGAGCATCAAAATTTTTATTTTTTGACTTGTGTCACTTTTTTTGCCGGGGTGCGATATATTGAGACTTATTAATATGTGTTTATTTAATAATTTAATTAAATTCAAAGGACTAAAATTTATAGAATTTTGGGAAATCTATTAGCATTTCCATAGCACTTCTTAGCGATTCTATGATTAACAAACATCAAGTTTCGTACCGGTATCAATCAAGCTTAATTAATTAGTTTCAAACAGAACACTTTGATGGTAATTATCTACACAAATCTCGTTAAAATTAATGAAAACTATTTAATATTCCTTTCAAGTGGTAAAGATTATACAGTTGAAATGTTTACTCACGTAATTTGGTTAAACACTAAAAAATTCAGGATTTTATATTCATTCATAATTTATTTGGTAAATTATTCTGTTAATTATCTTACCAGATGCATATTTCCTTAATAATTGAGCTAAATTGCAATAGATGTTTTTAATTAGCAGTAGTCTGAAATACATGCACATTTATTTTTCAATACTATCTTTTTACTAGTGTTCTAGTTGAACTGGTGGACAAAATGCACGTAGAAAAGTGTAAACATTCTTTAGAAAGTTGTAACTTCAAATAAAAAAAAAACTGACTTTCTTCTCTGCTTCACGTACAGCCGTTGGTGTTATTCTTCTCACTGAAGAAAACAAGAAAAAACTGTAAGTAGGATCCACAAATAAAATATCCAGGAACTGCCAATAAAAAACGCTAAAAAGAAAGAACGTTTTAAGGGAAAATAAGACCAGGAAGAAAAGGGGAAAAAGCAGAAAAATTACAAATGTCGTTTTCACATCGCTTTATATCAGGCATGTATTGATCCCTGGGATTACCGTCGAAGCAACTATTCCAGGATCCAAGCGGAAATGACGTACCGGAAGACGACAGCTTTGGCCTGGTTTCGAAAGGAAAAAGCTTTCGATGTAACAAAAGAAAATGGACTTGGGCTTTCTTTTCGTAAGTTGCTAACTTTGCACATTTTTGGCGTTTTGTTTCCCCCATCAACTCTTGCGATAGTTTGAATAGTCCCTGCGGTGCTTGGTGGACCGTCACGATATTTAGAAACTGCGTAAAGTCAATGGTAGGGACTGTGAGATTACTACCTTACAGTGAAGGTTGCAGTATAGTGGATTTTTGGACAGCATTCGGCAATTACTAACTCTAGTCTGTAGTTACAAATCGAAAGGAATTGATATTCATCAAATGATATAACAGGTTTACTTTTGAAATACACTAAAACGTCTTCCATAGAATCTCGAAGCTAATATGATAGTTAATATAAACAATACCCTTTTAGTGTCAACAAAGGTAACAAAGTGGAATTTGAATTCTCTATCTGGCCTGCTCTATATAGCAAGCTCCAGATTTTACGAAATCAGCATGCTCTTCTGCAATTTAAGCAATTTCAAATCACGAATATTCCAATATTGATAGGACTCGATCGGATTTACGATTACGCGATTCAGAGCTGTAGAAACGTACATTAGTGCATGTTTCATTTATAGTTTAGAAATTTGGTAACACAAGAAATTCAGATAACACTCTTATCTGATAGCAGTTTACCCAGGTGCCGAATTATATTCAGTGTTCTGCAACACAACTTCAATGAATTGCAATTCTTCTGCAGGCATTTTGTTCGAGTTTTGAAAACTACTGTAAAATCAAAAACAGACGTAAAACACAATTATCGGCTCAATATGTATTACATATTTATAATAAATCTAATCAAAATTAATTAACTTACTTTATTTAAAACCAAGGCATGCTTTCAGTATTTGGAATTTTGTCGAAAACTTTCGAAGTTAAATACTGTGTCATTGACAAAGAAGATGTGTTATTTATAAAGTGTTTGTGGTAATTTACGTGGTGTTGGGAGGTTGTTCCGAAACTAGAAAAGAACAAAAAGTGTAGCAAGAAGCGCGCTTTGCACTACAGAACATCGTGACTTATGAAAAAATCGTCGAAAAGTTTTATAAAATTAAGGACAAATTGTTCTGCTAAGAATTTGCTTGTTCTTCGACGTACATCGTAGTTTTAAGAACTTTATGCTCCCGGGGTAGTTTATAAGTCGTATTTTGTGAAATAAAAATTATGTGAATTCTTACGCTCTTTACATAAATCCATTTTGTGCAGTAGACAATCTTAGTTATTAGTGTATTTTGGGATGGTGGGCAATAAATAAGCCTTAACCCTCCTTCTGGATGTCGCAACAAGGTAACCCGTCTCATTAACGAAACCGACCAGATCCTGCTGGACAAATTATTTCGTAATTAAAAGGGAACTGACCAGATCGTGATTTCGACATCATCGAAAAATCGACAGAACCTTGAATACGAAATATCTCGTCATTAACAAAATTGGTTGGATTTTGACGGACGAGATATCCCGTCGCAACCGCTTGGAGGGTTAAAATAATAATTGGAAAAAACGTCATGTACCTTAGAAGAATTTATCTAGAATATCTGACTTTAATCATTTCAAAGTGAGATGCATGACGGCTAAAACGTCCTAGAAAATATACACTAAATTTTTAGTTTCCTATTAGAAGAGGTTTTACGCAATTCCATATTTATATGATTCATTTTTACCTTCAAAAACAATGCTATGGGTTTGTCTATACGTTTAGACATTTAGCTAGCGTTTGCCGCAATTCAATCGATATTCTGGCAGGCAATCCAATTCCAATTCATTTATTTTATTACAATATTTCTGTTTGCTGCATTACCTTCACAGAACTTGTTAGCTGCTTGAAGATGTCTTTGCTATATGTCTTTCATCTGTTATACATGAAGCGGGGTATTTTGTGTTGGTAGAGATTTGAGCTGTATGATCTGAGGGTAGGATCCCAATCTATGAGTATTGGGATATTCTTGGCTTATAGAATTGCACAAATTACTGCGATGTAAAACTACTTTCTTGGTTGTAGAATTCTATTTCCAGTCTGGTATCTTTGTAATCAGATAAGATGGTTGTTAGTATCGTTTTTTATTTCCATAATGATTCTTACGATGGTGCCTTATTTTTACAAGTCCAAGTCTCGCATGAACATCCTATTTCTTTTGTTTTACAAAATCTTTACACTTATTCATGTTTGCATGGTGTCATGGTTCATCACTTTTATGCATAATTCATGTTATTATTGCACTGAGAATCTAGTCTTATCAGATAATGAATCTGATTCCCTAGAATTTTCTTATATCAGTTCTATAACTTTTTTTGCAAGACTTTTCTAGTGTTAATCTTTCTGGTGGTAATCTTGACGAGGTACCTAGTCCTTAGAAAAACCTACCAGATCTTGAAGGACGAGATATCTCGTCATTTGAAAGGAACTGACCAGATCATGATTTGGATACAAAACAATAAATACTGTCTTATCATTAGCAAAATTTCTCTCATCCTGACTAAGATAATAACGGGCGCAGCATTGCTATTAGGTTATTGCACATACACATTCTTAGTTTCGAATTTCGAAAGAGAAATTTGATATGACACCGTGTACACAAATTCGTACAAACAAAAATCCGTTATTTGGAATCAACCTTTCAAATTGAGATTCGCTTTTCACATCAGCAGTCAATACGGAATAGTTTAATTCAGATCTTAAGAGTTCGAAGGCACTACAATAAAAAAATGTTTTACTAATACTTTATGGGTAAAGATTTTATACGAAAGTATGATAGATAATATGATGTAAATGTATTTTTCACACCACAGAAATGTAGTTCAGCTTATGCAATTGAGCTTTTTACGTCTCAAAAACCTTTTAGTGCATTCCTAGACGTCACAATATCAAATGAGATAGTATTCATACAACGTAGCAGCTAATATACATCTAATATCAGTGTATCTAACCATTTCAAATAGATTTTGTTGGATACCTAGTCCTAATCGTTTAATATAGCTAGAATGCATTCAATTGATTTTATGTGCGATGCATAAAATATTTTATTCAGATATTTAGATACCTGAATGAGTATAACCACGAGATGACACACTTCCAAAATGAAGGGAGCAGGCATGAAACAGAAGTTAATTTCTTTTTGCAAAAATGCTCATGCACATCTATTTTTAGACCTCGTCCTCAAGCGATGGTGCAATAACAGGAGGTGTCGAGACCGAAGTTTGCAGCTGAATCCCTTGGCCAATGTGGACTCTCGGAAGATTTCTGAAGTTCTTCCTCGGAAGCTCCTCCCTCACCCAGATCAATTTTCTTCACTGGAGCGTGGCCCACATCGATAAAAATGCTTTCCCGGCCACTAGATGGAGCTGCTATTGGCAAATCGAAAATCGGTGACTTATCCAAATGTGACTTTTCAGCCACTAAGCTCCTCGATGACATGGGCTACTTAAAATGTTTATCAATTCATTCTGCGCTACTTAACAGCCACTTCAGCCAGCCGTACTTAACTAATTTGCGGGGAGAGATAAGAGCATTTAGAGGCCCTCATCCAAATGGCCCGGATACGGAGAAACGACAGATTTCTGACTTTCTGCCCCTCGCTCGGTTTGTGTGCAACTCTTCAATTATGTGTACTTATCTGGGAATTCGGGATTGTCGATCAGGGATTACGTGGAAATGGGATTAATCTTCCACGTGCCAAGTCAACTGGAGAATGAATTTTCAGATTGTTTTGCAACAGATAATGAGGTTAAAAATGACACACACTTCAATATAGTAGGTATATATTTAACGCTTAGCGGAATTCAATTCCAGGATTTGATGCTTTCTAAGGATTTAAAAAGAGTTTTTTTAAATCTTTTATCTTTGAATTGACTTGGTCTTACTCTTTTTTCTGAAGCAAAACAATATTTGTATACGTTCGTGCTTGCAACATTTTTAATTTGTTTACGAACTTTGATTAAGCCAAGTAGATTTGGCGATTAAGTCTTTCTCATCGTTCTTTTCTTGTATCAGATCTTTTTCTCGTCTATAAAGATATGACTTAATTTTATTAATGACGAGGTATCTTGACATTAATATATCGCCAACTTTTTATGTTGAAAAGATCAAGATTTAATCAATTATTTCCCTAATGGCGAGATATCTCGTCCATCAAGATAAGATCAGTTTTCTAATGACAAAGTACCTCATCGCGACCACCACAAGGACAGATTACCGAATAATTTAAGGTGTTTCTAATTTATGTCAGGTAGTTATGGTTAATGACCATCTTGATTGGTGATGGTTTGTTAGATTTAAGGGGTTAGGTACCTCTTAAATGTCAAAATATGCAAAAAAAATCACTACATTTCGAATCTTAATATCTCCATGAATAAATTATTTACATAAATGAAATTTTGTTTGCAGATTTTAACTACCTTTATATTTTGTAAACTATTTTTTTCAAATTTATACCCCTTAAATATATTGTAAATTGGACCAAAATGAAATGCATTGTTTTTGTTGTTAGAATACTATATGGTGCATTGCGCGCAGTATTCTGTGCAAAATAATTATTATTCTGAGCTGAATTTTTTTTAAATACTTAAAAATATATAGTTTTATTACAATGACGAACTCTTTGTATTTTTTTAAATTTCTTACAAAAAAAATTTAATAAAAAAAAAACTAAAATTTTTTTTTCAACACAATTTTTTTTTTAAACTTTCAACAGGATAGACAAAAAAGTTGGTCATTTTAAACATATATATAGGAAACATAATCAATTAAAATTTCATGTAATTCTAACCAACCATTCCAGAGAAATCTTGTGCGCAAGTGGTAAAATCACACTTTTGAGATATCGTCGTTTAAAAACAATTCGCTTGTGAAATTCTTTCGCAGTAAAGGAAGGAAACAAATGAAACTGAAAGTAGAAGTAAAGTACCTTGTTCCCAGATAAAAAATAAAATTAATAAAACAATGTACATGGAGATGGCTTTAGCAGCATAGAGCGGAGTCAAAATACATTTTTGTGATCGCTGATATCGACGAAGTACAAAATGTAAACAAACCACCCGGCTCTAAATGTTTGATTAAGGGCTTCACTCTTTTAACCATAACTTTCGTTCTAGAGTAAAATTTTACACCAGGTTTGTTTTTAAACGTTGCTAAGAATCGGAGCATTAAAATTAGATAATAATAAGTTTTTTTTGACTTTTTTGAAAATTTAAAAGGTTTCTAACCCCTTAATTGAATTTAGTCAATATTTGGCTAAACACAATAGAAACGACTTCAGTAAAGGATATGCATAAACAAGGAAAATTGTATTGAACACTAATTTAAATGACATGAATCGGACTTGCACAGCTTATAACTCTCAGGTGACTTGCGAAGAGAGCACTAAGGCTCCTGTGAACATCTGGAAAGTTACTTTCGATTATTTTTAATATGTTGATAGTTGTAATACACTTTTATAACACGAAAGTTACTTGGTGGTACATGAAATATTTTTATGGTAAATAGAAACTCGTATCAATACATTTTGAAATTTCACTGCACTTGGAATAATCTGCGCATTGACTAGGTCTATAAATGAATTTTGTGTAGCAGGGATTGAAGAGGCAGTGGTGTAGACGAAACAAATTTAAGTAAAATGCGATCAGATAAATACGTAGAAGAGTAAGACAACACAATTCCACTCGACCCCAAATGCCCAAATGGAGAAGGACACGTTTAACCATATGAGAGGCACGAGAGTTTGAATTGTTTTTCCCCACAACACACTTATTTAATAACACTATTGTGGAAAGAATCCATGGATTCTTTCTACATTTGGAAATTTTCTATTACTCCCCTTTCTTTAGAATGTAGTTCTTTGGACAGATTCTATTGGTTCTTGAATTGGAAAATTATTCATAGATATATACTATTGGTTGTTTCCTTCGAATAGAATCCTTCGGAAAGATACTGTTGGTATTTCCCATAGAATAGAATTCCTTGGACAGATTCTATTGGTCCTTTAATTAGAAAGATAAAGTTGGTCTCTCCTTTTCATAAAATATAATCTTTGGAAATACTCAGTTATTAATTACCTTAGAAGAGCATTCTTTAAATATATTTTACTGGGAAAAAATATCAAAACTGGGTAAAATTCATGCAGGGTAGACTAAAGTGTGTTAAGTGAAATTGTGCATTCTTATTTTTTACATTGCTTTGAAACCTTATACGTATTGAAACGTGTACGTTACGTAACGAAAATATTTCAGGATTCCTCATAAAATAAAAAAGCTTTTAGCATCAGCAATCGTCGTATTTACTTTTATGGTCATCGAAAATGCATGCAACTCTACGAAGGAAGAAGATTAGAAGGCAACCAACAACCATGACGACGTTTCGTACAAAGCATAGAACATGAAATGAGATGCGAGTGATTTTCACTGCAGTGTATATGTAAATCATGTGCGCCAGTAATGCTGTTCCTGTATATCTAGACAGTTTATTTTCGCCTCGTTGAAAAAGTCGACAGTCCTACAAGTAAGTTTCTGAGTTTGACAGAGGAAGAAATGTGTCTTTTCGAGACTGAGGATTCTTCTGCGAAATCTGTTCTCTTGTTTAAACCAACCAAGTCAGTGACGCGAATATAAAATTGGTGAGTGCAGGGAGGACAAACTGACAGATGTAAGCGATAACAGCCTTGTGCCAATCCACCGAACGAGACGACAGACATCTTGTGATGATCAGACCGCAAAGCTGAGAGTCCTAGCTTAATAATTAGGGTCCGTTATGCAATACATGTGCCAAAACGTACAATCTGACGTCATATGCAGCAGCAGGGCATTTTTTACAAGGCGTCCATTGCTGACACAGCCTTCAATACTTCATCGCAAGCGTCAGTTGCTGCAATGGTGCCTAGTATGCCCCACATGGGAAAAATAGTGCCATGACATCACATTTTGAGCTGAATCTCCATTCTCCGTTCTATCTGATTCCAACACCAAGATGGTCGCATTCCAGTATAGAGGCCGATTGCATGAATGACTTTTGTATAATGCAACGCCATATTGGAACGTCATTTGCGTTATGGTATGATGAATCATTGTATTTTATTCCCTTGGCCACCTAGAATGCATTGAAGTACACTCAACATCTCAGAAGTTTGCATACTGCATGGCAATACATTACTGAAACTGAGAATAGATTTAATAATTTAATGTATCCAAACATAAGACATGAAACCGTCTCTCTTATGCTATTTTGGAATACAAAGTTTCACATCTGGAGGGTGGACACAAATTAACTTTCACTTTTGAAGGCATCTACAACTAAATAGAATCAAAGGAATCGAACCAGATTAAGAGAACTCAGCATCGAGTTGTATACTTTCATTAACATCTAGTTGCTTTCCATATGTATTTAAAAGTAGAAGAAATCAACCTTGATATTTATTTATAATCTAAAATATCATAAAGAAATTACATATTTTAATATTTAGAAGAACGTTTAAGGATAAATCTAAACCTTCTCCTAAAATGTTTTACGAACATTCGGATCTTAAAAAAAAGTAATTTAACTGTGACATGAGAAAACAGGCGGACCAATTTATGTAGAAGGACCAATTTACTAGTCCTTTTAAGGTGAAATATTATTCTACTGAAATGCGTATATAGTATATCCTTCCATTCTTAACATTTTTCAGTTTTCCAAATTTTCAATTCCATGTCTAATTAGGCACCGAGTAACAAACCATGATAGTACAGTGACGAACCAAATCAAGCTCAAAAAAGAAAAAAAATTCTCAACACATCTTTATTCGTTTCTATGCAAAATATAAAATAAAATATCGTTTTAAACATTTCCAAAAAATAATTTGTTCCGGCAAACAGCACGTATCGGTAATCCTAGGGTATTTGCAGAATGAAAATTAGTTTATTCAGTGACTTGCATCCATATTCCTTTACAAATCATTATAACTATCATAAACTATTTCTGACAAAAAAATAACTGAGAGCATATTCAGCATGAGTTCTAGTCGTATTTGTAAATATCCAGAATGAAATATTGAACATGTAATCTAATGAAAGATAAAAATAAACAGACAAATTTCTATAAGAGATATGTTTTCCGTAAACTATTTTCTATTAAAATCTATTTATTAAAATTTGTCTGTCAACTAGTGTTTTCTTTTCTATGTAATAAATTTCAAGACTTCATAAATATTCCTAGATTCATTATACATCACTCCAAAATATCATAGATCATGGTATGCACAATATTTCCAACAAAACTAATACATTTGGGATAAGCTAACCGTATAACTTCTGGGAAATCGTTCAATTGGATCGTAAAAGGACTTCCTTTAGATTAAAGTGATGAATATAAAATGAAGAGGTTCTGTCTAGATATAAAAGTGAATAGTTAAGTTGCCTGTGTACTTATATTTACTTCTATTTGCATTAAGCACTGCCCTTTCATTTCAATCAAGTCTAATTTAAAAACTTCGAAGAGCATCTCTAAATTTCTATAGATCTTCCAAATATTTCATGCATTATAAAACTAAAAAAATAAGACACACAACAAAAATATTTTGGTCAAAGCCAAAGTAAATAGTTATTAAGAAATGCTCAAGATTTAAAGACGATATGCAGCATGACAATTATTCTACATTGAAAACAAAGTAAACTACATTAAGTTATGTTAGAATAAGGATGTGATATCGGCATGTACCAATTCGCAAGGCAGTCGTCAAACCAACCATCCGACAAATCCCTACCCCATCCTTCAAAAGCGTCCACACGCCATCGATCTGTAAAAATAAAATATTCCTAACCAACAAAAAATTATTTCGTGCACACAACTGAGATGAGCAGACCAGAAGGCATTTGAATATTTTCAGAATATCTACGGATAAATTAAGACAAACGAATAAGATGGAAAGTATCAAGATAAACTGACTAATATCTATACGAGCCAATTCACATGTCAGTCGTCATATGAACTTTCCGACAAATCCATATCCATCCTTCAAAAGCGCCACACGCCATTGATCTGTAAAATAAAATATTATGAACCAAAAAACGAGTCTTAGGAAGGAACAAGGACGAGCAGACCTGGATGCATTTGAATATTTTCTAAATGTCTACGAATAAAGTAAGGCAAACTTGAATTAGATAGAAAGTATCAGGATAAATTGCAAATATCTACACAAGCTAATTCGCAAAGTATTCGACAGATCAATCTTCCGTCAAATACATATCAATCCTCGAAAATTTCCATACGCCATCAATCTGTAAAATAATATTCTGAACCAAAAATGATTCCTTATAAAAAACCGGGACGAGCAGACCTGGATGCATTTGAATCTTTTCAGAATGTCTACGAATAAATTAAGTCAACCATGAATAAGATAGAAAGTAGCAAGAAAAACTGACGAATATCGATACGAGGTAATTCACAAGACAGTCATCAAACCAACTTTAAGACGAATCCATATCCATCCTACAAAAGTGCTACACGGATTGATCTGTAAAATAAAATATTCTAAACCAAAAATGATTCCTTGCAAGGAACCAGGACGAGCAGACCTGGAGGAATTAGAATATTTTCAAAATATCTATGAATAAATTAAGGCAAACTTGAATAAGATGGAAAGTAAACTCTTAAATATCCGTGCAAGTTAATTCGAAAGACATTCGTCAAATCAACCTTCCGTCAATCCATATCCATACTCCAAAGATGCCATGCGCCCATCGATCTGTAAAATAAAATATTCCGAACGAAAAAAGTATTCCGTGCACAGGACTGGGCCGAGCAGACCTGGAGGCATTTGCAGGAAGGACCGCAGAAAGAAGATCGCACATGACGATTCCCTAATGAAGAGAGCGGGCGATGGCCGTCAATTAATCACGTCAGGATAGGTTGTTATTTAAAATTGCAAACGGAGGAACGGTTTGCGAATGATACGGAGCGCCTCCGTAACGAACCCACTAATGGTCCTCCCTGCCGCGAAAGAAAATTCGCAGATCGAGTTTCGGAATGAGAAGTGGGTGGAAATTACTGTAATTATCAACTCTCCCCACCTCCCTGCGTAAATGAGCCCACATCATCCGTACACCCTTACTTTAATGTACATTCGATTCCAAGGCACGTGTGCCGCTTGTTTAGCCGCCTGTGAAAGTAACCCCTATTAAGCTTCATCTGAGGGATCTTAATCTTCATAAACCTCCGCTTTTTCTTTTATCAGGGACGCCTTTATCGCAAAACGAGGACGTGTCTGTCTACCATTGAGCAATCGATTGAGTGAACTGGAATTTCTTGCAAGAGATGAATCATCATGTACTTAAAACCTCATGGTGGTTTCTGTGCATCGAAAATTTTGCCCAATAGTGGAAAGTCTTGCAAAAAACTGCTCGAAATTGTTACCAGTTTTGGGGCAGGGACAGTTTGTTTTTCCCTATTTCTTCATCTAATTACAGGCATTTATAACCTCTTCACCTATTTCCGCCTCTTCCTAGTAATCATATACCATGTTTTTTTAGCATAATTTTACTATGAATCAGAGTTAAAATACCTATTATAAGATATTTTAAAATTAAAATCTATATATTTTAAGAAAGTATCTACTTTTTTATTGCTGGATAGATGTTTAAATATTTTCATTTTGGTGGATTTAATTTTATCTTGCAGATTGTCCAATAATAGACCTTGCGCTATACAACCCAAATTAACCAAGCAACTATTCTCTCCCAGTTTTATACAAAATTACATGGTGTTGTCCTCGGATAGTTCCAGTAGGGGATTGATCCCAAACCATCGTCAAGAGCCCATTGTAATGCTCTAGTACGATGTTAATTAAAATTACCTTATTTTACCTCCCGAGAATTATATCGATTTGGTATCTCATCATTAATAAAATTGACCCGATCATGATGGACTAAATAACTCGTTGAAATAACTTGAAGGGTCAAACTGGGGCTTTCTACTACGTTCTTTAAAGAAACATAACACACTCAAATATTACCCATCTTTGAAGATGTTTACGATGTCTCTTATCAGATATTAACTGGTAATGTGACACTCACTGCAATGCAGTAGGTACGAGGACATTGTGGGTTGACTGGAAATGAACCAGCAAGACCTGGAAAATTTTGTTACTGACGAAATACCTCGTCGATACAAAACTACATTTCCTCCAGGTGGAATAAAGATGCAAATGGGAAAATAAAATTGTTTCTTGCCCAGATCTTGCTACAGTTTGGAAACTTTTACTACAAGAAGGTTGCTGCATGGAAATTTTCGTCGCGAAGATGAACCACTACAAGTATTAAATCATCATTTCATTGAGATAAACTGTTTTTAACGATGGAAAGTGTTCGCAAACCATCAACACTGTTATACCCTGTTGTAAACAAAGGTGTCCTTGACAGCTTCCCAAAAAAACTTGCGATATCTCTACATATTTGACATGATTGTCGTTTGCGACACCTACACACGTAGGTATTTCTCATAGCCCCAGCTGATATTCTTATGGACTTAATGCACACAAGGACAGAAATCGAATTCTATTTCCAGTAAAATTTCAGTAGTTTTAAATTTTGTGGCGCAAGGGTCATATTTGACATATCTGTGCCAAACACAAGACTGACAACGTCAAGTTATGGGTATCCAAATCCAAGGAAAGATTTACTGACATGGAAGGTAGAAATACACCAAAGGAGGAATCCACAGGTGCAGAATTACATTCAATGTTCTGCAACACAACTCCAAGCAATTGCAATTATTCTGCAGGTATTTTGTCCGAATTTTTAAAACTGCAGTGAAATCAAAAACAGTCGTAAAGCACAATTATCGGCTAAAAAGGTATTACATAATTATAATAAAACATCAAAATTAATTAACTCACTTTATTTAAAACCAAGGCATACTATCAGAATTTATAATTCTGTTGATAACTTGTGAAGTTAAATATTTTGTCATTGACATAGAAGATGTGTTAGTTATAAAGTGTTTGTGATTATTTGGTCGGTGTAGAAAGGCTGTTCTGTAGCTAAAAAACGAAAAAAAAAAGATGTGGCAAGGAGCGCGCTTTGCACTGCAGAACATCGTAACTTATGATTAAAAAAATGGCTAAAATTTTGATACAATTAAGGAGAAATAGTTCTGCAAAGACTTTGTTTGTTCTGCAATGTACGTCGCAGCTTTAAGCACTTTCTGCTCCCGGGGAGGAATCTAACCGGACAAGGATTTAACCTCACTTGCCTACACGTCGCAAGTTTTAAGATGTTGGGAGGTAAGAAGATAATTGCGGAAACAAATTATTGTATTCAAGCACCACTTGTTTATGTTTTATAGCTTTATAGGCTTTGTGGCTTATTTCTGTCAACTTCCTGCCATCGAAAAAACAATGTTACTCAATTTCCTCTCAACACTGCTAGTGGATAAAGCTGACAACATCTTGTTATCTCCTTCATACAAAAAATCAGCAAAATACAGGGTGATTCATAAGTACGTATAAATTTTCCAGATGCTGTAAAACAGGAACAGTTTATGGCACGGCCCCCAAATGCAAACTGTTAGCTAGGTATACTCATAAAGTTTGTTCCCCCTCCCGAGCTAAGTGACGTAGGCGATAGTGAGAGTGTCACGTGACTAGTCAGTGGAAATGGCTGCGTCTGTAGTGGAGAAGGCGTTTTGTGATCTTGAATTGAACAAAATGGAATCTGTCACCATTGTGCAACGGCATTATCGATCACGATTTGGAAAAGAACCTCCAACCAGAAAATTCATTTACGATTGGTTTAAGAAATTAGAAACTACGGGCTGTTTATGCACAGTTCCAAAGCCAGGACGACCGAGTGTGTATCGGCAGATGTCGTCAAAATCTTTATGCATTCAATTTGATAATAAAGTCTACAAACTTTATTCTCCAATTGGATGGTGCACCACCACACTGGTCAGGTGATATGCGAAATTACTTCTATTAACATCTTCCTCACCGATACCCGCATGCCACTAATCCAATGGTCACCCAGGTACACTAATGTAACACCATGTGACTTTTCCTTTGGGGCAACATAAAGGATAACGTATTTAACCCTCCTCTTTCTGTTGATCTAGCGGAGTTGAACCAGTGTATCGCAACCACTTTCACTGCGCTTGCTTCAGTAACCCTAACACGTGTCTGATCAGAAATGGGTTACCGGTTCGATATGTGTAGTGCAGAGCTCGAAATACGCGGGTGCACAGGTGCACTGTGCACATGAAAATAAAATTGTGCATCTAATTTTTTCCCGCTAGGTTCACGCAGTGCACATAACGTTAAAAAAAAGGGGCGAACGTGTTTTATGTTATTTTGATGTTTGAACAAAATATTAGAATCGACCTCTCTTGCTCTAAAGGAAAGTAATTAAAATTCCTACATAAACACTATGCGAACATAAAATAGCTGGGCCGTAGCGGGTTTATACACGACGAAGGTTTACTTGTGCTACTGCCACAAGAACTTTCGTATGATCGAAACATTTTCCAGATGGCTCGGTTGAAGCGACTGTCGCGACAGCCGTGCGTTTGAGAAGGGAGAATTTAGATGTTTAAATATTTTTGTTTACTATCTACTACTAACCTATATAAACAAACACTAATAAAATAGTTTACATTACATTAATGCTATTTTATTAAGTTGTTTTTTTAATGTGCACCTAAAATATAACCTGTGCACTTAATTTAAAAATTTAGGTGCACCTATATTATAAAATCTATTTCGAGGCCTGGTGTAGTGTGAATAAGAGTGCACACATAGAACAGCATATACATCTGTCTCTAAAAAGACTTGAAACATTTATCTACACTTCTGTTACAGATAACATAAAATATCTTACACTGTCACTGTTATATAGTGGGTTGAAATTGTATACTTATTTATGAATCACCAAGTATATATTGAAAATGATAATCCTAATCATACGCAAAATTAGTCAGATTATGATGCACGAGATATCGTTTCGAAACCATCTGAAGGGCTAAGGATATTAACGTTTTTAAGACACAAAAATATAATTAAAATTTTATTCAGTAAAATATTTTGCTTGAATCCCTGGAAGATTAACGGTTTGAAAAATCTGGAAGACGAACAGTCTGAAAAATCTGGAAGACGCACGGATTGAGTAGCTTTTAGTCTCCCGTTAAATGCTAACTGCATTTCCGTTAATAATGATCGGAGGCTGTGACTGAAAGGCACGATTAAATTAATTCAAGCTTTTCCACACCGTATTGAAAACTTATATTTCATTTATTATTTGAATATATTATACTGATACTTTCCATACCCCCTTTTATCCTTTCAAAATCTTATTAATCTCTTCTTTTGGAAGGTTTGAATAGTTAATTTTGCTTTCCGAAACTATATCAAGAATACCCGGTGTATATTATACGCGTTCAAGAAATAAAAAATTGCTGTAGTAACGTTAATGCCTCCTTTTATCATAACTTTTAAAACCTCAGTGCCCCTTGCACTGTAGTAGGGTCAAATAAGTGGATGGTATAATCGCAACATATTTATTTACATAATTTAATTTAATTTAATCGAGGTCGCGGTTCTAAAATTTTACAAGGAGCGCTTTTATGCATCCGTACAAAAATTTACGTTCATGCATATCATTAAATTGGCACACAGATCGAATAATTCTAAACACGAGAAGTTCTAAGTAACAAAAACGCCAATTGTAAAGGTATAATTTTTTTAACACTTACACAGCTGGCGAAAAAAAAAAATTATCGCAAAACTAAAAAAAAAAATTATTTTTTTGCTAAAAAAACATATCGATGCGCACAAAGAATAATTACTTAACTTCGAAAAAATGACAATTATCCGCACAAAACTCCCTTACTAAAGCAAAAGACAGTATTAAAAATTACTTTTAAATTAAACTGACAATATCTTCACATACATATATTTTCTTAAAATATATTTAAAGTAAACATATTTTACCGGATTTAAAAACTAACAAGACAAATTTTTCTGATCATTAAATTTTCAACAAAAAGAAAATGACACTCATGTCTGCCAGTTTGATCTAAAACGGGGAGATAAAAAACAAGTGCTCCTCTCTTTTAAAATATTTTTTTGATCGAACAATTTGATGAGGTTCATCATTAAAATACTAAAATTAGTTTCCTTGAGCAGAAAAAAGGACAAGGGGTTATAAGGATACACTTTGAAAGGTACTTGGGACACGGCGTAAAAAAGGAGCACAATGAAAGAAATCCTAAGGTGAGACACTTAGGAAAACCGCTTTTGTGTAATTTTCATTTTTTACTGTTGTAAAAAGTCCAGCGGGTTTTAAAAGTTTTCTACTGAAAAATAAGACATTGGAGAGGAATAGTAAATGAAATAATTTTGACATCCTGGGGCTAGACGATGATACTTTTTTCTCTTGGACTTCAGATGACTTCTAAAAAGCATCTTAAGAAAAGAGGGAAAAAGTGTTTTAAATGTGTATTTTCTTTATGTAAAATACTAAAATATACTGCACTTTAACTTGACTGAGTATACAGTGACGCACATGAATAAGAAATTATTTACGATAAACGTATTACCTAGTGTAATTTATTAATTTTTTTCACTTTATAGAACAGAAAAGCCATTTGAATAAATAATCTAAAAATTACTTTGATGATTTGCTTCCATAAGTTGCATGTTGTGGTACACTAACATTACTTTCTGAAGTGCGTTAGAAAGGGATAACATATTTTACACGGATTGAAGAACCACGTTTTATGAACCCAGTATAATAAATTGTTTACGAACTTGGTTAGCTTTCTGTTTGAAAATACACCAATTACTTTATTTAAACCTTCAAGCGGTTTCGACGAGATATCTCGTTAATCAAGATCTGACCCATTTTGTTGATGACGGTGTATCTCATAACCAAGATATTGCCGGGTTTTTATGATGGCGAGATCGAAATCGTGTCAGTTTCAGATATCGTTCATCATGATCAGGTCAGTTTTGTTAATGATGCGATAATTCGGAGACAAGCACCGCGACGGTAAAAGAACTTTCCGCAGGATATACTTTTAATTTACCATATAATCTGTTATGTAACGAGTAGCGAGAGATGTTAGGAAATGGAAACAGCATACACATATTTTATTAAGTATTAATATGAACATTTTGTTAATGGAAATTGAGGCATGTTGTAATAAACTAGGGGGCTGTGCCCCCTGATCGCCTACGCTCACGATCCTACGCAATCCCATTTGGTTTGCTTCGCAAAGCAACACTCTTTTTGCAGAGTTTTCAATCCTCTGCAACGGTGAAACTATCTTAATAATTCGTGTATTCCTAATTGGACTTTCCGGGCCATGACGTCACAGCGAGTTTCACCAAGACCGTTTCACGTTTCATCTCCGCGATAACAATTTGTACACTATCACAAAATCATACTTTTCACCACATCGAATTTATTTATAAACCAATTTTACATAAGAATTTTACATGAAAAATTACCATAAGAAAAAGTATATTCTAAAGTTACCCATGATGTTTTCAAATTTGAAACTAAGAGTAATAAGCTATAGAGATGATAGTTTTAACAAAAAATAACGAAAATGTCCTGATTTTCCCCGAATTTCAAAAATTATGTTAGGAACCAAATTGAAATTTCTAAATAAAATTGGGGAGGTGCATAACTTCACGTTTTGAGGTGCTTTAAGAAACCTCACGTCTAAAAACTGAAAATTTGCACGTGTTTTGTTCACTCGCTTTTGATAAATTTACTTTGACAATGCACCATAAACTAATAGCAGGATCAAAAAAAAATCTTCTTTCCTGTACACGTTTCAACAAACCATGCTAATTTCTTAATTTTCTGATCCGTACTTTCTCGGTAAAGGGTCTACGAATCGAGAGAAAAAAGCGAGTTTTCAATCCTGCTGCGAAGGCGGTAGTTTTTTTTTTAATATATAGAGGAAGGTTTTAAATTTTATTTCAGTATAGAATCATTTAAATTTAGGAAAACTTCCAGAATAAATTTAATTTAATCCATCATTCTGACACTTTTTATGCGTAATTTAGTAAATGTATTACAACAAACAGGCATTAAATAAAATTGACTGACCCCAGAGGCCCCTAAGTTAATAGGTACGGGTATCTTGTCATATTCCAATCCCATATGTTGACTTTTTCGGACGTCAGATTCCTAAAAGTAATAAAACAATTTGTTACCGTTACAAATTTAGAAATAGACTCATTTTGCCCAAATGTAGATTTTAAAGCACATGGAAAATACTTAAAGCATTTAGATAATTTTTATTTCTTATCAACAGCAACAGAGAATTTATATCAGTCTTATGAACATTTTTCTTGCTTCACATACTGTTACTATATATTTCTGATGCCAGCGATTGTTTCAAGTAGATTTTGTATTGAATTTTAGTTATGATATTCGTTGTCATTAATGATTTCAAATGCCCGGTACTTGAGAAATGTCTTGTAAAAATTTCGAGTTCCTAAATAATGTTGCATTTTACTTTTAAAATATTTATATGACTAGGGGTCTCCGCCCCATGCTCGCTTACGCTCGCCAACCCCCGGGGATTGCTACGCAATCCCATTTGGTTTACTTCGCAAACCAACACTCCTTGTACATATGCCATTTGGTTTTCTTCGCAAACCAACATTCCTTTCGCAGAGTGAAACTATCTGAATAATTCGTATTGTCCTGATTTCACTTTCCGGTCCATGACGTCACAGCGAGGGAAAGGCAAAAGACAGGAAGATAGGCGAGAGTAAGAAAGAAAGTTTGGTAAGATCACTCGGGTATCTCGGGGTTGTGATGCTCGTACACATCTGAAGATGTGACCCTGATGTCATGAATATTATAGGAATTATCATTAGAAAAAGTGATTTAAAGAGCGAAAGATACAAAAACATAGATCGAATGTCATTAGTTTCTTATTTAGTACCAGCTACGTGCTGAATTAACCCTCCAGATTTTTATATCGTTGTATTAGTGGTCATCAGAAAAACTGACCAGATCTTAATGATCGTGATATCTTACCAATAGAAAAACTGACCAGATGTTGATGTTCGAGGTATCTCCCCAATAGAAAAAACTTACCAGATATTTTCGTTCAAAATATCTCGATAATAGAAAACAATTGGCCAACTCTTTATGGTTATTATAGTATCTCGCTAATATAAAAGAACTGGTCAAATCTCGATGATCGAGATATCTCGCCAATAGAAAACTGGCCAGATCTATCTTGAAGTACTAGAGATCTACAAGAACCGGTTCGATCTTGATGATAATAATATCTTGCCAATCGATAAAAATTATCTTGATCCTGAAGGTCGAAGTATCACGCCAATACAAAACTGATCAGATAATGATGATTGAGATATCTCACCAATAGAAAAAACTTACCAGATATTTTCCTTCGAGGTATCCCTACAGTAGAAAAAAATTGACTAGATCTGGATAGTCAATATAGTATCTCGTCAATAGAAAAGAACTGGTCAGATCTTGATGATCGAGTTATCATGACAATAGAAAAAAAATTGTCCAGGTCTTAATGGTTAAGATATCTCGACAATACAAAAAAACTGGTTAGATCTTGATGATCGAAATATCTTACCAATATAAAATAATTTATCATATCTTGATGGTCGAAGAATCCCGCCAATACAAAACTGACTAGATATTGACGGTCGAATTATCTTGCCAATAGAAAAAAAACTGGTCAGACCTTGATCTCTTCCTCGTAGAACGGGGCCAACCAACCGGTATAGTGGTTAAGGTGTTAGCCTCTAGATCGGAAGGTTCCGGGTTCGAATCCGGGTTGGGGCATAGATGTTTGTAAACGTATGGTGTAGAGGCGCCTGGTGCTCCTTAAATCTGTCGTGGCCGAAAGTCCTCACGTTGGGTTGGCGTGGAAGTTTGGAGAGTGGGGTGCCAGCTCAGGTGTTGCTTCGTCATCTGACCGTGGTTCAAAATTACGAGGTGTTGTCCTCGGATCTTTCCCTTAAGGGACTGATCCCGGACCGTCGTCAATAGCCCGTTGTGTTCCTCTAGTACGACGTTAACTAAAAATTACCAATTACCAATTACCTCGTAGAACGGATATCTTGCGGAAAAAATATCTCGTCAATAGAGAAATTGATCAGACCTTGATGGACAAGCAACCTCATGGAAACCACAAGGATGGTTAATTGAAAATATAAGTCTCCTTTTCTAGGACTCATACATGGGCCTTTTATTTCTTGAAGAAACGCGAGACTTATTCCAACACTCCATTTCAGACCCGATGGTACATCAAATCTAGGATCAAACGTTAAACACAATTTATTCTTCGAGTAGGCCTCGCCTGCGGGATTTGACACAAATAAATAAACAGCAAAGTCATTTCCTTAGAACGATTTACGTGCTTCCGCAATCGAATAAAGGAATTTTCTCCAAACGAAAGTGGCCATTTAATTAGGTCGGATGAGAGACCGGCGTGTAATGACGGCAGTCACGAATCTTTCTAATTTCAGGACTGTCTCAACCGAAACGCACATCACAGACAATCTTGTCCGGGACCTCCTTTTAATTAAGCGGATCGAATGAATAAATTGAGGGAATATCATACGGGATTGTCATGAAGAGACATCAAATGAGAGGATCCTGTCGGAGTATTATGTGTCTCGAGGATTAAATTACAAAACAAGGGAGATATTCTAAATGATAGTTTTATATTTTTCTCTTGTTTGAACATCGGAACTACAGTACACCGTGGGACATGTGTTGAAACCCGAAACGCTCTTCTTTGAATCAATTCCTTTATTTATATATCTGTTCACAATTTTTCAAACGGTTAGGTAACTTCTGGGATGGGTCGTGTTTGGAGACAGTTCAACGCAATACCTTAAATCATCTTAGCCTTTTATTATAGAATTAACTATCAACGATATTTTTAAAATTCTGTCTGCTGTCAAACGTTGTGAAAAAATGATAATAATTGGTAATTTTGTAATAAACGTCGTAGTAGAGCAACACAACGGGCTATTGACGACGGTCCGGGATCAATCCCTTAAGGGAAAGATCCGAGGACAAAACCTCGTAATTTTGAACCACGGTCAAATGACGAAGCAACACCTGAGCTCGTACCCCACTCTCCAAACTTCCACACCAACCCAATGTGAGGACTTTCGGCCACGACAGATTTAAGGTGCACCAGCCGCCTCTACACCATACTCTTACAAACATCCATGTCCGGACCCGGATTCGAACAAGGAGCCTTCCAATCTAGAGGCTAACACCCTAAACGCTATACCGGTTGGTCGGCGTGGAAAACATGATATTAGTTTAATAGATAGATGGAATAAACGCATGAGAAAATGAATCGTTCAATGAATCGTTATGGAAGAAGAAAATTATAATTCAACGGAATTTAAAATACTTTTTTCATTTTTTAAATTTAACCAATCATCTGTGCACTAGAAAATACCGAAAAAACATAATTAAAACCTGGTTTAAAATATCCTTAAATATCAAAGGGTCACGGTAACCTGGTTGGAATGGCAACTGATAAGCAACACGAAGTTTGCGAGTTCCAATCCAACCAAATACCGTCGTTTACAAAGAGGGCTGGTGCACGTTAAATCTGTCGTGACCTCAAATGTCCTCGTGTTCACGTAGGGGTTGATGTTTGGACAATGGGGTGCCAGCTAAGGTGTTGCCTCGTCATCAAACCATGGTTTAAAATTACGTAGTGTATTAGGGCCTTGGATATTTCCCTTTGGGATTGATCCCGGAACTTCGCCAAAAGCAATATGTGGTGCTACAGTGCTTGTTAATCAAAATACTTAAACGACAAAAAAAATTCTTCATGTTTTTTGTGTACGTGTAATGAATTTTGTTTACACAAAGAATTTTAATCATTTTTGATAAATGCTTGACTTTACCAATACCCTTTTCAAATTTACCGGGGATATTGTAAATTCAATATATGAATTTCTTATAAAAAAATGAGTTCAACATTTCTTACGATCTAAAAATCTATGATTATACCTTAACAAAATAAAGCTAAATGTATGTATACTTTTCTTCATTGAATCATAAATACTACTTGTAGGAAAAGAATTACTCATTTTTTTACTACACGCAACACTACCTAAATTATTCAATAAACATGAGCTGAGTCTCATTTTTCAGTAAACAAACAAATACAATGTAATGCAATACTGAAGTCTTAAATAAAAAACAGAAATACCAGTTACAAAAACTCCATGTTTGCTGTTCGATCAAACATTTTCTCAAATAGAAAAATCAGTGTTTTGCTCAGTCAAGCAACACAACCTAAAGAAAACAGTATGAAAAGACAAATCCAAGGGATCACATGAACAAACAGCTACTCCGAACAGCGAAACTAACTTCCCCAGATATCGCAAATAATAAAACAATACAGTTTTTATTCCGATACCCAGTCATGTTAAATAGAACAAAACATGCAGCAAACAGATGAAGTATAAAATAAACAGCACATTCGTTGTTTATGGTGAATCAAAGTACTTAAGCGAAATCTCCTTTGCTCTTTATATTTATTACTTTCGCAGCAAAGCGGCAAATCAGGACTTCAGTAAATAGTGTTCCAGTTCCATTTCCAGCGATTCCTCTAAAATTGCTTATGTACCGTGTAATAAACCACCTGGGACGAAAGCTGCTCTCTTAAGACTGCTCCAGACTTCGTTGTGGTTTTGTCAAATGGTATTATAACGTGACACACAACAATACGCGAGGATTGAGCAGTTTATTCTTTTTGTCTTAACATCGCTTTTGGGGCATTTCCCCTATAAATGAGCTTATGGCGTGACTGGCTCATTTTTCTTCTTTTTTTTTCCATTTCCATTTCTAGTTCCGTTTTCCCTCCCGACATTTCTTATTCATTTTTATAACTACTCATTTTAATCTGTCGTTACAGCGCCGCTGTACTCGGAACAGTTTCTGTTACTGCATTATTGAATACTGTCACTAGGATTCAACGTCACTGCTTGGAGTGTTGAGGTTTGGGAAAGACATTCGTGATGCAGGTCGCATTGTTACAGTTGTAGTCAAGAGGGAATATTAAATAAAAATAATTTCGTTGCAGTTTAATGAGTTTCAACTACTTTGGGTGATTTGCTGTGACCCAAAATGTAGGCTGTTTTTATTGGATTTCCTTAGAAATACTTCACCAAAACTACACACACAAGTCAATAGCTGTCGATAAGCATTGCCAGTAGAGAATTTGTAATGTAAATGGAAACACAATGATGTCAAACAACGGAATTTGTGATTCATTTATTCGAACCAACCGACGGTTTTTCTTCTTTTTCGACCCCTTTAAAATATATAGTTGATGCAGAACGCTAACTCTTGGATATAATAAACGAATATATACTAGGTAACGAATTTCAGCGTCTTTCAAGAAAACGTATGTGAAACATTTGCCAAAATCCATGAATTCTACAGAAAATGAATTATAAATGCTCCTTAACCTTAAGTCTACTGCCGGTACAGCAGTTGTACCTTGAAAGTTATACGAATCGAGCCATATCTATAGCCGTAGTCAAAAGGTATAGTTAGTGGCATAATTTCAGGAATGGAATTTATGTGGTAATGTCTCAATGAGTTTTAACATTTACATGAGTAAAACATTAACCCTCTTCATTGTTGTCTCGACAAGGTAATTCGTCATTAGTAAGACTTACCATATCTTTATGCAGGAGATATCTCCAGATCTGGATCTCATCATCATAAAATATTGGCGATATCTTTTATGTCGAGCTGTGATCTAGCATAATTAGTAGGATCTTGGCGGACGATATATCTCGTCAAAATCACTTGGACGGTTAAAATATATGCTGAGAGGCATATACCGGGAGGTCATAAATTAACTTCCCCTATATACGAGCCCATGGCGACCGTAATTTCCAACGAATCGCAGTGAAATGGGACGTTTAGAGATTTCAATCCACACGATGATTTACATAAATAACAAGAATCAAGCAATTACGTCAATGGATACTGGAATGTTAAGTCTCTCACATATTGCAGAGAATAATGTGTGATCCAGTTTGTGGTATTCAGGAATCAGACCTGATGAGATACAGAGGCTTCCTTAGCCCTAACAAGAACGAGGCTTTCTTAGCTCCGATGAGAAAGTAATCCTTCCACACCTTGCTATATATGTTGTCAATAAAATGGTGTTGTTACAGCGAATTGTGTAAGAATACAGTCAACTTATCGAGCTATCCGAACAACTGATACAGTTAGCACATTTCAAATAGAAGCACCCATTTTTTGCTATAGCAATGTAATCAGCGCAGTAAAAAAGAGAAATTAGGTGTTGAAAAAGAACTTTAGCTTTAAAAACGAATGCGCTAGAGAACCGTCACAGAAGATGTGTGTGAAACACACTAGAAGAAAAACGAAGACCATCAAGAAACCATAAAATTTTACCTTTATTTGCAAACTAGACACTGCGTGGATAGCCCGACGTTGTCCGTGTCCGTGGAAAGTTATTAATCTGGTGTAGAATTATCTGCAGATATAAAATGCGTTGAAATTTTCAATCTATCTTTAGCGATTCCGATTTTAGAAAAAAGAATTTACAATCCCAGTCAAAATGTTTTTATTTTTTGCTCTCATTCCCTATAATGGAATAGGACAGGAAATGTAATCTGTTTCCTTTTTTTAACGCGAAGGGCAAAAGATGCAATCTGTTTCTCGTGACGTCACAATCTCTTGCGAAAAAATAGAAAACATATTCAATTTAAAAATTATTTATTTAAAGAAAATCATATTTTTAGGTATCGATCTAAAGTGAAATTTTCCGCATATTTCAAATCCGTTGAAATTTTTACTCTATATTTCTAGGAGATCGAAAAAAGAATTTAGTGAATCCAGTTAAAAGATTTATCGTCAGACTGGAAAATCATTCCTCCGCCCAAAATCAAAGCGGAAACGAAAAAGATAATTTTCTCCGAGTTCCCCGTTATGAAAAAAACTTGGCATGGTTCCAAAGGCTGATTGCAAGATCAAGTGGGTAGAAAAAGTCCAGATTCGGGTGTTTATTCCGGAAGAAACGCGTTGAAAAACCGATGGAGAATAAAACTATTAAATTCATTTAAAAATCTTCAAGATTAAATTTTAAAATTCGAAACAAAAATTGCAAAAAATTTGGATTATATGTGTGCCAATTTTTAAATTTACAAATTTCTTTGTAACCATCCCATTGCGAAAAAACAAAGCTGGTGTTGCTATACGAAATGTGTTACCGGTTTCGGTGGTAACTAGGAGAGCCCGATTCGTGTATTTTACGTAATTATTGAGCACATTCTTTGAAATCTTTTAATCTAAAGTTTCCTTACGATTCATGGTGTGATTGCTAGGTAGGTAGGTATTTTAATTAGCGTCGAACTGGTGCAACACAGCGGGCTATTGGCGATGTACCGGGATCAATTCTTAAGAGTAAGTTCTGAGGACAACACTACATAACTTTAAGTGTGGTCAGGTGACGAGACAACATCCTAACTCTTTTATAGCTACGATCACTATATTTAATCTAATGTAATAATCATAGCTAAAAAGTTAGTAACTTAGTTTAAAAACTTTCCAGTAGAGAAAAAAAAAAACGGATATCTACAATCTATGATTTGTAAATCGGCCATCATCATTTGTTCAGTTAACATTGCCTTTATTTCGGAAGTAAAATTGTTCACTAACAATTTTCAGCTAGCTTGATGCACAATGTAAATAACAATTATTTTTCTGGTTGGTCTTGCATCTATAACTGAAAACGAATTAAGCAAGCCATTACGAGCCCAACACTACAATAACTTTTTAATACCGATATAATATTTACGTGTACACTGAAAATATTTTTTTTTCTGTAAGTATTACATTGATACTAATGTTGGGGCAATAACATAATAACATCCAAAAATCTGTATTTATCTCTTCAATATGTGCAGGTAAATTTAGGATCAGTTTTAAATTGGCTTTATACCGAGAATTACCACCAAGTATGAATATTTACATTTTATTTACCTATACTTGTATCAAAATTTTAGTGCAAGTATTGAAGAATTTGAGAATTAGTTCTGTTGGTATCTTTGTAGTAGGTTTACATAACTGTTACTCTTGTCTGAAAATTAAAAAATTTTGCCTTTTTAGGACCGTTTTGGTGAATTTTTATAGTGTTGAAGAGACATTCAACACTATAACAATGACATTAGTACTATCCATTTTTTAGAACATTGAAACATTTAAAATTATTTAAAACAATGTGTTTCATAAGCATTTATTTAAATATTTACATTGAGTTCAACAGAACCTAGGAAAACGAGCTAGGTCTTTTACACAAATACAAACGCAATACAGAAAGGGTTTATTTTGGAATGTGAATAGACATGTATATTGTAGACTAGGGTGTGGTGTCGCAAACACCGCCACCAACCTTTGATCGAGAATTCCTGAAACATATGCCCTGGCACTGCTCACGAATGTCGCAACAGCTGTCCCGTTTGTTTTGGGATGCAAGTGATTTCTGTCTGGCTGAATGGGGATCTGGCGACCCAGGGAGATCGGTTGCAGAGCTCGAATAGAGCAGAGGGTTTTTGTTTTGTGCTGCTCGCGACTGTTGTGTTTTTGCCTGTTTTGCACCACCTATGACATAGATATGAATAACTCTATTGTAATTAGTGTACATACAATTCTTTGCAAAATAAATGCAAGTTATTTGTAAACTAGGCTGTTTAGTTTTGTTGAAAGGCACATCACTAGGCCCACTAGGTTACAAGGGTTATTGATCTTAGATACTAATACTCCGTACATAAAAATTCTCTGAAGTTTGCGAAGAACTTAATCTACTGCTGATATGACAGTTTTATGTTTTATTATTTATTATGGATATCAACTTAAATGTTCAATAAAACACACATAAATATTTTTTAAATGTTCAATCAGTGTTATATATTATACTAGGGC
This sequence comes from Metellina segmentata, assembly GCA_947359465.1. Lineage (NCBI taxonomy): Eukaryota > Metazoa > Arthropoda > Arachnida > Araneae > Tetragnathidae > Metellina > Metellina segmentata. Next base: position 132,630,149 of record OX375873.1, read on the forward strand.
GCTTCGCCGCCTGCCCGCTTTCGCTCTCCACGTAATAATTCCTAAACTAATAGCCAAATCGGAATAATATCTTTTCCGTCTTCTTTCCTGTACAATTTTTAACAAACCATGTCAATGCTGTTATTTTTCTGATCCGTACTTTCTCGGGAAACAGTACATTAATCGATCGAAAAAAGCGAGTTTTCAATCCTGCGGCGGAAGAGGTAACTTTTTTTTTAAATTTATAAATATATATACGACTGATCGCATATATTAAGTTTAGTACTGATATAGTAGTACATAATAACTCACACATATATACTACTGAAAAGTAGTACATAATAACTCATATATACTACTGAAAAGTAGTACATAATAACTCATATATACTACTGAAAAGTAGTATTTATAACTGATACTACTGATAGTTGTGTGAATAATCTATTCCAGATCTGGACATCTCTATATATATAATACGCTTATGCGTGGCGCAAAATTGGCCTGTATTTCTCTCCCGGTTGTGGCAACGGGTTTGTCCTTTACGAATGTAAATATTGCTATCCCTCATTTCACCAACTGGAAGCGCATCGCGTTGACGCTTGATCAATCTTCCCGGTAATTGTGAGAGGCTTTTGATAGAAAAATGAGCTCTTAGCGTCAAATTCAATATAATTTGCGAAGAAGAGAGCAGCTAACTAGGGAATCTTTTGACGAACGAATTCAGAGAATTACCGCTAGAAAAACTGCGGATAGGCACTGTTCCTAAAAGTTCCAAGAGATTCCCTTTCTCGCTGTTCTCTCAGAACCTCAGCTGTATCCTTCAGCAATACATAAAAAGGGTCTTCGGATAAACTGTTTTGCACCGTGTAATTACTCAAACATCATATACCCCATAATTTGTTATTATTGTAAATACATTGTCATATATCCCAGAAATCTATTTGATCTTTCAAATATGTTACTGTTGTGTCTGCGAGTTCTCAAATACACAGTTGTGTGTACAGGGAGGTTTTATGTGAATGAATATACCCCAGAATTTGTTGTCATAGTAAATTCATATATTCCAGAAATCTATTTGTCAGTGTAAATAATCACCCGCACTGTTCCTAAAAGTGAATTTAGAACATAGTAGTCCCAAGAGATCCCCTTTCTCGCTGCTCTCTCAGAACCGTAGCTGTATCGTTCAGCAATACGTAAAAAGGGTCTTCGGATAAATTGTTTTGCACTGAGTAAATACTCAAATATAATATTCACCAGAATTTGTTATTATTGTAAATACAATCAGTCATATCATATCCCATAAATCTATTTGTCAGTGTAAATACTGACCCACACTGTTCCCAAAAGAGAATTTAGAACATAGTAGTCCCAAGATATCTCCTTTCTCGCTGCTCTCTCAGAACCGTAGCTGTATCGTTCAGCAATACGTAAAAAGGGTCTTCGGATAAACTGTTTTGCACCGTGTAAATACTCAAGTATCAAATACACCAGAATATGTGATTATTGTAAATACATTCAGTCATATATTATCCCAGAAATCTATTTGTCAGTGTAAATACTCACCCACACTGTTCCTAAAAGTGAATTTAGAACATAGTAGTCCCAAGAGATCCCCTTTCTCGCTACCCTCTCAGAACTGTAGCTGTATCGTTCATCAATACATAATCAGGTCTATGTAGACTAATTAGGGCCCATTTTAAGCTAGACTATAGAATTGTAGTGTCCGATGGGTGACCGAAGCGAGCTCGGATCGCGAAGCTATCCGGAGGGAACTGCTAGCAGTTCCGGGGTTCGGCGAGCGTTAACGAGCAGGGGGCGTTAGCCCCCTAGTTTTAAAAATATTACGTATACTTTATTACGAATTTCAGTTGGTATACATATCAAAATTGTAAAATATCTGTCATATCAGCAGCATATTAATATTTTTCCTTATTGCAATATTAAATTCATGATGGCATGATGTACATTATATTATTTACTATGGATAGAACTTTAAATGTTCAGTAAAGCATACAAATTACTATATAAATGTTAAAACAATGCTTCCTTTTGTTGCACAAAAATTTTGTTTTCGCCATGCATCGAAACATTTTCATATGATTACGAAAGCATGACTTTTAATCATAGGAGTCACAGCTGTGACCCACATTGTTCAACAGAACATGTTTATTTATATAAAATTTATATGAAATAAGGTGGTGTGCCAACTAATACTTATTTGCATTCCATTAACTAATACTCGTTATTTTTCAATAGAACATGGCTAATATCACCCAGCTAAACACACAAATCTGAGATTCATGAAATTGCTTTCGAAAAAGAAAATGCAACAATTAACAGTCATGATTGCTCACCATGTCCAACTACTTGTATGCATTCCATATTTTTCAAGCGTGGAACTTAATTTCGGAAGAAAAAAAACCTGGCAAACCATCAGGAAAGTTTAGTTACTTCGACCACACTCGAACCACATGCTACGCACTCGAACCCTACTAATTAGTAATATCTTTGTGCACCGAGGCACATAAATCATCCGTCTTTTTTACCACCCACAGAATATTTACTCTCAACCGTTTCTAAATATTGCTCGCTGGTTATACGCTCCTCCTGCATGTGTGTTTGTATTTTTTCCCTACCCTCGGGTAAATTTGAAAGAACTTTATTCCTCTTCCGCCATCGCGTATATAAATTAAGTTTTGAAAATACCCATCCACGTTCCCATCGTAAAAATACGGGGAAAACGCAATTCCATTCAATTAAGCTAATAAATTACGGCCACGGTAAAGGGAAGAAAACCTAGAGGCAAGGAACACGGCCGGACTATTATGCACCCAACGAAAATATACCCGAGAATACGGAATGATGAATCGTTTCTTACCACTTGGAACGTGAAGTTCATTAATTTCAGTTGCTTGGTGGAGAATATATGTCATTTTGGATATTTAAATTAAGTTTCCGTGTTTCTTTGCTTTTGGGAGGGGCGTGAGTTGCTGGAGCGAGCATCAAGTTGAGAAGACACTTGAAGAAGTGTTTGAAATCTGGTTCCTTTCAGGAGTAGGACGTTAAAACTGCCATTTCTCCCTCAGAAACTCCACTTCTTGCGAGGTTCGAAATTAATATTGACCCCAAATGGTGTCGGGATTAAGAGGATAGAGAGGAAAAGAGAAAGATTCTTTGCTGAAACTTTTTCAATTTACGAAAATTTTCCCAAGAAAGTGTAATCATGCAAAGCAAACGTCAAAGTGGAAGTTTGTTTAAAAATGAGAGAAGTTTCAAAAAGCTAAAAAGGATCATTCTCAGCAACACTGTTTCAGAAGTGTGAATCTATATTTGCGCTTGTCAGAGTTGAAACTTTAAGAATAGATTTTAAAATATAATAAAATCCGTATGAAGATGTGCGCGGATGTTTAATAAATCATTATTCAAAAATATACATATCCAACAAGAATAATCAACGAAAATGATCTCAGGTGCTCATTCAAATAACTCAAATATTCTTTACATGAACTCAAATAATCCAGTATGAACAATCAATATTTAAGTAGTTTAAAAATACAGATATGTAATTGTTTCCATATCATTGGTGATTTGACTTTCCGATAGGAGCTCATTATACGTTTCGAATGCATATTTATCATGCAAAAGTATTTTAATATGATAAATATTAAATATATTTTGTCTTTAGTAGAAATTTGAACTAACTATTTGACAAATATTAGTGATGAAGTACAAAGAAGAGTTTCATTTCACAATATTGTAATATTGCTTTGCAATACTTGTAACTTTACGTAAGTAATCTTTATTTATCCACGAAGGCCTACTATATTTGGTTGACTGGTTATTTTAGTACTAGCTTAAGAGACAGATCTGACCAAGGTGCTCACGTTGGCGTGGTTTGGAAGATTGGAGAGGTGGGGTTCCAGATCTGATGTTATTTGGTCATCTGACCGTACTTTAAAATTACGTAATGGTATCCTTGGATATTTTCCTTCGAGTTGGATCACAGACAGGGTGCAAAAAGTGCTTAAAACTACATGAGTTACGATGTTCTGCAGTGCAAAGCGCGCTCCTTGGCCACCCCTTTTTTATTTTATAGCTACAGAACAACCTCTCTATACCGCCTACATTACCACATACACTTTATAAATAACACACCTTCTATGTCAATGACAAAATGTTTAACTTCAAAAGTTATCAACATAATTGCAAATTCTGAAAGTATGCCTTGGTTTTTAAATAAAGAAGTTAATTAATTTCACTGTTGTATTATAAATATGCAATACATATTTAGCCGATAGTTGTGTTTTACGTCTGTTTTTGATTTGACTGCTGTTTTCAAGATTCAAATTGAAATTTTTTGGAGTTGTGCTGCAGAACACTGAATAACTCTCCACCTGGGTCAAGATGCATCAAGTAATGTTTTCCTCGTCAAGTAAATGAACATGAATAGGAAGTGTACTGCATGTGAAAAGAAGTACACCCAGTCTATTTACAAGAATCGAATATAAGCCGTCTGCAGCTCACGGGCTGTTGACAGAATGAACAAATACATTGAGTCACGAAGAACTGCAATAAATATGGGAAGATGTGATTACACGATAGTTAAATAAGAAATTTGTGGAAATCAGCTATATCAATAGTTATAAAAGCGTGAACTTACGAATTCTGAATTGTTTTCTTCTGACGAAGGTGTGAACATAAGTTTTGAGATTTTGTATTTTATTTCACACATTGTTTTAACGATTCCATTGCCTATATAACATTAGATGATTTTTCTAGTTTTTGAAAGCAAGTAATGATTAAACATGTATTGTCAGGAGATTCTAGAAACCTTTTAAGTGCGCTTTAAATCAAAAATATTTTCAAGTAAAATTTAGCATTGGGTTAGAATGGATGTTTTGGCTTTTACATATATATATATATATATATATATATATATATATATATATACATGGTCCGACAACGAAGCCACATCTGAGCTGGCACCCCACACTCCAAACTTCAACATCACGCCAACATGAGGACATTTGAGGTTACGACAGATTAAACTGTACCATTCCTATTTGTCCACGGCTGTCTTTGGTTGCATTTGAACTATCAATCCTCTGGTTGCTAATTAGTTACCCTCTCAACCCGTGGTCCTATTATTTATATTACACAAAGATTAAATATTTTTTCAAACTTTATTCATAAAAAGTAATGATATATTTTAATATAATGTGCTAACTATGCTTATGAAGGTATAGTTCTTACAAAACTACATTAACCCTTTAAGTATTTTCAACGAAACAGCTCGTCATAAAGATCAAACTCTAGTCAGTTTTTTAAACAACGAAATATATCTCCCATTAATAACTGGTCAGTTTTGGTAATAACTGAATACGTCATCGATGCCTCCACCAGGAGAGCTAAACACTGTATTTTAGTCTGTGACACCATAAAAAGTTTACATAGAAAGGCATGAAATAAATTTCACGAATACTTTTAAACACCTATTGCGCACTACCTGATAAAGTTTGATGAATCTATTGCTGGTTATGGGTACCTAGCCTTCAGTAATTGCAGAAAGGCATGAATAGTTGATGGAAATCAATGCATTCATAAACCACTAATGCGCAAGGAATATGGAAATCCAATTTGATTACAAACCCCCCACGTTCCCTCGCAACCGACGAAATCCGAAATCGCCGAAAATATCGCATCGCACTTAACGAGCATCGATTCAAATCGATAATCACATCATGCGAAACATTTGGATATCAAACATCATCAGAAACTAAATGCTCGGACGTTTAGTCGTCATAACTGCACGCCTTGCTCCAACTGCTGTTACAATCGAGCCAGATAAGATCATCAAGTGCAGCCTCCACTCACGGGTTGGGGCACGGTTTTCCAATTTCGCCCTCATTTATTTGATGGTGGGGAAGCGAAAAGCAACGGAGGGGCAAGATCCAGTAATGAGAATGCGGTGCTTAACGACGATGCTTTTTAGAAAAAGCCAATCTCCGCGGCAGATTATATCTGCTCACGGCATTTGTTTGGTTTTGCTGCTGCAGTGTGCGCTTGAGATGATTTCATTGGATTGGTGCTCATTGTCGATTGGATTCGCAATTCCTACGTTTCGGAGATCACAGTGGGGGACTTATGTGGGATTCTCGGGATGCATTCATTCTATGTGAGGGGAATGGCGTTCCGCTTGGGAAGAGATGTGATTTTGTGGTCGACGAACTGTCGTCCGTTTGGTATCGATTGGGAAAGCAGAGTTGTTGATTGCGAGTTGTCGTGATATTGATGGGAGTTTACAGAAGTAAATAATTTGTACCTTGCGCCCCTATGCAGCGCAGGTAATAGTCCCCCCAAATCCACTACTCTTAACGACAAAAGATATTTTTAGGACAAGAAGGATGATGTTAGTCAGATATAACAAGGCGATAAGTGTTGAAGCTTTTTAATGTTGAAAACACCACGAGAAAGGGAGATTGGGATTTATGTGGGTTTCTCAGGATGCATTATTTTGGTAGAAGAGAAATGGATTTAAACAAAGGAGATGCGGTGTTGAGGTCTGCGAAATGTCATCCATTTGGTATCAATTGGAGGTAGATGATTGCTGATTGCAAGTTGTCGTGATTTTGATGGGAGTTTACAGAAGTAAATAATTTGTACCTTGCGCCCCTATGCAGCGCAGGTAATAGTCCCCCCAAATCCACTACTCTTAACGACAAAAGATATTTTTAGGACAAGAAGGATGATGTTAGTCAGATATAACAAGGCGATAAGTGTTGAAGCTTTTTAATGTTGAAAACACCACGAGAAAGGGAGATTGGGATTTATGTGGGTTTCTCAGGATGCATTATTTTGGTAGAAGAGAAATGGATTTAAACAAAGGAGATGCGGTGTTGAGGTCTGCGAAATGTCATCCATTTGGTATCAATTGGAGGTAGATGATTGCTGATTGCAAGTTGTCGTGATTTTGATGGGAGTTTACAGAAGTAAATAATTTGTACCTTGCGCCCCTATGCAGCGCAGGTAATAGTCCCCCCAAATCCACTACTCTTAACGACAAAAGATATTTTTAGGACAAGAAGGATGATGTTAGTCAGATATAACAAGGCGATAAGTGTTGAAGCTTTTTAATGTTGAAAACACCACGAGAAAGGGAGATTGGGATTTATGTGGGTTTCTCAGGATGCATTATTTTGGTAGAAGAGAAATGGATTTAAACAAAGGAGATGCGGTGTTGAGGTCTGCGAAATGTCATCCATTTGGTATCAATTGGAGGTAGATGATTGCTGATTGCAAGTTGTCGTGATTTTGATGGGAGTTTACAGAAGTAAATAATTTGTACCTTGCGCCCCTATGCAGCGCAGGTAATAGTCCCCCCAAATCCACTACTCTTAACGACAAAAGATATTTTTAGGACAAGAAGGATGATGTTAGTCAGATATAACAAGGCGATAAGTGTTGAAGCTTTTTAATGTTGAAAACACCACGAGAAAGGGAGATTGGGATTTATGTGGGTTTCTCAGGATGCATTATTTTGGTAGAAGAGAAATGGATTTAAACAAAGGAGATGCGGTGTTGAGGTCTGCGAAATGTCATCCATTTGGTATCAATTGGAGGTAGATGATTGCTGATTGCAAGTTGTCGTGATTTTGATGGGAGTTTACAGAAGTAAATAATTTGTACCTTGCGCCCCTATGCAGCGCAGGTAATAGTCCCCCCAAATCCACTACTCTTAACGACAAAAGATATTTTTAGGACAAGAAGGATGATGTTAGTCAGATATAACAAGGCGATAAGTGTTGAAGCTTTTTAATGTTGAAAACACCACGAGAAAGGGAGATTGGGATTTATGTGGGTTTCTCAGGATGCATTATTTTGGTAGAAGAGAAATGGATTTAAACAAAGGAGATGCGGTGTTGAGGTCTGCGAAATGTCATCCATTTGGTATCAATTGGAGGTAGATGATTGCTGATTGCAAGTTGTCGTGATTTCTATGGGAGTTTACAGAAGTAAATAGTTTGTACCTTGCGTCCCAATGCAGCGCAGGTAATAATCTCCCCAAATACACCACTCTTAACGACAAAAGATATATTTAGTACCAGAAGGATGGTGTTAGTCAGATATTAGAAGGCGATAAGTGTTGAAGTTGTTTAGTGCTGAGAAGACTGCAAGAAATGAAGTTTGTGGCTTGTATAGGATTTTCAGGATAAATACATTGGAAAGGTGAATGTCATTCTACTAGGGAATAGATGTGATTTTGTGGCCGACGTCGCTCGTGTGGTATCGATTGGGGGAACAGGTTGTTGATTGCAAGCTGTCGTGACTTTGATGAGAGTTTGCAGAAGTAAATAATTTGTACCTTGTGGCCGTATGCTACACAGCTAATCGTCTCCCACAATCTACCAATCTTAATGAAAAAAGATACATTTAGAACCAGAAGGATGGTGTTAGTCAGATGTTAAAGTGTGATCAGTTTTGTTTAGTGTTGTGTGAAGTTGTTTAGTGTTGGGAAGACCACAAATACGGACGTTTTAGGCTTGTGTGTGATATGCATTAATCTCATTGCAGAGGATGATCATGATGCATTCATCTTATAGAAGATGAACGAGTTAAACTAAAGGGAAGGGATTTTGAGGTCCACAAACTGTAGTCCATTCGGTATGGTTTGTTGTAGAAGGGTTTTGGATTGAAAGTTTTCGTGATTTCAATGGGAATATACAGAAGTAAATGATATGAGCCATGCGCCCTAGGCTACATAGATAATCGTCTCTCCATGTCAATACTCCAAGTAAATAAAGATACCTTTTGGACCAGAAGTATGGTGGTAATGAGATGTAATGGGTTGATCAGTTTTTAAGTTGTTTAGTGTTGGACATAGAAAGAACGTTTGTGACTTGTGTGGGTTTCTCATAATGCATTAATTTCATAGAAAAGAAATGAAGTTTAACTAGCTCGATGTGATTTTTTGGTAAACAAACTGTCGTCCATTTGATATTATTTCGGAAACATGGATGTTGAATGCCAACTGTCATGAATTTAACAGGAGTTTAAAAATTATGATGATCAATTTTGAAGTTAAGGGTAGGGACGATCTCTAGGTAGGAACTTTGGAATGTATGTGTGGTGCTCATCGTGTATTCATTTTGTTGAACAGGAATGGTGTTAAACTAGAGAAAAGAATGATTTTCAAGTTTGACAAGCTGTTGTCCATTAAGCTGTCGTCCATTTAGTATCTATTGGGAGACCATGTTTTTGATTGCATGCTGTCGTGATTTTGATAGGTTTTCAGATGGAGATAATTAAACCTTGCACCATATATAACACAGATAATCGTCTACTCAATGATAAAACATAACTAAATCATAACTAGTACCCAATATTTAGCGCAGTATAGATAAATATAGTATGACGTACTTATGGCAAATAGAGATAGTTTAATGTAATATCCATGCATAGTATATTATGGACACACTGTTATGTCATGTTAATGCTTTATGGACAAAATAGTATTTGTAATCGATCACTAAGTTACTTAGAATACGCCTATTTACTCTCCTTCCCATACTACTTATCCGTGGTGCAAGCGAGTGACATTCATATTTAACCATGCATTGTGTCAATGAGCTCGATTTAACCTAAGGAAGAAATACTAATTTGATCTCCATCATTTCAATATTAGCTCTACAAACTTTGTTTAACCGTCATGATGGTTTATGTATGCGTCTTCAGTGGCCGACCTCTGATGTAAAAACTTGTTCAAACCTTTTCCAATCTGTTTTCAAATAGTAAGTACACTAAAGAGTTTAGCGACTGCAAATAGTGACATCAGAAAATGTATCTAGTATGAAAAATTTTGTCCCTAAACTTAGTTTAAACATCTTTTCTTTAAACGTTTAGGTTTCCAGTTTTGGGGTAATTTATTCGTAACATTTTTAAACTGTCTTAATTTTTCCTTCTAAAAATGTGCTGGTAACTAAATACATGCACATATTTGAATTTGTTGCAAAAATATAATGTCTCACTATGGCCTAGAGTTATATGAGTTGGAACGATGGTTTTCGACTATGGTACATTGTCAAGAATAATTTACTGATAAAAGAGGCAAAAATATTGAATAATTGACAGCATAACAATATTGACGACTTTGAATAATTTAAAGTCAATACTCCCCCATTTTTTACTTCAATGTAGCTTTTCAAACAATATTTTTGAATGAAATTATTTATATTTACACAAACCTTTGCTTCAAATATTTTTTTTATGAGTAATACTTAAAATAATTTGAAAATACGCTTGTCAAAAGATGAAAGTTAAACTGTAGAAGAAAAACAAATCTTAAAAATTTGTCGTTTCACCATGTGTACGATACATTACCGTCATACTTGGATATCATTGATAATTGATGTTACAGCTGATACTCAGAAACAATTGAGAACCAGCGTGGATTGTCTCAAAATAGAAATTTTCAAAACCTTTTATCAAATGCCTACACTTATAGCAAGCCGGAAAAAAACAGAGTAACTTTGTTACTAACAAAACGTACTTCATGGTAGAGTTAAGTTATACTGATATATAGTATAATATTCAGTTGAAAGTTATGTTTTGTAGTGGTAGCTAAGCACGCTACAATACTTCCCCTCCAGAATTCAGCAGTAGCCGATATTGGATAGATGACATCACTAGTAGATTGATTGCCATTTTTGCGCTAGACTATGAGAGCTGTATTAAAATCACAGTTGTAACTATCCCGTGTTTCCTTTAACAGCAGAAGTCTGAGCGGCAATGAAGAAATGTAAGCCGTGATATGTCTAGTATCACAGCGCGTCCAGGTGGTTGAAGGTGATTAGCATCACCATGGCGAGTCAACTGTTCATCGTGGGCCACTAATCGAATTTTTAAATTTTTTCCCCAAAAATAAAATAAAATTTTGTATTTACATAAATTTTTGTACACAAAGCACGAACAAAATCTTCTACAAGTTCACGCACAATTCGATAAAATGCACAGATCTTAAGGTGCTCATTGGAACTTTTTACTATTGTACTATTATTGTTCTGGAATCTCTTAAAATCATACTCAGCTTGTCACGATTCAATGTTCACGATCAGCTTGTCACGATTCGATTGGAATGAAACATTGCAACTTTTTATCTAATAAAAAGAACTTTAGGGTAGAGTTGGGTTACACTGAAATAAATACTACTCAATCCTAAGTAAATTTTAGCTAATAGTGGTAGCTAAGCTCGCTACACACCATGTCAAATATCATTCAGTGTCACAGTAATAATACAATACATACTTCAACTACTCCTTAGTATAAACTGACAACAAAAATGTATCAATATAAGTTGGTATATTTCGGGTGTTATGGCGCAAGAGTCATATTTGACAAAGCTGCGCCAAACACAAGACAGCTCACGTCACGAACATTGGACACATACACATAGAAAGTTTTATTGAAAAAGAAGAGAGGAATACACCCATTGAATGTAGTGAGTTTGTTAATTAACGTCGCACATGAGCAACGCAACGGGATATTGGCGAAGTTCCATGATAGATACCATAGGAAAATATTCGAAAACGCCTCAAATGAATCTACATACAGATGACGGGGTAATTCCCTCAAATGGCACTCCGTTCTCCAAACTTTCACCACACCAACGTAAAGACATCCGAGGCCACGACAGATTTAACTTGAATCGATGTGTTTTTAGTACCAGTTTAGAACTTGCAAACCTCAATTTTCAAATCCTCACTCTACCAATTTGGCTATAGCGGTACTATAACCCATGGAAGAAATCAATATATGTAGTTAGAGTAAATAAACATTGCGCTGATGTATATAGACAACGTTGTAATGCTACACGAATTGAAAAACAATCACTAAATTTGTGATGAATTAGCACCCATACAAACGTATAAAATACGCATATGCAGATACGATGGTAAAGGTTAACGTCAATCGCATTTGGAGTTTTGAAATGAATATGCTTGCGCAGCTTTAAACAATACCATTTAATAAACAAAATATCCGTTTCATATGTTCCGCCTGTTCGTGATTGCATCTTATTACTATTCAGAAAGCATATCAAAACAAATAGTATGTTGATCAGTCATTTTCATGCGATCTTCAAAATGGTTAAGCTAAAAGGCGAAAACAAGTACGTAGAGCGTTAATGAGAATTGTCTTCGGGGCAGTAATTAAAGAGAGCGCGTGCTCTTGTTGTCTTATACCTGGCAATTTGCTCGAGATATCGGTAATTTTTGCTTTAATTATGCTAATGGTGCCAAGACTGCGTAATAAAATTGTACTACTTGCACAAAAATGCGCCCGGAACTCAGAAGCGTTTGATATCATTCGATCCGGGGAGTTAATTGAATTAATATTTCTGTAAAAAGCACGACGAGCTTAAGGATATATATTCATCGCCTACAATATGAAATTACTTATCGAAACAGTTTTTCTCCCTTTGCTAGAGATGCGTACTAATCAAAATTGCTTGTGGAATCGGCTTGGGATTATCATTTTTGAAGCTAGTGAATACAGGCACATAAACGTGAACAACACTAGAATAACAATTGTTGTTTTTTATGGCATTAAGTGAAATAAGCACGAGTGATGTTATTAAATTAACGCAAATAAGACGAATGCTGTTTCACCCGTTTCATGTTTTTTTGACATCACATTTTGGGGACATCACATTTAAGTACTAAGTAAGTACAATTAATTTCAGTTTATTTAGATAGAATAACTACATAAAAGTCAGACAAACAATTCAGTGTTTTCGTGTTCAGTAGTTTTCCTTAAAAATAGAAGACCATGTCTGATACATTATATATTTAAACTCACAATATTCATCTTGGTAACATTTTTATGAATTATATAGATGTATACAGTTCATATGCATGTATTTAATTTAGTTATCTAATTAATAATTATCTCTCTCTAAGATACAAAAATCAGAACACTCAAACATGTGAAACACAATATGTTTCTTAATGCGTCTTATGTTTAGGTCTTCTCTAGTCAAATGTCTAGGCCTTCTCTAGTCTAAAGTCTGGGTGTTCTATAGTCTACCGTCTAGGTTAACTATCAACTTCAAGAATAGGTACAATCAAATATATTTAAAATTCGAAAGGATTACATCCTTAACACATAAAAAATTTTGCAAGGACCACTTTAAATTTGGAAGTCGTGTCAATGGAAACAAGAGTTACTATGCCTTTTACGAAAACATAAAATATGTAGGATAATTTTTATATAATTGGTTACCAACTAAAGATTTCCTGTATTGAATGTCCCTTGTGAGTCATGTTTGACTGAAGTCATGTATAAATAATATCGTTTAAATAAAACTAATTTACTATTATTTCGATTACAAATATCTTTTTTTCCATTTTCTACTTCAGGTAATAAGCCGACCAACCGGTATAGTGGTTAAGTTGTTAGCCTCTAGATCGGAAGGTCCCCGGTTCGGGCATGGATGTTTGTAAGCGTATACCAGCTCAGGTGTTGCTTCGTCATCTGAACATGGTTCAAAATTACGAAGTAATTGTTAGGGGCAATGATGGCCCTCCCACTGCTCCTTCACAAGTGGCCATCACTTCCGGCCTTGTAGTGGCCAATAACTTCGGTCAAATGTGCCCGCCGTTAGAAGAAAAAAAAACTTCAGGTAATAAACAATATTAGATTTTTGTTATCATAAAAAGCATTTTGTTCAGTTTAAGTTCAGCACAGATGTAATTTTACAAAGCTTTTGATGTAAATAAAGGTGGTTCAATTAGAACAAAATAACAAAATATATGTGTTTGGTTGTGTGTGTTTCTGGATTTTATGGAACAAGAGCCAATTCTTGAGCCTCCAAACATAAGACTGACAACTCAATGAGGGAAGAAGAAATCGCACAAAGCAGAAGGGTAGTTGAGGGTAAAAATGAATAGGAGTTAAGGTCTCTCGGATTCCCCGGGGTTGTTATACCCGTACACATCTAACGATGTGCCACTAAGGGCTAAAAACACATGTAAGTTTCATAAATTTTAATTTTAATCACCTTGATATTTAGCATTCGACTGAAAGCTTTTAATCTGAAAATAAAGATAACTTTATAACTTTACTGTGGCGGGGAACGCTATAGCTCAGTTGGAAGAGTTATGGACTAGCAACCGAAAGGTTCGAGTAGGAATTCAACAATAGACCTATAGACCTTCGTGTAAGGGGGTTGGTGCGCGTTAAATCTGATGTGGCCTCAAATATCCTCGCTTTAGCGTAGTGTGAAAATTTGGAGAGTGCGGTGTCAGATCACGTGTGACATAATCATATGAACGTGGTACAAAATTATGTGGCATTGTCCCCGAATATTTCCTTTCTGGATTGATTCTGGACTGTTACCAATAGCCCGTTGTGTTACCCAGTGCGACGGGATTTCAAGTACCTACCTAACTAAAGAGGTAAAAGTAATGGATGAGCAACCGGAGGGTTGCGCTTTCAAATCCAACAAACACCGTCGTGTATACGTGGTCTGGTGCACGTTAAATCTGTCGTGGCTTCAAATGTCCTTAAGTTGGATTGGTGAGGACGTTTGGAGAATGGGGTGCCAGCTCCTCGACCTCAGATTGTGACCTCGTAATCTGAACGTGGTTCGAAATCGCGTGGTGTTGTGCTCGGACCTTTCCTTTCGGGTTTGATCCTGGACCGTCGCCAATTGCCCTTTGCATTGTACCAATGCGACTTTAATTCATTAAAATACCTACCTACATTTTCGAGCCACGGTAGCTCAGTCAGTAGAGCGTCGGGCTCGCAACAGAAGGGTTGTGGGTTCTGTCCTCGGCCGAGCCTGCAATTCTGATGATTACGAGATCGGCGCTTCGACCTGGCTAAAGACCGTCGTGTTCACTAATGGTGACTGGGGCACGTTAAATAGGTCGTGGTCGCAAATTCCCCCATGTTCCCATACCAAATCAATACTTCTGGGGGTACCTGATCAGGGGGTTATCGGCCTCTGATTGGGATCTAAATTACGATATGTGTGAGTGAATGGATGTATGAAAGGGGCCTTCCTGTAAAACGGATGTGCCATGCATGTCGAGCAAAGTCGGACTTTCTCCCAATGGGGCTCAATAACATAGAAGGCGCACCCCCTCGCCTCTTGCCATCTTCGACGGGCCTGGCACTCCTCTGGTCTGCCAGTGTAGGCATAAGAAACAACAACAACAACAAAAACCTACATTTTGTGTGGCGAAACCTCTGAATAAATCTTTGATCTTATTTTGTTTGATGGTTAGTCTTTATGTAACCAGAAGGGAAATATGTTTCTGGCGTGCGTCGTTGAGAAAAGATATACCATTATTAAAAAGAAATATGTAATAATAGAGGATATTTATCCTTATTTTGGTTTATGAGTTGAAAGTAATTTATTTCGTTACAATACGTCCTTCAGCACACATACAAAGGCCACATGCATCTAATGACATCACATTGATTGATGGTACTTTTGAGTTGATAGGATGCAAAATTGAAATATAACCTTTCGAGACAATACGTTGTACACAAACATTTAGGGCTGCATGGTTAGGATTGAAAATATTTCAATCACGAACTCACAATAGAAGCACTCGCGCAATTCGAGAACCCTAGAGAGTAAAATGATTTTAAATACGTAATGTAAATACTATACATATCACCCAGACAAAATTCCGAGAACATTGCTAAGGAGATAAAATGCAATTCCGAAAAAGCACGAGCACCTTCTTTTGCAATTTGTTTACATTCGCAGCGACGTAAATGCTTTCGAACAAAAGCAAACAATATGGGAAGACATTTTTGATTGAAATCGAGCATAGAGCAGCGGATTGGAACATTGAGAATTGGTCGAAATTCGTTGAATGGGGAGAGTTAATGGCTCGGATAAGAGAGTTGTCTCTTCAAACTTTTCTCCATTTCCCTCATCTGAGATTGCATTTCCTTGAGCGAATCTCGGAAACCTCTTTATTATATTTCCGTTTAGAGACGAAGCCCACGCATTCTGTATTTCATTTAGTAACTGTATTAAAATTTTTTTGGAAGTTGTTTATTTTGCTAAAATACTTGCATATCGGTATCGAGTGCTGATCTTTGATCTTATTTTGTTTAATGGTTATTCCTTATGTATCCAGAATGAAAGTATGTTTCTTGCATCGTGTATAAAAAAGATACAGCTGAATAGCCGTGACATATAGATGTAAAACCTCTCAAGAGCATTGTACTTAAACCCTCGAAGTGGTTTCAAGAAGATACATCGTCCACAAAGATCCGAAAATATTTTGCTAATGACGAGATATCTTGTCGTCAAGAATTCAGTATGATGACTATATTGCCGGTGGGATTTTTCCTAATGATTAAGAACCGGAAATACACTTTATAACAAAAAAAAACGACTAACCAAGAAGGAGTTGTCCGATACTAATTGGTGGATGTAAAGAACATACATAGCAAAACAAACGATGAAAATTTGAGAACAATTGTATGATTTATTTCAGAATTTGACCATTACAAAGGGAGGAAGCCAATAAGACGCTGATCCACCTCTGGCCTGGATGCAAGCAATCACCCGGCGTGGCATAGACTGAAAAAGTTCTTGAATGGTGTACTGCGGAATGTCTTGCCAAATTCTCTTCAACTGTAGGGCTAAATGATCAACTTTCCGGGATGATAACAATCGCTTTCTCATCACGTACCAAATGGGCTCTATGGGAGAGATATCGGGAGACCTAACAGGCCAAGGAAATGTGTTGGGAAAGCTTGAAGACAGTTCATAGCAACATGTGCCGTGTGTGGCCGGGCATTATCTTGTCGAAAAGTAAGGCCGGGGTGTCGCAAAAGTAACGGTAACACAACCGGTCATAGAATGTCGTATACGTACCGCTGTGCTGTGTGTGCCAAAAATGACTACCAAAGGTGTCCGGCTATCAAAGGAAATATCACCTCAGACCCTAACGCCCTGTTGTGCGCATGTGCGGCGTGTGATAGTAAGGGCATGATCCCCACGCTGCCTTGGACGTCTCCAGAAACGTCTGCGGCTGTCGTCAGGACACAGTAGGAAACGAGACTTGTCACTAAAGACTATACGTTCTCCATCAGCACCGTTCCAAGTTGACCGAGCCCGGCACAACTCCTTGGTGAGTCAGTTTTTTTTTATTACAGAGTATATTTTTCTACTATCGAAACAACTCGGCTATCATGATCAGGACAATTTTGCTAATGACCAGATACCGCGTCATCAAGAATGCCGATTGTATTCCAAATGATGAATGTATTGCCGGTTTTTTATGATGTTACAAATCAGGACAGTTTTTCCTAATGACGAAGTACCTCGTCAATCATTATCTGGTCAACTTTGCTTATTACGAGATAGCTCGTCAAGATAACCACCTGGAGGAATATTTTTAGTTAAAAATATTTGGTCATGTTCCTAGATTATTGTTTTCAGAAGCAAAGTTTGGGATTGAGTTAAGTAATGACCCAATCTTTCAAGGCAGTTAACATTTTACAATACGGGGTACAAGGGTTTTCGAGAAACATTTAAATTATTTATACATTTCTTTTGTTTTTGAACTATAGTTTATTAATAGTTGCATTCAATTTTACAGCTCCTATCGTAACGATACAAGAAATAGACTTTGAAATAAATGTTTTCTAAAATATGTCGATACAAAATATTAGTTACCAGATTTAAGAATTAAGATTTATTCTAAATGCATACTAGTACAAATTATGCCGTTCTTTGAAAACAAGGCGTTAATACTTCCAAGTTTTCCAATTAATGCCTTATATCACGTTAAAAATAATAACTTTGAGTTTCGTTATTTATTTCACGACATGGTTTTCTGTTATACATTTCAAAATAGCGCACAAGCTTTTAAACTTTTTAAATATACCGTTTTAAACAGCATGTTTTGTTAAGAAATTGAATACTGTTAATTCGTGATCTATTATAATAAATATTAATTTTGCATAAAAAGTATTGCAATAGCCATCTTAACAAATACGGTAAATCGCGTTTTTAAAGGGTTAAAACCTTCATTATTTAACTATCAAATATTTATCATACTACCGTAGTAAATAAACGTTAAATTAAATATAACGAGAGTATTTTATATTTTCGTTATAATTCTTTTGAAAAGGAGTGTAATCATTTTTGCCATTTTGAGTTTTTTCACTTTTGCGGCTTCAAAAACAAAGAATTTCCCTGTTGCTTACATTTCCCCTGCGAAAAGTAATTCTCGTATTTTGACAACCTCCATTTTCATGTGTTTGGCATTATACCTTCAAGAAATCGAACGACTCGTATCACTTTCTTTCGCAGTTTTTCGCGAAATATTTTCGCTCATGTTCGCCAAAATATTGACAAGAAAAAAAGTCTGCTCCTACCATTTTAATGAAGAGTGTAATTGCAAATTATGTGATAGTCCGCTAGGGATATTAGTTTCTGGCTGTAAAAAAGAAAAAGTTAGGAAATATCTTATTACAATGTGTTTTGTGTGAACATTCTGTAAAACATATTTTTTCGTTGAATAATGAACGGTGTTTTGAGTTTAGAATATTTTAAACAGCAAGGGTAAACGATTGTTGAAAACTAATTAATGTCATACGTGTAAGTTCCTTTGAAGCGTTATAAAACATTAAATTGAAAAATCTAAAAAATTCTGAGGCTATTAACTTTTATCACCACGCGTTTTTTACAGGTAATTTTTCTTGAAAAGACCTCACCCCCCCCCCCTCTCAGCTTAAAGTTTTCTTCTAAAATGATTTTATGATTTGCCACAGTTGTCTTTAAACATCCAGATTTGAATCCTACATTTATCGATGAGCATGGTAGGTTGGTAGTTAATTATCGTCGCAGTGGAACAACACAAAAGGTTTTTAGAGACGGTCCGGAATTAATCCTTTAGGAAAAGAAACGACAACACCTCGTAATTTTGAACCACGGTCAGATGACGAAGCGAACTCTTGAGCTGGCATCCCACTCTCCAAACGTCCACACCATGCCAAGAATATGTTTATATTTATATCCTATTTGTGTATAGACATTTTTATTACTATATTTGGAATCTAGCTGTACTCCGCCATATTGCTTACGGCTGAGTTATGGTTTAACTGAACACTCAAAAATGTATTGATCTGAGGATTGGAAAATTTCTTGACTAACAAAGTTTTTCAGGAATTTAATACCCAACTCAAAACTGCTTTACATCTTTTAGAACTTCAGACGAAAGCGGTTGTGAATATTCTCATTTGGTCTATAAGTACTAGAAGGTTCAAAATTATGATAGTTCAATTCAGAATCAGATGGTTGTAATTCAGTTTTTGCTTGCAGATAATTGCAACTTATGAAATAGTTTACTTTATTTACTGAAAGAGAACATTATAAAACATAAAGATTAGTTAAAGTTGTGTTGGTACGGAATGTTTAAATTTAGTTGTTAATAAATCTGTGTGTGTGTGTGTGTGTGTGTGTGTGTATTTTGTAATATTCAAAACCTTTAATGTGTGTCTTCGAATTATATAAATCAACGCCAAATATAAGTGATACTGTTCTCACATGTAAAATTACAGTGAACTATTTGTTTTATAATCTTCTGAAGGTTTACATATACATCCGTTCTTCAACCAGTAGTTTTTCCTGCGCGAAAGTACTGATCAATATACTACTTATCTAGACTTATGCCAACAGAAAGATTTAGCTATATGTAACAAGGGGGAAAAGCAATATCCCACAATTCAAACCTCATATTAAGCTCTTAATGTTGGTTGGATTGGATTTAATGGGGCAATGGACGTATTTGGCCAAGCGCTTCGATCAACTTCAAATTAATGGACACAAACAATTCGAGTTTTTTAGAGCTTATAAATCAGGGGGTAAATCCACAGTTATGGCGATAGAAGGATAAGCAATCATCTATTGTATATTTGATACAAATATTTTTAAATGTATACTGATCAAAATATTAGAGTCCTATTACGTTTTACCACAACAGATTGAGAAAACAAATTTAATGCTAGAAAAGGCTATCGCACCTACCAAACTAACGAATTCGGTAAATAACCACACATCCTGTACAAACACACAGGCCTAGAAGACATAGCCAGCAATGCTCCGTTACACAAACACTGGCATCCCACCATCAGGGAGCTTCACCAGCTACAGCCTGTTTGACCAGTCAAGTAGCACCTCCTCGGCTCCAGAGCGTTTCCCGAGGAAGCAATTTACGAGGATCTCTAATTAAAACGGCGACCCACACCCCTTTCATCCCCTCGTCTGACAAGGTGCGCGTCTGACAAACCGCGTGCGGATTTACCGGAAAGTGGTTATTCACGGAGCACCCGTACTGGCTGAGAGGGTGAGAGGGTGTCCTTGACATGTCAGCATTCATAAATATAACGTAATTAAGTCGAGTTTGTCTCACACAACGCTCTTGTGGGGTTGAAGTTAATCCGGGAGGGCTGCTCCACGTGAGAGTGGACCGGGTTTTTGACTGAGACACGAGAGTGGAGGGATTCCGGTGTAGAGGGGTGACATCTTGGGGTGGAGTTGATGGTGATGCGAGAGTTACTCATTTATTGTTGTCGTCTTATGAATAGTGTTTTCACAGTCGGGTTACACATTCGTGCCTTGTTCGCGAGATTTGAATTTCTAAGTGGCTTGGTTTGTATGTCATCTACTACCCAGCAAGAAGCTTCCGTCTGCTGAAACTTCTGTATGCTACTCAAGTTATGCGAATTCTAAGACGAAGCTTTTATGAATGCAGCAAATTACCTGCAGAGGTGAATAACTACAGTTGTTCACTAACATCCTTTTCGTGGACTTTACTGTACTTTTGTGGAACATTTGTAATTGTTTCATACACTACGTCCTGAAGGAAATGACACAACAAAATCTAGTGCTCAAAGTCATTCACCGTTCAGTAAACATAGACAGGTAAGCTGGAAATAAATGCGTTGAATTGTGATTGTGATATTTCATGTCTATCTATCAGCAAAATAACCATGGTGACGCAACATTTTCAATGGATCCCATGGAAGCTACATCTATCGATGCATTCTGCATCTATTATTTACAGGGGGGAATAACTAAGTCTATTATTTTATATAATTTCGTATACTACAGCATTTATGGGGAATATTTTCTAATTGTTTCATTTACTTTTTGATAAAGTAAACAACAAAATGTAATGCTCAAAATCTAACACCGTTCAGTAAACTCTGACAGGTAGGTTGTGAATAAATTCGTTTAATTATATTTCATGTCCATCTAGCAACTAAATATTCATAGCAACGTTTAATGTTTTAATGCATCCCATGACAGCTACATCTGTCTCTGAATTCTGCATCTATTACCTTCAGGGGTGAATAACTACAATTATTCACTTACATCATTCCATGCATTCCACTGTAGCATTTGAAGAATCTTTTCTAATTGTATCATTTACTACGAAGATGAAGGGAAAGTTACATTTCTGTAGTGCTCAAAATCAAAACTGTTCAGAAAACTCAGACAGGTATGCTGTGAATAAATACGCTTAAATATGATATTACATGTCATATTTAAGCGTATCCAAATCCAAAGCAGCATCCAAATATTCATGATAACTCCTCAATACGTTTCAATGGATCATATGAAAGTTACATCTGGAGATCAATTCTATGTCCTGCCGTATCAATGAATGACCTCACTTTGTGTTCCGAGACAATGTAGTCAACGATTTAAATTTAATCTCATAGTTTAATTGATGCATTAATTCTTCAACGAAAGCTGTCCTATATGCTCTAAGTAGAAGATTTCAAGGTTTTGTAACCAAAGGGAAGCACGCGAACACCTTACAAGGAGTGTAGTTTTACCTCATCAATAAAGGTTAAGATGGCTAATAAGTAGTCTTTTTGAAAAAAATTATTGAATGTGAATGGTATTATACGTACGTAAATGGCTAATAGAACATTGTGGCTAATAAAACAATGTTTACTTTCTGCTATGAATAGCATTGAAAAACTGCGCTGAAACAGTGTCGTATTACTTGAATGATATTGCTAATGACTGATGATGAATAACGGTGCTGTAAAATTGTACGCAGTGTCAATCGTATGCTTTGTTAAAGATATTTTGTGGTTGTTTCCAGTAAAGTTTTCAATTCCAGCTATGTATGTTGGACCGCGGTAGGCAGATTTGAAGATTGATCCGCAGCAAGAGATCTGAGTGTTGTAAGCAAGATCCAACTAAAAATTGTCATTTACGTGGAGGCTGGTGCACATTAAATATGTCATTGCCTCAAATGTACAGATGTGGCGTGGTGCGGAAGTTTGGAGAGTAGGGACCAGCTCAGGTGTAGCCCCGTCATCTGACTCAAAATTACGAGGTGTTGTCCTCGGATCTTTCCCTTGGGGTTCGATCCCGGACCGTCTTTAATAACCCATCAAATTGAGTCGTATGTCTCTTCCATAAACAGTTCAAGGGGTAATCACTAAAATCTATTATATTTACTTGATTGAAAAGTTCGTTCCACTTTTGGCTCTAGATCGCACTTCATCGCAAAACCGAAGTGTTATCTACTTCACACGTTTCAAGTCTTGATGTTGTTTGAAAGACGGAATTTCAGCGAATACTTGGGCAAAAAATTGAGATTTCCTTTTTTTTTTTTTAATTGTGTTAAGCTATTAGTTACATTAAGGTATTTATCTGAAACTGTGTTTTAGCAGATGTAAATGTTTTATTACATCTTATGAACCCTTAGTTGCTATTTTAAACTGTCATATGTTATACAGAAGTTTATTTCCTTGTGACGTTAATGGCACCATAAATCCACTGACAAGCTTTTCGACAGTCACTGGTGGCATAAGGAACAATTTGTGTTCAGGCTTCTTGAACCCCTAGTGGTAGCTTTCATGAGGTTTCTCTCTGGTATTAAAATAACTGACTAGATCTTCAGCTTGTCAATGTCAAAACATCTTCAATATCTTAATAACGAGACATCTCGTCATTAGTAAAATTGGCCAGATCTTAATTGAAGACGAGATATCTTGTCTAAATCACTTGGAGTTCTATCAGAAATTGTAAACACTTCGACTTATGAAATATTCGCGTGTAACATGAAGCTCTCATCGAAAAATCAGTACAGGAAGAGTTGTGAATGAGGCTATTAGCACGGTTTTCTTCTTCGATCTTCTACCCACTCAACGTAATTAATCCAAAACTACACTGATTATGGTTAATCTTATATGCAAATGTACGCTGCAATTTACATAGAGCTTTGGGAACTGGCAGTGCTGCATTTACTCTGCAAATTAGTGTATTTGTAGTGAACTAAACCTTGCAATTAGTTATTTATCACAATGCTTTTAATTAGTGCCATTTTATTTTTAATTTACATATTTATACGTGCTGTCTCACTCTTTTCAACTTACAAATTTTAATTTACGTAACCCGTAATACACACACACACACACACACACACATATATATATATATATATATATATATATATATATATATATATATATATATATATAATTTCAAGAATTTGCTTACCATGCTATGTCTGCAGCTTCAGCGCGCTTGCATGGGTAGTTTCGAGTTTCGGTTTCTGGTTAATGCACCCCGGCTGTTTGGTTATTTTTTGTTATTTTGTGTGTGTTATGTTATTTTGTATATTTTATGTTGTTATTATATATATATACAATATTTATGTATGCTAAATATTGTATATATATATATATATATATATATATATATATATATATATACAATATTTAGCATACACGAATGTGTGGGCGAAGCTTTGACCGCTGAGAGAATGATAAGCGTAATAGGCGTTTTATGTGATTCGTGTGCTCGTACTCCTCGGTAACATTCGCTGTGTTTCTTGCAAGAGTTGGGTAAAGTATATCAGTTATCGTGTAAACTGAGAGCCACGAACGTATGGATGACGGAATGAGATGGATAATCCTCGGTGGAATGGAGGCAGGGCAATCACAATTGGAGGAGGTTACAGAGCTCGATGTAACGCCCTGTGTCATTTGGAATGTGTGCAAACAGTTTCAGCACACTAGTTCCATATCGACAAGACCCGGAAAAGGTCTTCGAAGAGCCACAGGGACCAATGAAGATTGTTATTTGGCACTTTCAGCGGACACCTGAAGACTGCTACAGCTTCACAGTTCTCACGTGAGCTGCATGCTGCCACTGGAACCCCAGTTTCACAGCTTATTGTTACCCGAAGCCTCATGAGAGGGCTTTATGGCAGAAGACCATTGTTTGCGTTCCGCTCACTGCAGCACACAAGAGAGTGCGTTTAGCATGGTGCAGATAACATCCGCCTTGGACCAGACTTCAGTGGAGCACCGTGCTCTTCGCAAATGAGTTGAACAATGATTCTCGACGTATTCTCTTTCCGATACCATCCCACCTACCAGAGAAATGGACCACTATGGTCGTGGAGTTATCATGGTCTGGGCAGGTATCATGTTGGACGTCTGTTCACCAATCCATGTATTTGACAGAGGGTTCCTGACTATTGTGTGGTATAGAGAGGAGATTTTAGAGTCCTGTGTTCGACATTTAAGGGGTGCAGTTGGCCGTTAGTTCCTGTTCATGGACGATAATGATTGTCCACATCGGACTCACGTGGTCGACATTTATCTGGAAAGTTAGAATATTCGGCGTATGGATTGGACAGCCAGATCTCCATACCTAAACCCTATAGAACATGTCTGAGACTCTCTTGGGAGGGCAATTGCATCTCGCCATCCCCCTCCGATAACCATTAATTACCTGAAAACGGGTTGCTACAGGAGTGGGACTGATTGTCACATTGACTACTCTATTGCCTCGTACCCAGTATGCCGTCGTGCTGTGCAACATGTCTAACTGTAAGAGGGGACCATATCCCATATTAGACTCATTTTCGGTTCGATCTCGCAATGTGGATTTTGAACATTCCTGCAATGATAAGATTTACTGAAAATCATGCATGCATACCATAAATTTTGTGTGGTAGATCTCTTTATCTGCTATAACTGTGTAGTCGTACCAAATTTCATTAAAATTTGTTCATTAGTTTTTCAGAAATTCCACATAATGTGCAAATTCTCTTAATTTTGTACGCGAGTGTAATGAATATCTTCGACAAATGCGTCAATTGCAAACAAGGTCATCTTGGTTCCCATTGAAATATCCAAGGATGGTGCCTCGTCATTTTGAACTGTGGGACAAGGTCAACAGATAGATTCAAGATCATCAACACCCACTACAGGAACGGCTTGGAGTGAATCGATTTTTTAATTCGCCATCGTTGATACTGAGATAATTCTAGTGAAAGAAATCGATTTAATAATTACTCGATGAAAAACATGAGATCATTGAGTATATACTATCGGTTAAATCTTTGATGTTTAAAAATTTTTAAGCTTTCATATATATTTTAGCTCGCTCTTTATTAGGCATCATGCACCCGCTTTGTCGACCCTGAAGTAACATAGTAACCGCGAAAAACATAAATAAAAAAAATGCTTCCTTAGATACTTACCGACCATAAAGATTTCTTTTAACCAAAAATGTAAGACAAAGTAAATCCTTCCCTTTGAACTCATCCGAAACATTACTGGTCATTTATATTCTTGTTGTAAAGGCGTTCCAAAAAATAAAGGGGAATTTAAAGAAGAGATACATTCTGTCCCGTCCCCGCCTTTCTTCTGAAGTGTTCTAGAACCGAGCAGAAAGGAGTGCTTTGAAACAGGAGTATCTTCTTTCAAAGCAAGATAAAAAATAAAAAAGATGCAGAGAAAAAAATTCTGATAGTGTGCGAATGTAAAATAAGGAGGTAGACATACCCATTATCGGCTTAGGAAGAAGCTTGCTCCTCAAAGACAACAAGATTTGCCAGAGCACAGCAGCACTTCAACTCTTAAGAACCTCGGAGCTCCTAGTTCGGATTTGTGTTTGTTAGTTTGCATGGGCAAACAATTAATATTTTAGCCATTAATTTATTTCAGGGTTACGTCGCGTATTCATTAATGTTTAACCATTTTCTCCGAACTTAAAAAAAAAATTACTTTGTTTAGATTTGGTGGAATTCTTTTGATCCATTTTGAATTATAAAAAAAATTATGGTAAAATAAGACGTTTAAATACCAATCTCTGTTTCTACGCAATATT
Organism: Metellina segmentata; assembly: GCA_947359465.1. NCBI lineage: Eukaryota > Metazoa > Arthropoda > Arachnida > Araneae > Tetragnathidae > Metellina > Metellina segmentata. The sequence continues at coordinate 132,656,310 of OX375873.1, forward strand.
GAGTGAGCACAAAATTACCTATCTTGATGAAAGACTAAAATAACTTTTCAGATAAGATAGGTAGTTAATTAACGTCACACGGGGACCAGTGCACATTAAATCTGTCGTGGCCTAAAATTTACTTATGTTGGTGTTGTATGGAAATTGGAGAGTGGGGCAATAGCTCAGGTGTTGATCACTTCATATGAACGTGGTTCAAAACGATAAAGCCAGTTCTATCTTCACTTAGGCATTTATTCTGAACTTTCACCAATATATCAATGCGTTGCTCCAGTTTCGGAATTTCTTTCCAAATTGTCTCCAACTGTCAGACTAAATGGTCAACTTTCCGGGATGGTTGCAATCGCCTTCCCATAGCGCACCAAATGGACTCTATGGGAGAGAGATCGGGAGACCTAACAGGCCAAGGAAGTGTTGTGAAAGTTTGAAGACAATTCATAGCAACATGTGCCGTGTGCGGCCGGGCATTATGTTGAAAATTAAATCCGGGATGTCACAAAAGGTACGGTCACACAACCGGTCGTAGAATGTCGACTTCGAACAGCTGTGCTGTAAGTGTGCCAGAAATGACTACCAAAGGGCTAAGAAAGGAGCTGGCACCCCAGACCATAACAACCTGTTGGGGTCATGTGTGGCGGTAGTAAGGGCAGGATCCCCAAGCTGCTCTGGAATTCTCCAGACGCAACTGAGCTTGTCGTCAGGACACAGTTGGAAACGGGACTCGTCACTAGTGACTATACGACGTATAGTCTCAGTCAGTGCCGTTCCAAATTGATCGAGCTCGGAATAACTCCTTGGTAGGTCGATTTTTCTTATTATAGAGTATATTTTAAAATGTGACATCTGAGGTTGAGTGATTGTTGCAGTTCATGTGCGATATGACTAAGCAACAGAACAGAAAAAATATATTATGCTTAAAGTGAGACCTACTGACAAGCAGTACTGGGTTGGAAGACGAAATTGAGTGATATGCGAAATGTTTGATCAATAAAACAAAAATATTTTACAAAAATTATGCTTACAGTGAGACGTACTGGCAAGTAATATTGGGCTTGCATATCAATTTGAATCATGTGCTAAATGACTAAAACAAAATAATATTGCCAAGATTATATTAAAAATGCTACATACTGACGTAACATTGGGTTAGGTTTGATGGCACAATGGTCATATGGTGCCATGCTACTCCAAACACAAGACAGAAAGCATCAAGTAATGGTCAAACACACATAAATAATATTTTACTTTCACAGAAAAGATAAATACATATATGGAGGAATCGTACCTGAACCACCTACAACTCACAGGTTGCTAACGCAGTGGGAATACCCACTGAGCCAACGGCCAATCTTGGGTTGGAAAGCCAATATCAATTGTTTGCTTTAATGTTTGGCATTGAAGTTGTAAGAAATACATTAAGATAAACACTCAGCATTTATTCAAACAACAAAAATTAAAAGCAAGTGTATAACCTCCATAATACAGGATTCTTTCCGTACATAATCACTAAAAACAATAACTGGAATCGGACTTTTAGCATAGGCTGGAGGATGGCTACAATACAAGGAGAAATATACAAGGAGGATGGCTGGAATAGGAAGCATATTGAGAACAATTGGCAAGTGCAGTGCAAGTGTACGCAGTGGTTGAAGGTTTAATTTGAATATAGTTAATTTGCTTACGCTGGTAAGCTTCTTTTTGGGGACTCCACTTTAGCGAGGAAATTTAGTGAGGTGACTTCAGAACACCACAAATGAAACCAAATATTTCTTATAATCCTAAAAACTTGTCTAACTGATGCAGAACTCTTGTGTTTTCAAAACTGCCTAAAACCAACGTCTCAGCATTTCATAGCAGGGACAGAAACTTCTAAGCAACCGGCGCGCAAGGACAATCTCCGGTTTGCATTTTACCACCGAGAAACCCTAATGCATCCTCATCGCTTAAATTAAATTTCGGTAGACAAAAATTGCCGGCATTCAAGTTCAAACCTCACCCCGTGTAATCGCTTAAACCCCTGAATGGGACCACGCAGTTCTTTCTTCGCATCTCCACAAGTCTATTATGAGGACCCGAGTAGAAGGAAAATTGAGACCACAGCTGAAGCGTGATGCAGAACGCGGCGTCTTACAAATGGCGACTAATTATCTCCCAGGGCCGCACGCGCCCCTAAATGAATTTTAATGGAGACTCCGCTGGAAAGGTCCTTTTGTTGCGCCATCAAATGCGGTGTCGGAGCGGTTTTCGTGAGAGACAGATTCCATTCAGATCTTTCCTTCCTCTAAAGATGTTTCTTCTCTTGGCTTCCGTTTAGGGGTCCTCCCGTGGAAGGAGGGAGCGAAAACGTTGAAATTGATTCAGCCCTTAAGGTGGTCGCGATGCGGTCGATGCCGCAGTCCTTGAAGATCTCTTTACCCTAGCGTAAATGAAAGCTGAGGTTATTGTTTCCGGTCCGCTTCCAATTTATTCAAAATTGCTTTTGTTTTATTAATTGCGGTTAAAAGTTCGTGGTAAGCCCGCTTCGTCGTCTTTAAAAGTGAATATAATACAAATACTTGGCATGCAATTTTGTAAAAATATATGTGTTGCGTCCACAAATGTCTAGCAAGATTTAACATTTCAATCTGAAACCATTTTATGATTGTCTTGAATCCAGTGCCAAGTTCACACCCGAATTATACCGACCGGGCATTCGAATTGAATTCCTTCAGTTAATAACTACAACTTTTTAAAAGCTGATAACCGATGCCAATGGATCGACGAATCGGAGGCATTTACCAATTTGCATACCATATTAGCCGATTCCGAGGCTGGGTATAAAAGCACTGTGAAATAGATTATCGGAGTCGCTCTGTTTTTGTCTTGTCTTTTCCCCTTGCTGCGAAAAACCCGTGGTGTTAGGATTTTATTGCTGGTGCCATGTTCTTTACTTTTAAATCCACTAAGTGAGATCTCACGGTAATACTTTCCTATTTAGAGTCTTTTATTGGATTCTTCATTTAGTTGTATGTTGTTTACGCAATGCCTATTTTCTTACATATTAAGTTGGGTAGAAAAAAATCAATTTTTTTTCGGAACGCTTTAGTGCGGAAAAGTTGACTATTGTAATAAGAAGAAAAACGGCATGAAAAAATTAAAAACGGTTAACGTCTTCCGTTCGCGCATCGCACTTAAAGTTTATAAAATATTGCAAAAAGCACAATATTTTTGTAATTTTTTTCTGTTAGTTAAAACTTTTTAAATAAACGCGCTTTCGTTTTTTATGCTTTATTTATGGTTCAAATAACCTAAATAAATTAATTTCTCATTATTAATCTAGTTTTTTCCGTTCGCGCAACGTCTTCGAAAAAACAGAATGTTACCAATATTTCGCAATTTTCACTGTGCAACTCTTCGTTTCTTTTGTTAGAACAAAGCGAACAAGAACTCACTTGAAATAGATTGAACTGGTTTGAACCCCCTGAGAAAAGTTGGGGTCCTTCCTTTAGCGGTCTTTTCTTTGAACGTTCTTCGAAAAATTCAATGCCAATTCTCATGCCACAAGCAATTGAATGCAATTTCTCAGGAATGTGAAAGAAGAACACTATTCTCTTATCCAGGAACCTGGATCAACTTATATTGTACATGTATCTCCTTCCTCGAGTTCATCAAATGGCTAACTCAAAGCATTATTTACCGTTTGTCTGAACTATCAATATTACTAGAAAAACTAGAAGTACTAGGATGGATAGCACTTTAACCTACACTGGATGGAAGAACGGTGTCATCCACCAACTAGAAAATTATGTAGGACGCCCGCTGCAGTGGAGCATATGCCTCCTGCATTTAAAAGAGCTTCCTTTTCGCCACATTTTCTAACATGTTGACGGTCAAACTGAAGGGCCTAAGTCTTTTAGTGGGCCCATCGAGCAGCAGCTCACTTCCTGTGAAAAACTCCCTGTGGTCGATTCAGGTTCCATAGATTGTTTGATTCCTGCTATAGACAGGAATTTTCTGAGCAAAGACAAACAGTATTTGTTAGAAATTTCAAATGCAATCACCTTAGGACATTGTCCATTAGACTTGACAAATCGGGACCCTGGTCCTTTGTCACATTCCAATTGGCTAACTGCGGCCAACCGAACCCTCAGGTTGTATATAAGTTCATCAGATACATCCGGAAACTTAAAAGAAATAGTTGGCTTCATCTTAAAAAGCTACATGCCTGTGTGGTTTGCCATAAAAAAGAGCAAATATTTTACTGATGGACCAAAACATGTTTTTCAAGCAATCCAAACATCACGGTATTTATCCGACGATTTATTTAAAGTTGTAGATCTAGTAATACAACGAAATACGTTCTTTGCGCACCCAGAGATTGTTCTTTTGGCAATGCGTGTCGATGATTGAGAACATATTCAGGAGGTCGGTTACAAAAGGTTCTTAAAAGCAAGACAAACTGTCCCAAAGAAGACTGTTAGAAATTTCGTACTACCACTGAAGATAAGTTTTGAAGCTTCCGATTACATTGAAATTATTAATTGGAATTTTTGTGTGCTGTGTCCTCCCCCAATGCTGAGGGGCCTAAAGTGAAGATGATATTAAATCACTCATGACTTCTGACTCCACGCCCATCAGAGAAATACAAAAGTTTCCCTGTCACACCCGGTCTGTGGAGAGGTGCGTCAAACTTGTGACAGAGGCCTCGAATAAAGTGGGCATGAAGCTAGAGATGGCTATATCCGAGCACCACTGAAGTCTAGATCGGTTATGCCTCATTTCTTCAAAAAAATCAGACTTTCAATGTGTAGTAGACATAAAAAGTAAAAAACACAGTTAGCCAAAGATCGTTTTCAAAGATCTGGGTCGTTTTGTTCTAACAAAACGAGCGAAGAGTTGCACAGTGAAATTTGCGAAATATTGGTAAATTTCTGTTTTTTCTAAGACGTTGCGCGAAACCGAAAAAAATTAGATTATTGATCAGAAATTAATTAATTTAGGTTATTTGAACCATAAATGAAGCATAAAAAACGAAAGCGTGTTTATTTAAACAGTTTTAACAGAAAAACATTATAAAAATGTCGTGATTTTTGCAATCTTTCATAAATTTTAAGTACGATGCGCGAACGGTGTTAACCGATTTTAATTTTTTATGCCGTTTTTCTTCTTATTACAATAGTCAACATTTCCGCACTAAAGCGTTCCGAAAAAAAAATATTGATTTTTTTCGACCCACCCTATTTTATATACATGTACTACACTACATTTACATACACTACATACACATACAGTACTACTACAAACACATACACTACATTTGTACAGTCCGGTCCCATGCACCCTTACGACATTAACAGTTGTCAACTTGGGTAAGACCCCTTAGAAGGGTGTAGCGAAGAACCCAACGGGGTGTTTTGGAAGAAGGAAGCGAGGGTGACAAAAAAATGGGGAGGCCTTGCATAGACGTTTTGCTCGTACACAATAGCTCTTCTGTAAACTAATAGTTTAAGTTTAAACTACCTAATTATTTCAAATTTTTCTGTAAATTTATAACTAACTTGTAAATAAACCTTAATTTTAACTTAATTGATCCGTTCCTGTTTTAAATGAATTTGTACTTAATGATTCCTTCAATGGCCACGGTGTGTTCATTAGAGCACATTTGAAGGTGGTAAGGAAGGATAATTTAACTGTATTTATTTTGGAAAAAATCAGTTTTTTTTAGAAATAAACTTTGAATTTCGTTTATGGTACTCCGGATCACTCAACACGGTCAGGATGTTAGTGTAGAACTGGTCTTTATTTTCAATTACGACAAATTCATAGATAAATTAAAAACACAACGCATTAATCGCTACCCGCTAAATAATTCGGAACCCAACATATGGTAGGCAAGTAGTTATTTAACATCGCACTGGATAAACCTAAGGGGATATTACTGACGGTTTAGTATTAATCCCCCGAAGGGGGAATTATATGATGACAACACCGAGCAATGATTAACTAGGCAGATCAAAATTTAAAATTACTTCAATCAAAGCAAGATACATTTATTATGCTGGCTAGCCTTCCAACGCCTGGTCTCAAGTATAAGAAGCAATTTTAGGTTGGTAGGTAGGTATTTTAATAACGTCACACTTGGAAACACAGCGGGCTATTGGTGAAGGTCCGGAATCAATCCCGAAGGGAAATATTCGAGGAAAATACCGCGTAATTTTAAACCTCGTTCAGACGACGAGGCAACACCAGAGCTGACACCCTACTGTCCAAACTTCCACACCACGCCAACATTAGGACATTTAATACAACAACATATTTAACTCGCACCAGCCTCCTTTGCAGTTTTAGTTTTTTTTTTTTTTAAACGGAGGTTTGTAGTACACTCGATTGCGATGTCCATACAACCTTTGTAAACTTGTATATACGTATATTTAAATAAGGTAACATCGCACTGGAGCAACACAATAGGTTATTACCGTCGTTTCAAGATCGATCCCGATGGGAAAGATCAGGTGACAACATCAAGTAATTTCAACCACGGACAGATGACGAAATAAATACATGAGCTGGTACTCTACTCCACACCACGACAATGTGGGGACATTTGAGGTTGCCAAACCTGTACTCCTCCAAACGGGGTACTGCTGTCCTAGTTTGACATGGAAATAATTATAATGCATGTTTACATTTTTTCATGAACTGGTGTGTCTTGTGTTTGGCTTAGCTTGGCTCGAATATTACCCTTTGGTCATATAAACCCCCAAACAATAAATTCATGGTATAATCACATGCAGACGGCATTATTTTAAATAATTATCTTATATATAATATATGTTTAACTGACTTGACCAAAACATTCTCATGAATGGCATCACTGTCCCAAATTGAGTCCAAAAATCATAGTCTACAAATAAAATGCTCTACGTTCAATATTAAAATATAATTTTTTCAATTAAAGCTTCCCCCGATCCATCTATATATATAATTCTCTTACGTGGCACGCAAAAAAGACGTTATTTGTTATTGCGTTTTGGCAACATTGTACGATTGTTTGTTTATCACGAAGCCTCGCGCTTCAATTGAATTTATAGCGTTATCGGACGAAAATTTATTGAAAAAAAATTAATTTGAGTCGATCTGTTGCAGTTAATAATAGAAATCAAAGAAAGCGGAGGATCTTCTCAGGGCTATTTAAAAAAGGTCATTTTTAGGGCCAACAATTATAGTTCAAACAAGACGCTTGCACTACAACTTTAAACAACAAACTCAATGAAAATGCGTGGGTGGCTTGAGTGTAGGGGTAAATGTACACACAAACAACATGCTGGGTATTCAATTTCCAAATCAGCGCTCACATTTAGAGTCAAGATTTGCTCAAAGTTTTCATTTGAATTCTGATTCCAGAGGTACTGTATATATCTTTTCTGAAAAACAGCAAAACATTTAGATTTGAAAAATATATATATTTTTTGGAATATTATATTTTATAAACAATTTCTTCTGCTAGGACACATGTCTTCATTGATGCGAGCGAAGCGAGAAGAGGTTCGCGTAGCTAACCAATGAGGATTGCGAAGCAATCCTCCAGGGGTTTGCGAGCGTTAGCGAGCAGGGGGCGGACCCCTAGTATCATATATTTAATTTCTTTAAGTATGTTTAGTGCTGAAATAATTATTAAAAAAACGGATTGTAAGAAGGTGTATTATGTTTTCTAGTTGAATAAGTCAGCGGTCATTGTTCTTTAAAGGAATTGCGATCCATGCGTTCATGAATTATTGAAGACTATAGCGAAAGTTGTAAGTATTAATTTTATCGCAAATGGTTACTAAACAAATAATAGTTTGTGGAAGGAACTATAATCAACACTTTTTATTTGTTTATTTAATATATACAACCTAATTTAGAATATCCAGTCTAAAATAGAATATAAATCAGATGTCTTCACAAATTTTCTATCCAAATGTCACGATGAAGCACACACACATTGGATATTTTAATTTTTCAAGAAACTCATCGGATAAATTAATTTAAATATAAAATTTGCGCCTTCTGTGCATGTTTGAGATTTAACAACGGTAATTGAATTACTTTGTTTAATATAAAGTGAAGTTTTTAATTTATGTAAGTAGAGATGTGTTAATATTCACTAGGGGATATTTTATAGAAGAATCATAATTATTACAGACAATCGTTCAATAAAAAATGTGATAATTTTCTGTCTTCACCCAGTTTTAACAAAAAGGATTTAGTTCTTGTAATTCTGTTTTAAAGTAATGATAAATTATTTTATCGAGATTTATAAAGAAATATCGTTTATATTCGCATAGAATAAAAGAAATAAAGTATTTTGTATAAAAATATTTTCTCGGAAATAGTAATTATCATAAAAGGAAATGGCTTATGCTTAAGAATTGATTCGGAAGCCTTTTAGGTAGAATTTCCACATTTAAATAGAAGAACATTGATTTGTTTCAAGGAATTTATCATTTAAAGCGTAATACGCTAATTTATTAATGTCAGAAAATCGAACAAATTAGTTATTTGATGATTAAACTTTACACATAAAAACTATTATTCACTATGTGGATTTAATTGTATTAAAAGTTAAAGATAATGCTGTAGGTGAAGCTGTCATAGACCTAAATTTAATACAGCACATTATTTAGTATAAAAAAATTGAACAAAGAAAAAAAATAGATTTTCAGTTTCCCTTCCATTTCTTAAAATTTAATTTGAAACCTTTTAATAAAAGTCAAAGATTCGTATTAACAAATAACTGCAAATTGAAACGAATTCCTTTAGAAATAAAAGTTGTAATGATTTTCAATTTAAAGAATTCCCATTACAGTCTTTCGTCATGGAATTATTACCTACTTATATTTCGAAACTTCAATTAGTAATCAAGCGTAGGAAGAAAATAAAAGAAAAATCTAATTTAGCCTGCAGAAAACCAAATCTAACAATATGGCAATACCCATCTAGCTGCGAAAACGTTTTTCATTTATAAATATTACCTTTAACGACTGAATGTTCGATCTTTAAAAGCATAACTTAAGAAAATTTATTCTCTTAAACATTCAGAGTAACAATTTAAGAATTACTCGGAACACAAAATAAGTATAAGAATCCGCACCATTATTGCTTCATTAAAACGCCAATAACTATTATCCGTTAAAAGTAACGGTTCGTTTTCTTTTTGTTTCAGTAGGAGAATAGAAACACATTATTTTGGGACGAAACACAAATAACAATAGTTCCAGTGTTCAAGTCCAGAACAGTATTTCGACCATAAACTTCTGAGAAAAACCTCATTATTTTGGCTTCCATACTGCTGAAGAAGTAGCTCGTACGTGCAGACAGGAAACGTTATATATCAAAGCGTCTTAGTTGTTATTATTATGATCATTGTCGTTATTACATAGAGAGCTATTTGTCGTAATGCCCTCTATTTCAATTTATACAGCTGTAATTACGTGGTTAGTTCGTCAACGATGTGAAACTATTTGTTATTGATTTAAATGATACCCGAAAGAAAGCAATGTTGTTAAAACGAACTGATGACTCTTTTAATTTGAAGTCCGAATTCTGGTTCTCATATTTTTCACCGTGTTTTCACCATTAGTAACTTTATCGATGCTATTTTTGAATTTAAAGGCTATAAGACCATTGCCATATATGTGTTTATTATTTGAATTTTTATAAAAATGACATCATTAATATGTCAAAGTAGGATTTTTTTTTGTAGAAAATTGCTTTGTTTTTATCTAATGATAAATCTTCACAAATAAATCTAAATGCCTTATATCTTTATGAAAATTCATGTTTTTCTATTTTTGAATAATAGTACTAATTATAGAACAGTAAATTATATTTTATGAAACCTTTTTATATGCATGGATATTTGTTATTTTACGCAGAATTTTACTAAACATGCCAAAGTTATTTATAAAAACACATAACAATTTATAAACTCATTTTACTAATCTACAATAATAATGAACATATCTATTTGATATTAAATATCTATCTGAATGTGAAAACCGATTAGAGTACAATATAATAAAAATAAAAGATACATTTTAAAACAAAATGTAAGCAATTTTCCGTTATTGTTCTAAATTGTTACCAGATACTATACGTTTCAATAAATATATGAGGATATGCAACTGATATGCGAAAGTCTTAATTAGAAAATTCGCGCTTCAAACGGAATAAATAAAACTAAACGAACTGATTAAAAAAAAGTGTTAGAAAACTAAAAAAGTACATTTGATAAGTAACGAAATTAAATAGAAAACAATTTCATATTTTTGTTATTGTATTTAAGAAATGAAGTATTGCCGCGAGTATAAAGATTTCATGGTTCAAGGATAGAGTATTGATGTTTAATGTTGAAGTCCCGAGTCTGATACTCAGCTTTGCCATGATGGTTTGATGGTTTCGGTGTTTTATGGCGCAAGTGCCAGATTTAGCCATGATGACCAGACAAAAGACATACAATATCAAGTAATCACCACACAATGAGAGTTTTACTAACACAGAAGAGAGAAATACACCTGGGGAGGAATGGGCCAGACAGGAATTGCTGCCTACAGCTCGAATGTTGCTATCGGAGTCATACCCATTGAGACACGATGGACCCTTGACTTGATGGATTACTGTTTCTAGTTTCGTTTGATGTACGCAGTACATCAAATGCATTATTCTATATGTCTCTTCTTATTCTCATTTCATATAGGAAAGCATAGAATAGTGATCTAGTTAAATCCTGGTCTTGTCATGGGATGTGCGTAGTAAATGGTAATTTACGTTAAGTGGTAGTTTCCAACTAAAGTATCCTTAATTTTTAAAAGATGACCAATCTCAAACCCAACGTCGCTGGGATGCACAAGATATTGCTCTTCTCTTGTATACACATTGAAACCCCGATTTAACGTAACCCGTATTTAACGATTTCCCGCATATAAAGTTGCTTTTTATCGGTCTTAAATAATTTTTCTATACGCTCAATATTAAAAAATCCCATATTTAACGTTATCACTTCGAAAGATCTCTTGCATTTAACGGTTTTTTTCAAAGGTTAGAACTGAAAGCGATTTTCTTAAAATAGTCAGATACTAGCAGGCCAGTATGGCTTTTCGGTGAAAGTTCTTTCCGTGTCCTTACTGATACTGAGAACATTATAAAGAAAATACAATAATCTTAAGAATGAGTCCCACCTCGTCCCGACTTGACTAGATATCTTATGGTCAAGAAGGCGGAATGATGACTACATTTCCGATGGAGTTTTTCCTGATAATTAAGATCCGGAAATACACTCTATAACAAAAAAAAAATCGACGAACCAAGAATGAGTTGACCGATTGCTATAAAAAAATGGGTGGGTGTGTAGAACATATATAGAAAAACAAACGATTAAAATTTCAGAACAATTGAAAGATTTATTTCAGAACTTGACCGTTACAAAGGGAGGAAGTCAATAAGGCTCTGGTCCACCTCTGGCCTGGATGCAAGCTGTCACCCGGAGTGGCATAGACTGAAAAAGTTCTTGAACGGTGTCCTGCGGAATGTCTTGCCAAATTCTCTCCAACTGTCGGGTTAATGGTGAACATTCCGGGATGGTTGCAATCGCCTTCCCATAACGTACCAAATGGGATCTATGGGAGAGATATCGGGAGACCTAACAGGCCAAGGAAATGTTGGGAAAGCTTGAAGACAATTCATATCTACGCGTGCATTGTGCGGCCGGGCATTATCTTGTTAAAACGTAAGTCCTAGGTGTCGCTAAAGGAACGGTAACACAACCGGTCATAGAATGTCGTCTACTTGCCGCTGTTCTGTAAGTGTGCCAGAAATGACTACCAAAGGGCTATCAAAGGAGCTGGCACCCCTGATCATAACTGTTGTGGTCATGTGTGGATTGCGGAAGTAAGGGCAAGATCCCCATGCTGCCCTAGACGTTTCGTTTGCAGTTGTCGTCGTTGGAAACGGGGCACGTCGTTATACACTATACGTCCACAGTCAGCGCAGTTCCATATTGATCGATCCAGGCTTCACTGTAATTCTATACCTCCTTGGTGCGTCGAATTTTTGTTGTAGACTATATTCAGAGCAATATGTTGTATAGTGTACCAGATCTCTATCTCCTCATCATAAAAAAAATTGGACATTTCTTGATGAATGACTTGAACATCATCTCTTCAGTAGCAAAACTGGTAAGATGATGGATGAGAAATCTCATCGAAACTTCTGGAAGGATCGACTTTGCCTTGCATCTAGTGTTGATATGAAAATATTTCTTGTAGCTCCCCAATCTAGTCCCGCATTCTAAAGTAAAAATCATGGGATTTAAAATGCTCTCGCGATCGTAAAAAGTGCGTTGTTGCCGGAAAATTCACGGCAGGCCCATCAAACACTCTCCGCACTTAAAAAACGAAAGCACACCGAAAGATTAAATGGACGCTGTCGGAACAACGGGTTTTAAAAGCGCCAAAAACCAAAAAACACTCGGGGGTTCAGCCCGAAAACACCAACAAACCCCCAGTTTTATGTGGGCCGCCCCTGCGCCGACCACGCGATCTCTTAGCCGAGCACATAAAACAGCTAATAAGGACAGACGGACACAAAGTAATGGGTTCTTAAACTAACGGTTCGCTCTTTAGAGCGAGAGGGCCACTGCAGTTTTTAGTGCCCGGGTTTTTTGTCATTCCTTTTTTCGACTGTGGGGACGAAAAGAGTTTATGAGAAAACCCATAAAACGACGACCCCGAAATCCTTATTGGGTATGGGACTTAATACGTACTTTATGCCGCATTAAATCTTTCGGGAAATCACTTTTACTTTTGTAGCGCGGTCTCCAGCGAAAGCTTTTTTTTCTGCTCCTCAGTCGTTTACGTTTCTGTATTTTAATAACGGGTGGTAGTTAGTGGAGTTGGCTGGCAGCGATTATGGATTGTTATTTTTAAAGAGCACTAATAGTCAGTGGGGGATGTTTAATGGTATCTGTTTTTCGTATGGTTATAAAGGGAGAGAGCCGAGTAATGAAAAGAGCTCTTATTTCGCAGCAAGGAACAGAAAGAAATGTCGCCAAGTCATTTTTCTGCTGCTTATTTCCGGCGGGAGTAATTTTTATATTCGCCATCAATCCTCTCGGGCCATTGTTGCTGTGAAACATCCCACACAGGCTGAAAGGACATCTGAATTTCAAAGAAAATGACGCCACAAAATGCACACAAAGGCTAAGCATTTTCTTTGTTAATTTAGGTTGAAATGTGGACCAGAATAATTTTTAATATGATATTCTTTAATAGCCAGATTGTTAATATATGTACTATTCGAAATATCCAAGCATTGTGAAAAATTTATCTGCTTCAGCCCATTTAAATTCCTCGAAATTAGCTTTCATTTTGTTGACACAGATCACATTTAAGTTCTGTTTTTGAGTACGTGAATATTGTTTGATTAATTCGAGAATAACTGAAATTACATCAACTATTATTGTATTCCTTAAACATATTTTTTTAAATACATACAATTTTCATGTGAAGTCATAATAAAATAGGGCTTATTTTACAGAAAGGAAACTCATATATAACTCATAATAACACACAATAATTTTATGTTCTAATTTTGTATGGCATTTAAAAAGTAAAGATATTAAATTTTTACCGCAACTTTTATGAAGTATTACTTCAGAAACGTTTAGAATATATCATCTCTTGGAGCAACATAGATACTGTATGACATTGATGTGAACTGGTTCAATCTCACTAATGCCCCAAACAATACGTAACCAGTAAAATTTGATATGAAAAAAATTCTGTCTAAAAACAATGGTTACTTTCTTTGGAAATATTTAGCAAGTTTGCTTCCAAAACTAATATGCTGCGATGAAAATTATTGCCCCGCCGTAGAAATTGGTTTTTCCCAGAAGCCAAAACCAGCCTCTCCAATACTAGAATAGATTAACGAAAGCTTAGCCAACAAATTTGCAATTTCACTAACTGTTAGAAGCTTATTAGATTACATTTTTTGAAGGGCATGAAGGCCCTGCAGAACTATCGTCTATACAACTCATATTACAAGATTTTTTTTATTAATTAATAAAGCTGTAAATTCGAAAACACATACTTTTACAACTAGCATCTAACCCTTACTCCCCGCTAATACCACGCCAACACCAGACATATAATGCCGATGATTTTGAAGCGAAGAATAAATGACAAGGCACAACTCTTCCCGCGCGAACGCGTGACTGGCTACTGAGACATCGCTCCACACCACACTCTGCCGCTTGATTGGTTCTTTAGGGTTGACGCCACATCACGCGCTGGCGTGAAATCGGCACCGAAAGTGGTAAGCAAGTTCTTAAAAAGTACCATGCAGAAAATATTTTAATACATTACTTTTATGTGGGAAAGTAATTCTTTTTAGTTGTAATTTAATAATAACATGTATCTGTTTATTACAAAACTGACTAGCTCTTGGTGAAATAGATTTTGATCTCATCAAGAAAATCGGCAATGTCTGACGTTGAAAACACCGACTAGATTTTGATGACGAAAATTCTCGTCGAAACTACTTGAAGGTTGAACAATTAACAGACTTCCACTGTAATATTGTTTGACTTTTTGAGTGGTAATCTAGACAAGGTACATCTTGACAGACCAGAAAAACTGACCAGATCACGGTGAGATGAGGAGGTTAACACCTGAGCTGCCTTACCACTCTACAAACTCCCACACCACGCCAACGCCAGCACATTTGAAGCTTGGACAGAACTAAGATGGTGTTTGGTTGGATCCAATTCTGATATCGCAACCCTACTGTTAATAATCCGCTAATCTTCTAACAGGGCTTCCGTGCCCCATTAATCGATGCATGTACTGTTAAAACTTACACGCCAATAAGGGTTGTACTCTACTTTTACCTATGCTAGGAACCCTACGATTGCGAATCTGCTACCCTTCCAACCGGGCTACAGTGGCAACTTCCCAAGAAGGATTATCGTAAGCCGACCAATATGCCACAATGGGCGTTGCGTTGCTCGACTCCGTTGAGCGGAAATGGGTCCCTCATTCATTTTGCCATTCACTCGTCTTTGGGTTATTCATTTGTGAACTTTCTGGAATGTAAACTATTTACCAGAAATCGATGGTCCCGCCACGTTAATGGCAGATTTAGTGGCCGACGTCGGTGACTGATGGACGGCGCCGAGTCCAGATGAGGGAGACACAGAAGAAAGATGGATCTTCTGGGGTTCTAAGATTACGGTAAATCTTTTCGAGATGCGAATCCGAAGTATAATAAATAGGCAAACGGAAAAAAAAGATCCTCTCTCTCTTTCTTGATATCGGATAATTTCTCTCTTTTCCTAAATGTCCTCGCAATTGTCGGAGACAGTCATATTTCACAGAAAAACCGAGTTTTGACATTTCGCTGCGCTATCTGTGGACTCCGTAATGACTCCGGCCCGTAATCAGTGCTGGGAGGATATCTCCGCCGCTTCCAGGACGTCCTTAAGAGTTTCGAGTAATGTCTGGAAATTTCTGATGCTCTTTTGAATACTCGAGGGGGGCCCAGAGTGATTTCGAGTACTTGGACACCTTTTTTGGTTTTGCATGTTGAAGAGGTTCGTGGTTACATTCTATTCGCGAGTCTAAAAATTCACATAATGATAAAATACTTGAAAAGTTGATGAAGCTTGTTTTTTAAGGAATTCTCTAGATGCTTCTAATGGAGGAACAATTAGCGTTAATTTCAAATTCACTGGCAAAATATGGAGGGAATATCAACTCGGGATATTTATGAAATATTTAATAACTGCAAAATAACTTTAAAAAATGATCTATTTAATTCTCAAAACACAGGGTTTCGAAGAGATATCTTGGCAATCAAGAACTTACCAATATTTCTAATGAGGAGATACCTCGTCGTTAGACTAGGCCTCCACTTGCAATTTCTAGTCGCACGATTTTTCAATAGTAAAAATAAAACTCTTTGTTTCAAATACAAGTGTATGACTAAACAATCGCAGCGATTAAAACGTTGCAACCGGTCCTAGTTTCACTGCGACGCTACTGTCTATCTACCCAATGAATCGGACGGACAGGCATGGACATGTACCCACTTAGTATAGTTTTGTCGCGCGTTTTCTAAAGTAATCTTTTCTTATACATTAAATTATGTTTTTTATTCGCCTAATTCAAGTTTCTATCTTTGCAATCGTTGAAAATAAAGTAAAAATTTCAACGGATTTGTAATCTGCTAGTAATAATTTCTAGTCGCACGATTTTTCAATAGTAAAAATAAAACTCTTTGTTTCAAATACAAGTGTATGACTAAACAATCGCAGCGATTAAAACGTTGCAACCGGTCCTATTTTCGCTGCGACGCTACTGTCTATCCACCCAATGAATCGGACGGACAGGCATGGACATGTACCCACTTAGTATAGTTTTGTCGCGCGTTTTCTAAAGTAATCTTTTCTTATACATTAAATTATGTTTTTTTTTCCGCCTAATTCAAGTTTCTATCTTTGCAATCGTTGAAAATAAAGTAAAAATTTCAACGGATTTGTAATCTGCTGAAAATTGTACACCAAATCGATACGCTAAATATGATATTCCTTAAATAAATAATTAATTATTTAATAGATAATTAAATAATCAAATGGTAAATAATTAAATAGTAAATATGTTTTTGATATCGACTGTACGCTGCTTTGAAATCCTTTCAAATTTTTACTCTATCTTTAACGATCGCAAAGATAGAAACTTAAATTAGGGGAATAAAAAACATAATTGAATCTAATTGAGCGATTTATCTATAGCAATGCTTGCATCTTGTAGATTTTCTGCTACAGTGATTTTTTGGTTGCCGATACTACAAATTCCAAGTGGAGGCCTAGCCTTAAGATGTTTCATTATTTTATATAATAATATCAAGATATGGGCAGGTGTATTCTACTGACTAGATAGAGGATGAGAACTGTTGAACGAGATAGCTTGTCAATTGAAATCTGATCAACGTTGGTAATGAATAGATAACTCGTTAACTGTGCGAATGAAACGCGTACAATATTCGGTCTTCCTATGACTTCTGATCAGCTGTGACCCTCATAACCAATATAACAATTCCTAGGATTCATTAGCTAAATACATTAATCCTAAACTTTGTACTAAGAAAAAGTGCCTTTAATACTCCGAGCGTCTCCTGAAGGCACTTTTACTTAGTACAAAGGTTTGAGTTTGTGTTTTTTTATATTAAAATTTTCTTATTTCGACATAGTCAATGTTGATAATGACTAGATAACTTGTTATAAAACAGTCAATATAAGAGGGTTAATAAAACATATTTTAACTATCTGCGAGAGAAACGTCTAATCAGTTGTGATCCTCTTAACTAATATAACAATTCCTAGGATTCATTAGCTAAAAAAATACATACACTCTAAACTTTGCACTAAGTAAAAGTGCCTTTCATACTCCAAGGGCCTCATCAAGTTCCTTTTATTTAGTACAAAGTTTATGGTTATGTATTTTGATATTAAAATTTTCTTTTTTTGACAGATAAATCTTTAATTGTTTTGGGTAACTTGAGACTACATGTCTTCGAAAATCCTGCCCATCCTTGGACACCTAGTTTTGATTAAATGTTTAATGCAAAGATAATAAGCAAGTAGTAACTTCTATTTTAGTTTAAAGTCCTCGAACAACAAAAATATGTTTAGTTAATGTCCATCTCTTTATATTTGCGAGTCGAATCGTTCACGAGC
This sequence comes from Metellina segmentata, assembly GCA_947359465.1. NCBI lineage: Eukaryota > Metazoa > Arthropoda > Arachnida > Araneae > Tetragnathidae > Metellina > Metellina segmentata. The sequence continues at coordinate 132,674,065 of OX375873.1, forward strand.
CGAACCGTTCACTAGACGAAGCGTTCACTAGACGAAGCGTTCACTAGCCGATCCGTTCACAAGCCGAACCGTTCACGAGCCGCTTGTGAACAGGTCGTTGAAATTATTTTCCCCACGAACTAGTAGCGATCCGTGGGAAAGGAAGCAACCAACAGCGAACCACACAGGTCACGCATCGTCAGCCTCCGGTAATGACGATGGATCTTGGAGGACACTTAATGCCACATGGCATAACATTTAATGCCACATGGCTTAACACTTATAGCCACATGGCTTAAAACTTAATGCCAAAAACTGCCCATTTTTAAAGTTGAATGAAAGAAAGCGCTTCGGCTTTTTCGAAATGAAAACCAGTTACTGTAATACAGAAATGAAGTTCAAAGAGGTAGAAACTATTTACAGATCTATTGAGGCATTTGAGTCAGTTCGTAATCTTCGTGGTATTCGACAATGTTTCTCTTCATTAGAAGCAAACTGACTAGATCTTGATCTCGTTAAAAAATCGTCAATATCTTGATGACGAGGTATCTCGTCATTAGTACAGTTGATCAGATATTGATGGACGATATATATCATCCAAACTACTTGAATAATTGAATATTCAGAACGTTATACGTTTAAAAATTAGTTTATTGAAAGCATAAATTAAGTATGAAATCAGAATACGTAGGTATGGGGTGGATTTGCAGTTTTAATTAAACCCACCGAAGACGATTTTTTTATTTCCTTCTGCCATAAATGCAATAAATGCTACGAGAATTAACAATATTTCTCAAAAACACCTATAAATTTAGCCTTAAATAAGAAACCTACCTCAGCGAAGACCTGCAAATAGATTTAAATACTAAAGAAACATTTTCCCTGTTCATAGTTTACCTCATTACAACCAACTCTTTCCTTTGGGATAAAGCAATCTCCAGGACCTAAGAGCACTTGTTATTTATGTATCGTTTTACATAAATAAACTTGCATAACCCGAATATGAAATCACGGCAATAACATTTTATGACTGATTTTAGTCACCGAAAATTCATCGTCGAAAAATAGGTGTGTGTAACAGGAACCATATAATTACATCCGCACCTTTTCCTTTGTTGAACATTGCCTTTGCTATTGTTGAAAGCAGCTGAATAATGAATTCTTGACACAAGGAATAAGGCACATATATTTAGGTGATTTAAAATTGGAAGTGTCTTCTTCGTGACAAAAGACAGTATCTACGCATGACACGTAGAAGGCATAATCATTACCGTCACTGCATGCAATAATCCTTAACGGCTTATTACGATGGGAGAAATTTCAATACCTCTGTATTCCAAATTTAATTTAGTATAAGTTTATTCGCGTTGTAATTCATGAGAATAGTTTGCTTTGTAAAGTACATTTACGAGGAATTAAATAATTCACAACTTCTCTGAATTGACATACCAATTGAATTATGTATACGTGAACCGAACTCTTATTAAATTCTATTCAATTAACTATTTCACATGTTAAACTTAGATCATTTTAAATTCACGAAGACTCGAAAGTTTCATATTTACGTCACAACAGGAATTAGATGCGCTTATGTTTACAACTCATTCGATAAATTCCTAATTCACAATTTTCAAATTTTATTTAAGAATAGAATGAATTCCAGCAAGCAATTAAGCAATCTGAGTTGATAATTCATTTGTATAGTAAGCTATATAGTATAGCCGTCATACTTGCGGAAATTGTAATTTATGAATTCAAAACATATGAGCTATATTAATTTTGTGTAGATGTTTTCTCATTTAACCGTTATGCTGTATTATTTTTAAATGAATCACATTTTGATACTAAAATGTATCAAGCACTACCCTTTAATATAGCGATCAGAAATAGATCTCAAAAATCATTTGAAACCTCTCAACAAATTAAATATCATCTTCTTCATCCTCGTGTGTTATTGCATTTGATAAATCTACCAACTTGAAGATAATTTTAACTTAAAGAGAACGATAAAGCAATCCACTAAGCTACTACTTACAAATTTAGGTTCTAGATGGACTTATAAGAGCCTAAGAAATCTATATTTAACTAAAAAATCACTTTTGACTCTCACCATTTTATCTTCTACAACTTTTCAATTTTAAATATATTTTAGTTAACTCTTTTCTCTATCTCCCTCTTGTTAGGTGAGACATCATTTCCGACTGACTATAATATTGATAGTGTAGATTTAGGTTTTATTAGGCTGAATGTATAGGCATTCAAATTAATTAATAAAATAATTCAACTTAATCAGTTAAGATATGCTTCTTAATACTAATTTGTGTACTTTTTTTTGGATAATTTTAACTTTTAAACTGTACTTTTTTGGAAATCGTTACATTTTAATAATATTACTTTTATCTTCATCATGGGATACTGACTCGACTAAGGGTTTGCGTTAACAAAATAAGTACAATCACCTCTTAGGTAAACTAGACGAGGATGATATTTTTTTTTTATTTAAAACTAAAACTTCAGGTATTAAATACACACGCAGGTGCAGGTCTAAGATTTTGGAGACAAGTTAATGAACTATTAGAATCATTATTTTTTAACTGAAAAAAGAAACGTATAAGCGTGGGGAATATTTTACAAATTTCGGGTGCCTAAACTTAAATCGGATACTTCAGTTTCTAGGTGGCCACAAATTGTACTATTTGGATAAGTTTGCATGATTGGGTGAACCTTCAGACATTTACGTAATTTTACATCATTCGCCAGTCATTCCATGATAGGGAGGTGAGTTGTAAACAAGTGGTATTATAGTAATCTAATATCACTTACATGACAAAGGATACATAGGTAGCTATTGTGGATACTTATCTAAATGACTTTCAATATATTTGCCAAATATTCTGTAATGCAACTTACTGCTTTAAACACTCATAGTTTCTGTTCGACTAATCATTTGAACTGCGACAATGAATTAACATCTTAGTATATACAAGACTGGAAGACCTGACAGATAGACATAGTTTGACTGTCAAAGATTCTTGTCCAAGTTCTCGAGGTTCCCAGTCAGTGACGCATTCATCCAAGGGATTGATGGTCATGTATGAAGAACATGTGTAATGTTATTTAGACTCACACGACATTAGTTCCAGTCTGGTGGATTATTTTCTTGTTTGGTGTTTGACTGTATGAAAGGGAACATAAATCTTATAGTGATAGGACAAATATTTTCATCCCTGTTCTGGGAGAACAGAAGGAAACATATATATGTACTCATAGGAACTCATAGGAAACATATATATGTACACGCCTGCACTATAAATGTTTAATACACTAATGGCCATAAAAATTTGAGCACAAAGAAAAAGTCGTCAAAATGAAACGAAATCTTACACATGTAAGTACTATTTTGATGTAAGTAAGTGATTAGAAAATCATAGAAAAAGGATCCTTTATTGCACAAAAAAGTACAAATGAACGGAAGTTTTAGAACTCTGTTGGACCCCCTCTAGCGCGAATGCACAATGCGATACGAGCGGGCATTGAGACATACAAGTTCCGTATGATGTTCTGAGACACATCGTTCCACAGTTGCTGTAAACACGCCTCTAGTTCGACCAAACTCGTAGGGTGTCCAACATGCCATCCCAAATGATCCCAGATATGCTCGATTGGTGACAAATCTGGGGATCGAGCAGGCCAGGGAAGGGCTGTGTGTGGCCGAGCATTGTCTTGTTGAAAAATGGCTCCTGGGAGCCCTGCCATGAGTGGCGTCACATGTGGCTGAAGGATGTCATGGACGTACCGCTGGGCTGTCATTGTGCCATGGATCAATATTAGGGGTGACCGTGTATCGTAAGCAATGGCACCCCATACCATCACACCAGCTGTGGGAGCGGTGTGTCGCTGTAAAGCGAAGGAAGGATTGAGGCGTTCACCACGGGGCCTCCACACACGGACACTGTCATCACTGCTCAAATTGAATCTAGATTCGTCGCTGAAGACGACCTGGTTCCATTTCGTTGCAGTCCAATCCCGTCGTGAGCGACACCACTCCAAACGGAGGCGTCGGTGAGTGGGTGTCATTGGCAGCACACGTAATGGGCGCTGCGATACCAGATATTCTTTGGTTCGATGGTTCGGGAAGACACAGGGGCCTGTAGTGAAGGTGCTGCCTGTGTCTGGATAGCGGCCAATGAGGCAGTTGGCTCTATTCGTGCGTTTCGTATGATGTGACGGTCGTCTCGACGACTGGTCTGTCGAGGGCGTCCTGAGCCTGGTCGCCGTGTAAATGGCGTCTCTTCTGTCCACTGGTCCCAACACCTCCTCACAGTAAAATCAGAACGGTCTACTTGATGAGCTACTAGCCGAGCTGACCACCCAGCTCCCATCATCCCGATGATTCTTCCCCCCTCGAACTCTGAAAGCTGCTCATATTATCTTTGATGGCGGCGTAACGGCATGTCTACCTCAGCGTTTCCTTTGCAAAAAATTAAGTACACTCACACAAGCTCTGCTTACCTGTTTTATACTCCAAGGAGAACGACGTTCAACGCCCTCTAGTGGCATTAAGCAATGCGCAATCACGCTGCATTTCGAATCATTTGCATATCTGGCCGACATGTACCTTCATGCCAAGTTTCGTTACGATCCCACAATTATTTCTTGGTGCGCAAATTTTTATGGCAATGAGTGTACAATAGATACGTATTCGCCTAGAATAAGCACGGTTTAAATATTTCTAAATTCACTTATAAGGTAATTATAACAAGAGCATTGAATACTGATTTTGAGCTTTTTTCAGTCTTGTGAAATATAATACAAAACGAAATAATTGCCAGTTGATGGATTTTCAGTTAACTTTTTCTTACAAATCGGTTCAGGTTTTGTAATCATCAATATAAAATGTTCGGCAATTTTTCATCCCTTCCGACGGCTCGATTATTTGTTTTTACTTCAAATTTCACATAGAAAATATTCACTCTATACTGGAAAATAAAAAATTTATTTTAGGAACAAAAGGCCAACAAAGAGAGGTGAAGAAAAAATTGTAATAAAAATCACCATCCTCAGGCCTGCCGTTTGAAACCCACTCTATCTGATAGACCGAAATCTGATTTAGCTCTCATCGTATATAAAGGCAATGAGATATTTATCTTCTGGAAAAACGGGTTCCACTTACAATAACAACTCAATGACATATACCAGTGAATAAATGAAAACAAATGACTGACTCTTTCCGAACGAATTCAGGTGGAAGAACAATAAATAAATAAATAAATAAGCCATGGAGTTGAATAAGAACAGGAAATCCCTCTTTCGACAATAAAGCACGTTAATAAAAAATGAGGATGATTATTTTTTCCAAATATATCTTTTTTATGTAGTGCACGAGATTTAAGCGATCCAATATTTTAAGTGTTTTTTTCTCAGATACTTTTAAGGGATATTTATTGCAAGTCGTTTTAAATTGAAAGGTTCCATTGGAAAGTTTTCCAATTATTATTTTAAATGTGAGAATATATTGCTTTCTGCTTTGTTCTTTTGAGAATACGTACATGCAAACATTGTATCATCTTTTAATAATGATGGTAATTTTATGTTGAATTTTATCGATAGTGGTGATTTATATATATATTTATTGTAAGGTAGATACGTTTTGAACATTTCTTTTTTTAAATTGCTGATAGTTACCCTAACGAGAACTTTATTCAATATTCCCTTGAGCCACTTACAGAACTATTTAAATATATAATAATGTTCAATATGTTTTTAAATACTAAGGATACTTGAGGCTAGACTATAGTTATTTACATATTATTTTTAACTCTCCAAATGCTTTGGTGAGATATCTCGTCAAAAGCATTTGGAGAGTTAAAAAAGACGAGATATCTCGTCAATAAAGATTTTAAAAACTGTGCTAATGACGAGATACTCCGTCATTTAGAAATTTCCAATTAAGTCATGTTGTCGAGATCAAGACATGGTCAGTTTTATTCTAATGACGAGATATCTCGTCATTAAGAATTTGCCAATTCTTTTATGATCACGATATCAAGATCTGGTCAGTTTTCTTCCAATAACGAGATATCTAGCCCTTAAAGATAAATAAGTAGAAATAAGTAGAAACAGTTTTGAACACCTAAAATAAGTAGAAACAGTTTTGTAAAATATAAAGAGACGATGCATTGGTCAGACTCATAGAGAGTTCAACCTAAAATATGTTAATCTTAAACAAAACAAATACTAATTTTTGTTAAAGCAACATAAAAATTTAACAAAGGAACACAGAAAAATAAAGAAACTTACATCTGAAAAAGGGAAAATAAAAAGGGATTCATTTATGGCAATTTAATTGGCCTAAGGAGGGGACTGGGCTACATCAAAAATATGTTCTGAAAATGCTCTTGCTGGTTGTCTAAATGTGTTTCCTGTAGATGACAATTGAGTTAAAAGAAAACTTAGGTATCCATATACTAATAAAAGGATTTCACCAGAAATTAGAGGTAGAAGATTCACTTATATAAACTCACTTCAAAATAATCTGATGGACTGTGACCAATCACAGGTTGTAGAAGCAGTGGTGTGATCATTTGTAAGCCAATCAGTCACATTTTTAATTCACTGGAGCTGAAACTGTTAATGATAGATAGAGAGAAACTTAAGCCCAATTTAAAAAAAAAGAAAAACAATCTACCAATATGGATACCATTAGTTACCTAACATAATTAAAATATTTTTAACATACTTCAGATATTACTGTTCTTTGGTGATCTTGAAATCTTATTTAACTCTTGTACCATAAAAGTAATCAATGCTTTTTAGCCTTATTACGCCAAAAACAAGTATGATAACTTAAAGTAGTGGGCACACACAATGAAAGTATTTATGTCAAAAAAGAGAGAAATACAGCGATGGAAGAGTCAAACCTTGGTTACTACTTCTCCCAATATAACATCTAAACAGTGTTCTAAAACACGCTCATATGGGAGTGTTGGAGTCCCTATCGGAAAAAACTCATTGTTCATAAATATCTAAGTACTTCCAAGACAAATTCACTCAACTATGTCGAATATTCATTCCAAAGGACTTGTAAACTTTATCAGGGCACCGCTCTGTTTTAGTAATCACATAACATATAATTATTTGATAAGTAGCCCCAGAGGTTTTCATTCAAATTAGTTTACTTGATAATAGAATGGTAATATACTAGAGTTTTATGGTATAGAATGAGCAAGAATGAACCTTAGGTCTTTTAGAATCTATCTCCTAAAGTTTGAAGTGGATGTTCTTGAATTTGAACAAATGTTCTTCAAAATTCATGTAAATTTTGGTTTAGTCCAATTCCAATATAAAAAAATCGAATAAATTTCCTAAGTCCTACAGCTAATCTTTGAATCCCACACTTAATAGCAAAACATTTAAGGTTGGTTCGTTTGTTTACTGGGATTCATGGTGCATGACTACTGTATTTGACCATTAAAAAATTCTTCTGGAATATTATAATGTGTCTGAACGTTGAATATCAATTAAATTAAAAACCGGACAACTTTAAAAGTAACATAGTTCTAACTTTGGTGTTGATTGTTTCAAATTTTAGCTTGGATATTAAAACATCTATAACTTTAGACTTTTTAAATTCACCCAATAATACCGACTGTCTTCTTGAGACTGAAAACACTTCAAGAGGACTTTCAAAAGCAAATAAAAAAAAAGTTCGAAATCTGAAGAGTAAACTCACTGGAGTCATAAAAAATACCCCTTCAATGAAACAATGTTGAGTCTCCCAGCCATTGAGTGCAGACAATAGCACGCATTACTAATTCGATTTCTCACACGTTCCGCTTAAACGCCTTAACTCGATAGCTCAGGAGACGAGCTGGTTCCCCTGTACTTGCACATCACAAGCTGTTCAGCTTTGTTGACTTAAGAGCGATGCCCATGTCTCGCTATTCGCATGCGGATTATTTGGAAGGTTAGATAACGCGCAGAGTTCTGAACATTTCTGGTTGCCATCGATCGAAAGTGAATTAGACGTCATTGTTAGAGTAGTTAGGTGCTGAGAGCTTTGCAATTACTGGATCTCATTAGAGCGTCAATTAGGATCGTCTTGTCTCATGTGAATCCAAGTTATTGTGAACCCCTATTATGTGTGTCAACGGCCGTTTCCCACACAGAGCTGTGGACCCTCGTAAACTAGCGTACAGTTGGGAACATTGACAAAGGAAATGGCAACTGCGTTGCTTGAGGAGTGCGGAGTGATTGTGGTAAATTAAATAAATATGACGGCAATTAATACATAACCAGATAACTGCTACTAGGAATGCAATTTAGAGTAATTATTATTCAGTAAAATGCGGGATCTCCGTACTAAGCTGCGAATTTTTACATTAAAGGGTCCCATTACCCTAAAATTGATCAAAATGTTGAAACAGTTTTTGATTATCATTTATTAATTATACAACTTCAAAGAAAATGCGCGCAAATTTTTATAGCGTGGAAATATTATTAAGCGAAGTATTCAAGTTTTCCTATCTAAGGACCAAAACAGAAACCATTTAAAACTACAAAGTTCTTTTTCATGGCTTTTTATTTTTCATGACAACAGTGTGGTTAAAATGCTAATGCTTGTATTGTAATTGATGTAGAGATTTTAGATTTTAGTCTGTTGTTTATGAGGTTGTATTTGATAAGTTTTGTGCATGTAATAAAGATTTTGAAAGATAGTTATTTTTTTTTAAATTGCTGAAATCAATTATGACTGTTTTGTGCTGATTCTCACAGAATATGTTATAAAAATATTTGTAAAAAAAATAAATAACTGTGGTACATGTAATCCCATGCTCACAATTGGAAGCCTACTTCATAGAAGGTAAATACAAGAAAATATTTTAAAAAAATTATAGTTGAAAATTTATTGAAATATTTTTATAAAAATTAAATTATTTAATTATTGGAAATTAAAATGTTTTTTTTTTTTTGTAATGTATATTTAATGTGCTCTGAGGGGTGTGATATGTGTGTGCTCTGATTTTACAACGAGGTGCAGAATATTATATTTAGCCCTGATAGTTTCACAAGCGAAATTCAAATGTACAACCTACAGTTTAACCTTTTTGACATCTACCAGCTCAATCATTCCAAAAGATTCTATTCCAAAGAAAGGACCAATATTATCATTCCTGAGAATTCTTTTTTAATTTAAGGACCAATGGAATCTTTTCAAATTGTTCTATTCTAAGGAACGAAACAATATTTTCAAAGGATGAAGGTAGATATTTAATTAACGTCATATTGGAGCAACAAAACTGGCATTTGTAACGATCCAAAATGAAACAAAAAAAGAAAACCACATAATTTTGAACCACGGTCACATGTCTGATACGTTACCCCTCTCTCCAAAATTGCACACTACGCCAACGTGAGGACATTCGAGACCTTCCTCTAGAAGGTCAGTTGCTAACAGCTCGTAGATGGTGATCGATGCCAGTGGTCACTCAAAGTGGGGATAACAGCTACCGCTACCATACCGCTGGTGTAAGCTATATTTTAGTGGTAAAAAAGGTCTATCTGTTGCATCGTAAAGGTTAACGAGCATCAGCCTCCTTGTAACCGACGGTCTTTGGTTAAATTCAACCTCGCAATCCTCCTCTTGCTAATCCGTAACTGTTACAAACGGGCTACTGCGGCCCTTCAAAGGGTGGACGAATGCATTGATTCTTTCAACACATTGATAAGGTTATTCAGTCAACCAAATTAAGTGTGTTGCTGGATGAAAACAATAATACACTATTCGGAAAGTTCGTGTCGCTTAGTGTTAAACTAGATAGTTGTAGCTTTTTTGAAGGTACAGAATTTGAAAGTATGCAATTCGGAAGGTATATATTTCTGTAGAACAAGATAACCGTATAGGTGTTATACAGGTATACATTGGTTAGTACGTTTTTAATGCAAACAATGAACAATTTGTCATTTCACCAAAAATATTGCACACAAAATAAATAATTCCCTGAAAGGTAATTTCTTAATGTTAAATTTATGACCCAAAATAAGGAAACACATAATAATTAAATAAGGAAGCACATATTATAAATCTGCAGTATAATTTTTGAACAGTCTAAAGAGTAATTGAGCCAAATTTGGCCCTACTAGATAAAAAAAAATTATGAATTTGTAGAGTACAGATAAAGGTTAATTAAATGCTTTATACTTGTATAGATAGATTGAGAAGTCTCAAAATGAGATTTTTTAGAATTAAATGTTGCAATATTGAATTGCAATATGAACTGATCAGATTAATAACTTTGAAATTAGCTAATTAGTTTTGCGCAAAGTATATTTGATAATGGTAATTTTAGTTAACGTCGTACTAGAGCAACACAACGGGCTATTGACGACGGTCCGGGATCAGTCCATTAAGGGAAATATCCGAGGACAACACCTCGTAATTTTGAACCACGGTCAGATGACGAAGCAACACCTGAGCTGGCACCCCACTCTCCAAACTTCCACGCCAACTCAAAAGTATATTTGAACTTCCTCTAAATGTCATTTCGCAAAGCACAATTATAGACTGAATATTCGGATAAAGATCTAGTGAAAAAAATTAATTCTCGGTTAGTTCAACTTGCTTTTATGGTAAGAGAAGTTTGACATACATTCTCAAACTCATTAGTCAAGCGATATTCACGATGTAAAGTATAGATCATTAGAATATTAGTCGATTAACAAAATGCATCCACTTTACGTTCATCTAAATTTGTAAAGATAAAAAGATTGTTTATGTCATTAAATTTTCGGGAAACTCTAAAGTAACTGATTTAATTATTTTGGACCTTTGAACAGTAGACCAGTTATTCGCCTTAGAACAGCATACATTATATAATCTAATTTCTCATCACCAATTAAAACTTCATTACTCCAACACCAAGCTTGAAGAAAAAGCATACGGCAACTGTTTCATTAAAATAAGTTCTACGAAATAAAAAGCGTAGATTAAGTAGAGCTTTGCGCCATTTTCTTTCACTGAGCCTTGGAAATGCTATCCGCCTGCAGATTAGAGGTGATTAATTTCGTCCCTTTTCCAAACCTCCTACTCGAATAAAAAAAAGAGGACGTGAAGAATCATTAAAGGAAAAACTGCACCATAAAATGTATCTTTGAATAATTTATCATTGCATTTTCCGCACTTTATTTCATGCTCAAATGTTAAGGAATAATCTGAAGCTTTCACGGGAGAATTCTTTCAAAACTTACTTCGCACATAAATTAATCATAAAATTAGAACATCTGTTAAAATGGTCTTAAATAAAAATATTTTTTCCCATTCCCTTTTGTGATAAGTTTAATCCATACCTCATTTTTTTATTTGTACTTCAATATTTTATTACAATGTCTCCTGAAATTTAAATTCAAATTACTTTACTATCGTTTCACTGTCCATACAATTTTCAGCAAGTACATGCATAAAATTTTAAAGGATTACATTATAATTAAACATGAATATTATATAGTTCTGCATTTAAAGAGGAACAACTACAGAGTTAGATCAGTCTCTTGTATTCTTTTTATGTAGTTGCAATTAAAAGGAGGAAAACATTTACACTAAATACATAGTTACTTCTTGTAGTGCAGTATCAATCGGTAGATGATATTTATTTCTGAAGAATTACATAAAACTAAGGTTTGTTTAATCTTACACGTCCAAGAAAAGTGTTCGACTTTGTATATTTTAAATTTTAATAACTTCTTTGCTACTTTCAACACCGATAAAAGCAGTATTTAAATATTATAAAAGTTATTCATAATCTTTTATCATTCTAAAAACTTCCTTAAAAGATAAGTTTGGAATCTAGAAAACAAATGTTTCCAGTATATTAAATCGTATTTGGTTAACTTGAACGCATAAATTGTCATATTTACTGATGGGTTTATTGAGGTGAACACCGTTAAACGTCAACAAAAAACGACACAACTTAATTGGATTTATTACTTTTGGTCTCTCTCCCTCTGTATATATATATATATATATATATATATATATATATATATATATATATATATCCTAATAACATAAAAAAGTCACTCCTTATAAAGGAAGACCAGAACATCCATATTTGTTTGAATCTGCTTATACAAAGCATTTTATTCACATTGCAATGCTATAATAGAACTCTTAAAGAATATGACATTCTTAAATAAAAACAATTACGAAACTTTTTTACAGAATCATTAAATTTAACACACTCTTTAAACAGAGAAAAACACTTGATCCGAAAACTAATTTGATGAAATATTTCGAGACTCTTCGGGCATTTCAAATCCGAAAATTCGGTGCCTGTTAAGCTGTTTTACCTCTATATTTACCGAGAAAGAAAGAAAGATTAGAAAATAATTCTGAAGTTTGTTTCTTTTTAGGAGTTAATCTACAGAATAAGATACGGCTCTGAAGTCTTATTGTTTATTTTTGCTTTCACTTCCCCTCCCCCTTTCTTATTCCACTGCAAACTTTGCTATTAAATAATATTTAACAGCTGTCCGATTCTTTTTATCTGATCCTATTTTCAAAATTGCAAAAAAAATATATGTATCCTCTATCTGGAATTAAAGGCTATTGCCGAACCCATTGAATTTTTTTCTTCCAAGAAAAAGTGCCTAAAACTGTTTAATTGTATGCAACACGCTGTTTGCTTGTGGAAAACTGTAAGCCCGAATTCCATCTGTTTCCCACTAGACATTTTACCTTTCGCATTAAAGAAATTTTGTTATTATTTACTTACAACTTGCACATACAAATGATTCGCTGTAATGTACAAAAAAGTTTAGAAGGTGACAGAATAAAATATTTATTCATGTTTTTAATTTTACCATACCTCAATTTATACCGCAGTCATGTCAAATGTCATCTTTAGAGAATTCAATTGTCATTTTAGTCAATATGTTTGACAACTTCTGTAGTGAAACTGAAAATAACGACTTAAAAATCACAAAACACTATTTTGACTTGAAGACGTCTTTAGATTCGATTTAACATAGGTGGGGTTTACAAAATCTGTAGAAACCAATAAAATAGTAAGATTTGTCGCGCTTATATCTTATAAACTATATATGATATTTTAAATTTTGTTGGATAGGAAGATTATGTCCGGATCTAAACAATATGGCACATGCTACTTGTGCATGAGTACGTAAAATGGTACCACCTTGCGAGATTCGGGCAATGTAAATGCGAATATCGATTGTGAAAAGTTGATTTAGGCCATTGAAATTGGTGTCTATTAGTCGAGAAATCGAAGATCTATGATATTCTTTAGCGTAAATAACGCATAAAAAATGTTTAAGTTATTAGTGGATGATTGCGCTGAGTTGAATAAAAGTATAATGTGGTCGAAAAATTGGAAAATAAATATGAAGGGAAGAAACGCATATAATTAGAAAGGAAAATTCAAAATAAATCATTCCAAATTGACTAATGACATGCGATGCAGATTGTATAATAAAACATAATAAAGATGAGAGCATCAATGCTGGCTTAAGTACTTCGAGAGCACTTCCACTTGAACCGGTGGATTTTGACTTGGAATGTGATACATTTGAAAGACTATAAGGGGTAAATGTACAAAATTTGATTCCAGATATCAATGTGTACATTATGCTTACCGGTGATTTAAATGCCAATGCTACTTAACACAAACCAACTGTAGACTTTATGCAACATGGGTTCAACTTGAAGTACATTTCTGCATCGCTCACTATTCAACACAACACTTTTATATGCATATTTAACCTTTGTAAGAGAAACTTCAATGTCAGTACCAATAAACTACTTTTCATTCAAAACCACGGATGCTTTTTCAATTACATTTACCTTTCCTCCAATAACACACATATGAATTCACACCTCAAAGTTTCGTGGTTGTTTCCCGTATCACTTTGAGAGTAAATTGACTGCCCAATTTTAAAATTTTACGTAGTTTTGTATATATTTAATTAGATGTATCACCGGTCTGGGAATTACTCAATTGTAAAAACGTTTATTAATTTTGTGTTTAACAGGTTCCCTGTTTCATTAGATTCCCCCTTCAGAGAAAAAGAACAAATGTGAATTTGTAATATTTTGTTTTCAGGAATCCCAATATTCGGACCAGAATTGAGTCTTCTTTACAACAGAAATTGTCTTCAATTTTCAAATCACGAAAAGCAATTATCAGTCCCATTCATAGAAGAAAAATTAAATTGAAAGTATAAAATGTCTTTCTTAACAATAAATACTGAACCATAGTCTTATACATAGGTTTTCAATATTTTCTGAATGAGAAATGTTTTTCTATAGAAAAGTCATTGTATTCACCTCATTGTAATAAGTGTGTAATCAGTTAAATCTCCAAGGGGTTTCAACCACATATTTGGTCCATCAAGATTTGACGAATTTTGCTAATAACAAATATCTCGTAACTACGATATTACCGATATTTTCTCGATTATAATATGAAGACCTGGTCAGTTTTTAACCATATATCTCTTCCATCAAGATAGAGTACATCTTGCTAGTGACAATATACTTTATAGAGACAACTACCAGGATGACTAAAAAGAAATATACATCACGCATTTTATCGCATCTAGTAAGACAATATTCTGAGAGTAAGTACTGGGAAAACAATTGCAATTTTTAAAGAGGAGTAGATTCCTTCAGAAGCAGTACTTCCATTGTATTAAAAGAAAAATTAATATTGTTTAAAGGAAACATTAAAATTTTTTTTAAGAAAACACTAAAATTGTTTAAAATAAGACTATAAAAATGTTTTAAAGGAAACTTTAAAATTTGTTTAAAAAAGAGACACTAAAATTGTTTAAAAGAGACACTAAAATTGTCCAAAAGGAAAAAAGGAAAATTTTATAAAAAGGAGCATTATAATTTTTTATAAGGAAATAATAATATTGTTTAAAAAGAAACATTAAATTTATTTATAAGGAAACATTAAAATTGGTTAAAAGAAAACATTAATATTGTTTAAAAGGAAACATTACAACTGTCTAAAAGAAAACTTTAAAATTGCTTAAAATAAAACTTTAAAATTGTTTAAAAGGAAACGATAAAATTGTTTATAAAGAAACACTCAAATTGTTTAAAAGGAAACATTACATTTATTATTACTTTTATTTCAAAGGCAGGGCTTGGAATAAATGTAATTCTATTCCATTGACAGATCCTTGGTGCACGCATATGACACTGTGTATCATAGATGCAGGTGAATAAAACAGTTTTATATTGTGTAAATATTTTTCGTTACAAATGTCAAGTTGCATCAGGATATTTATGTTTTGAGTTTAGTTATTTTCAGGTTATACTTTATAGTGATCAAGTTCAAATTTTAATGTTAAAAATAGAGAAAAATGGCATTTTAGGATAATGGAGGCAAGTACTTACATTCTTTCTTACAAATGATTAATACTAAAAACTGTAATGTGTTGGTTCTGATTTCTTTATTTTATTAGAGCCGAAATATATGTCTAAACTTTCTTCTTACATCAATTCATTATTCATATACTAACGTTACTTTAGTTTTTTGAATAGGTTATTTGGAATAATTATTCATTTGCAATGTTTCTAAGCACATAGTTACAATATAATTAATCATAAAATGCATAGATGTTGTAGATGTTATTGCGTTATTGCATATTACCGCTTAAAACATTTAGGCTACTAGGTGTATAATTAAAACTACACGTTATTTTATAGTCTCAATTTTAGGTTTTCATAATTCATACGAATATTATTTCGATCTTGAAATTATATTGTTTATAATGCTATGTGCACAAATTCAGCGCTCTTGCATGAGTAGTTTTGACAGTCAATTTTATCGTGTGTTGGTTAAGATACCCAGGATCGACTGTATATACATATATCATTTGCTAAACTTCAGTCACATCGATGTAAGCTAACTGTGTAAGAGAAGAGCATTTCCTTAATTAATTGTATGGATCTTTTCTGCAGGTACCACTCAGAAATAAGACAGATCAAATAACACAGATCCTATTTCTTACTCAAATTTTTATAAATAGTACTTTTGAAGAGAGTATGGAAGTAATTACTATAGGTGTAGCACCATAAGGTTAGAATAGATTCATTTGATAAGAAAATAATAAATTTAAGAATATATCGTTTAGATACAGCAGGAAGTATAGCAGTGAACACTTAAACATACACCACCATTGTGTTTCAAGGCTTTTATCAGAAATACAATAGTTACGTAATGTAAAAGTCAATGGAATAGAAATATTTCGACGAATTGTATCTCTTATCAGACATACGTATTTAAAGAAGAATCTAAGAAGTTAATGAAAA
This sequence comes from Metellina segmentata, assembly GCA_947359465.1. Lineage (NCBI taxonomy): Eukaryota > Metazoa > Arthropoda > Arachnida > Araneae > Tetragnathidae > Metellina > Metellina segmentata. Next base: position 132,690,383 of record OX375873.1, read on the forward strand.
ATACTTTTTACTCTATCATTACAAAGAGAAGTACTGGAAACGTGAATGCAAATATTATGATGCTCAGTTAGGCTTCTTTCATGTTGCCAACACGTTCAATGTTACCTCATTTTTATAATTACATTACAAAATTAATTTTTATTTGTTTTAAATCCAGTAAACACGCATTGTACTATTAAAGGTAAGATTTGGTAAAAATAAAAGGGCAATTACATGCGGTTTGATATTTAACTTAATATAGAAATAGCATATTTGTCTTTTTCGAGAGAAATTTCGATAAATTTAAATCTCAAAGCTCAAAATTTTCATTTAACTGCAAACAAGTTTTCAATCTTTGAAAAATCTAAACCAAATCGTAGGTAATAAAATGAATAATTATTCAGTGGTCAAGTATAGCCCTTAACAAATGACACACTACTTATATCACATATAAATTGTTACTAATGTCAATATTACGTTCGATTAAGGACTGTTTTACGAGTTAGAGATTATTAACCATTTCACGAGTTGTGAGATTGCTTTCAGTTTCGAACAGGACAATTCTTTTGATTAAAACAAGCAATACATAAATATAATTATCCAATGACTTAAAAAATGTACATTTTTCGATAGGCTATTAACAGATGGTTTTAATTAAGGTATTGAACAGACAGACAACCAAGTTTTCCTCAGTTTAATTTCCTTGTGAAACTTGCTGCCACGTAACAGAAGTCTATTGATAGCTTTCCTTTCCACTCTGCGGACTAATGACACAAAACAAGATATTATGTAAATACTGACAATATATTTAAAATTACATTTCAATACAAAATAAATTTATTTAGTAACAATTTATCTTAAATCGTAACATAATAACGAAGCAATATTCGTTGGTAAATATTCTAATGTTAACTGCAATCGCGCGGGTTACTTTACTAAGAAATGGAAGGTTTTAATTAAAACTTTATTTGATATCGCTTTCTATATTTTTTAATCATTTAATTTTTGCTTGTAACGGATGCAAACATGTATAACGCAACTGAAATTAATTTACTTCAAGATTCAATTATAATTTAATGGCTGCAAAATATATTTATTTTTACCTTAAAACCGTTACTCTGTGTTCGCCTATCTCGTCTTTCAAGTTATGTATACAAAAGAAAACACACACTTTCCCGCACTCTTTGAAGCGGCTAAATTCCGTTTCATCGAACAATCAAATACACCACCATTTCATAAAGGAATTCTTTTCCATATTTAGTTTAAAGAAACCTTTTTATAAAAGGCAAATTGAGTTCCATGCAATAGAATTTTGCCTTGTTATTTTTTTCTCCCGCACTTCTGAAATTCTTCCCTTCATGAATTTTTACTTTCGAGGGTATTTTCAAAAATGCAAACGTTTGTTTCCATAGCAACGTTATGACTTCCACCAAAAGGTCACGATTTGCAAGAGACTTCTCAATGATAAAGTCATTCGACGTTGGCATTTTTTTTTTATTTTATATTTCATTCTTATGTACTTCTAACTTGGAGAAAGTAAAAGACCAATTTTTCATATTGCTCAGTCCTCATTCAACGACTTCCTATCAATTGGATTCCTAGCTTCCAATTGCAGTTTTTTGCCATTTTTTCAGATTGTTATTTTCGTGATATCCTGCCTGATAATATTTCGTCCTGTTGCGATGCATTCAGAGATTGATCATTGTTGCTTTGAAAGAAGCTGGATAAAATTTCGGGGGAGCCGTAATGATAGTACCTAACTTTTGCAACATAGAAGATTTTCGGATGTACGATTCGGTTTGGAGAAAGAACTTGGGGCTGTTAAAAAATATTTTTCGATCAGTGCAAAATGTCCACATTGCATGAGCCGTATCAGCAATTCGATACCTAAACCGAATAGGCCCGTAGATAAAATGGAATATATAAATATAATGCTGATTTTTGAATCAATTTCAAATGTCTTTTGCCAATCATAAACCGCCCGTCATATAATATTTAAAATTTTCATTAGTAACATTTTGTAATACAAATATTTTTTTTGTGTGTATGTATGAAATAATTATTTTCCATTCTCCAATATCAATTTCTATGAATAGGTCTGCAATTTCAGAAAATATTTGTATGGGAAATAGTGCTCGAAATTTTGAAATAAATATTTTAGTTTTAGAAGTTAAGAGTTGATTTAAAAACACTTTTCAAGCAAATAAAAATAATATATGGATATTTTGGAAACTAAAAAAACACTCATACTTTCTATTTTATAATTTTACCCATGAGCTTAAATTAATTTTATAAATTACTACCAGTATTAACTTATCTAACTGGGGTTAAATTTATTAACTGTAGACTTTAATGTCCTCCAAAATCGGCAGAGTTCCATTGAAAATTTGCTTTACTACATCTTGACTGTATTCTCAAACCAAATCATTATGGGATTGTTGTTTCGAATGGATAGAAATTACAATTTTTCAAAAAGTAAGATGTATTAAATTCAAATACAGAAAACAACGAAATGAAACTAATATATTCGGCTTGAAAAAAATGTTGGTTTATGGATATTAATGTCTTATTCTTTCTTATCTCGCGATCTCGTGTAGTTGTCACAACTTACAGCTAAAAGTATAGCAAATTTAAAAATGCGAAATTAGCAGAGAAATCAGAAAATGACTTCACTCCACATGATCGAAGAAAACCATTTATTGTTTCGTTGTGCCCAATCTACACCTTAAAGCTCTTCTTTCGATTCATATGTTCAGTTTTGTATGGAAACCATTTACCTGTTTCATAGAATAAGAATGGTAGTGTTACTTCTCTGTTCACTTAACTTCCAATGCTTTTTATCCGTAACGGAATAAATAAAGTATAGTGCGTTTTCACTAATTTGCGATGAATATTTTGACCTATTACGGTCAGTAAAGTCACAATATATACAATAATAGGTAAAACCTCATGGAAAATTATTGTCAAACTTGGAAAAAACATCAAGTTTGGTTTATTGCTGAAAGGACAATTTGTTGCAACATGAGGGTTAATTGGACGGAGGTATACGGTTTGAAGTGTATTCTAAACGAAAACGAACTTTCATGAGTTGATATCAAACACCGCTCAGTCGAGGGCCAAACAATAAACGCGAAATACAAATAGATTTTTGAGAGGAGCTTCAAGAAGTGGTAAACACCATGTTGACTTGTCGTCAAGTGACTGCTCTGGGAAAAATTAATTTGCTTAGCCAATTTGTTATTTGATCACCGCATTTGATGACATAACATCTTATGACAGGGAAAGTGTGTGAATCCCTATATATGTGGAGTGGCGACAAAAATGGTGATATCACCAAAGTCAACTATCAGATGATTAATTAGTAGACCAATCAGAATATGGATCAATAGATGTGCGTCTTCTTCCGTTCCGTAGACCAATAATCTGATTAAAAATGTGTTCGAATTAGCAAACGGGGGGGGGGAGTTTTCTAAGAATCAGAATACTACTAGCTTTGGTCACATGATACTGGAAAGATTAAAAGGCTGCTATTGCTTACTATAATTTTACATTTCCTCTATGGGCTACACAACTCGTCATTCGCTTACCAGGGATCCGCGGTAGCCTGGATGAAATAGTAACTGATTTGCAACCGGTGGGTCGCAAGTGTGAATCCAACCAAAGACCATCGTGTACAATGGTATTAATGCACGTTAAAACAATCATGGTCTAAAATTTGTTTAGATTACCATGGTGTGGAAGTTTGGAAAATGAGGTTCCAGCTCAGGTGTGACCACGTTTTCTGGCTATGGTTCAAGATTACTTGGCGTTGTCCTCAGGAATTCGATCCCGGACCGTCGCCAATTGTCCGATTCTATTCTCCAGTACGACGTTAAAATACCTACCTACATCGGTAACCAGGATGTCGCATATGCTACTCTAAATTGATAGATTATATTGATGAATTGTTTCGCAACACAAAGTCAAGTAAAATTAAATTAATACAATTGCTTTCAAATATTTCAATGCCTCAACAGCAGCAACTGAAATAGGAAATCAGTTCATCGTGATTTTAATGAAAGGGATCAGCTTTGTGTAAAATTTTGTCGATTGGTGGGCCAAGGAAAAAGTTATTTATTTCGCCGGGCTATCGTTCCTCGTCATTATCTGTAAAAGTGGCAAAAGAAACAAAAGCGGACCTAACGAGCAAGCGCCCCAAGATAAAGCACACAATGATTCACTCGGAGGTCGCGATGAGATGTCTTTGGAGATAATAATCGCCCGCTGATGTATTCTTTATACATTATGTCAGGTGGAGGATGTTATTCCATATCGTCGCCAGCGGTCAGATAGGACGAGGCGATGAATGGCTCTGGTTACTTACCGCTATTTGCTCTAGCCATATGAAAGGCAGGATATTGTCGTTATTGACATATACCAATGATTGGGGCAGAAACAACTGGTATGGACTATTCAATTCCACGTTAGTTTCAGTTGGTTTAAATTGCTACAGTTAAAAACATAAGGGATATCTAAATGCAAGATTCACGGGTTTACAACAAACGTCAATTTTTATACTAGCGAACAAATTAAATATTGATGCGTCATATTTACATATGATAAATGCTTTTCAACCCACCTTGTGGTTACCTCAGCGGCATCTCGTCATTAGGACAACTGACCTAATCGTGCTCTCGTCATTAGCTAAATTGGTCAGATATTGATGGACAAAATATTTTACCGTAACCACTTCGCGGTTTAAATGTACGACTATGTACTAAACTGCTCTGGGATGATTTAGAAACGAGCGCACACAAGGTACATAACTTTCGTGGAAGGAGATAACCCTAGAAATGGGTTTGGCCTCTGGTGCAATATTATATTCAATGTTATACAACACAACTCCAATCAATTGCAATTGTTCTGAAACACAACTCCAAGCAATTGTAATTGTTCTGAAACACAACTCCAAGCAATTGTAATTGTTCTCCAGGCGTTCTGTCCGAATTTTGAAAACTGCAAATCAAAAATAGACGTAGAACACAATTATCGACTAAATATGTATTACATACTTATAATAAAACATCAAATTTAATGAACTTACTTTATTTAAAACCAAGGCATACTTTCAGAATTTTGAATTCTGTCGATAACTTTTGAAGTTAAATATTTTATGATTGACACAGAAGATGTGTTATTTATAAAGTGTTTGTGGTAATTTGGGCGGTGTTGGTGTGGAAAGGAACCCGCTTTGCACTGCATCGTAATTTATGACTGAAAAATAAATCGGCCAAAATTTGGATAAAATTATTCTACAAAGCCTTTTTTTGCGACGTAGGTCGCAGTTTAAAGGACTTTCTGCTACCGCGGGTTTGACGAGGTATAATCTAATGTCCCTATCTATATCTATCCAATCTAAGGACTCTACCTAATGACTAGATACCGTTATTAAAAAATCGGTAGCCTCTCAATAACAAGATATGATGACGAGATCAAAATAAAGTCAGTTCTTTCTAATGACGAGATATCTCGTCCGTCAATATTTGGTGGCTCTTGTAAATAACGTGTTAACTCGTTAAGACAACAACTTGAGTGGGGGGGGGGCATGAACTTTTCAAATCGACCATAATTCACATCATTATCGAATCCTTTGCGAATTTGGGCCTGTATTTCAGTTTCTGTATGGGACAGTTCATGGTTGGAAAGGGGTTGGTCGCTGTGTGATTAGAAAAACATGGTCTTTTGGATCTGGTTTAGAATTTGCCTAGACCACACACACACACACACACACACACACACACACACACACACACACACACACACACACACACACACACACACACACACACACACACACACACACACACACACACACACACACACACACACACACACACACAAGGATATTTGTAAAACACATTCGTTGGTTCCTATCACGAAGTTGAAGTAGCTGCTCTATTCTAAATTTACGAACGAAATTTACAAGTTACCGATTGCATTAGACACGTAGATTTTGGCTTCACTTATTTTCCCATTGATAACAAACATTCCATCTGTGCTTGTCATATTGTTAAAATTCACATTCATCATCACTTGGATTGGATGGTTACCTTGGTTTACATGACGCAATGGCCATATTTGGTCAAGTTGCGCCAAACTGAAGGCAAATAATAAGAAGTAATGTGCAAACACAGACATTGAACCTTTTAACGACACATCAGAGATAAATACACCCATGGAGGAATTGAACATGCACCACTAACAACTAGAACGTTGCAAGTGCTGTGAACAAACCCACTATGTTCCCATCAAAAATGATGTGAAAACACACTTCATAGCATTCTGTTCAATTTCACCTACAGTCAGCATTGTCCTTGTTAACCAAACAATATTCAAGAAGCAGACAGCTACCTATTTGGTTCATTTTGTCGCTGTGCGGTCATTATTTACTCATAATTAAGTCTCATGGAACTATACGGATTGCCGTTAGGCGCAATATAATCAACGGATGCATTTTAAAAACGTTTTTTAACTCAAATATATTTCCAGTTTTAGACATGGCATCCATTAATGAGCCACATGGAACATTTATTATTCATCCTAATGAGATACATTCTAACTTTACTTATCCCATTATATCTTAAAGCATCCATTTTCCTACCCTTTATTTAACTCGGGCTACAACCAAATGGGTTACACTGGTTATGAAGTATTCGCATTTATTATTCCAAAATGTGCACAACCTTTGGAGAGATATCATCAATAATTATTCACAACTGCGGAAAAATATCAAAATCTAGCTATTAAGATCCTACGTATCTGAAGTGTATACCCTAATGTGTCGTTCATAAAACATACATCTCAAAGAATATTTCTCCTCTCAAATCATGCTACAGCGTCTGTTCCTTCTTTAAATTTATACAATTTCTTTCTAGTTCATAATTCTCTTTGATAACGCATGAAACATTTCATGTATTCCATGAGCGTATTCACCTCTTGGGAGACATTTTGGGAGTATAAGAGCGCAGTGTGTATACAGGTTCTAAGAGAACACCAATTTCTGCAGCGGACATTAAAAGGAGAATTCTCTGCGTCTTATGTTCATGGAACGGGAAAAGGCAGCGGCAGGAAGTACTGGAAATATAAGTTGACTCTCTAAAACGCATTTTGTTCTCCGTAAAGAAGAAAATCTTGTTTTTTATGTGTCCCCCAAGCGGGCGTCAGAGCATCAAAATGAAAACCAAACTTGTAGTCTGATCTTTAAGTACAAAGCCTTGAGGAGACATGAAACATAAAAGAAAACTGGAGTTATATTTTTTACAAACTTCAGAGAAATTTCGTCTCATAAAATGTTTTTTCTTTTTTTTTTTTTCTTTTTATCTACCGATTTTTTGTTTTTTTTCCCTCTCTCCATCTCTCTTATGTCTCTGCGCCCATCATTTTAATTCTTTGGGGAAAATAATCGACGAAATACTTCGGATAAAAGTTTTTTGTACGTAGTTGTATCGCTATAAAATTATTATTTTTTTCCTTTTCAGAGTGGTTTGTACGTTTTGGGGGTTCTATTACGAGTATAAAAGGTGCACTATAATGAAAATTAAATGTAGTAAACAATCCTGGTTTTTTTTATGTTTCATACCCCTTATGATATTAAATAGAATAAAAAATATTTATAAATTATAAAAAATTTTTAGATTAGCATAATTTAGTTTATACCCTTATTATTATTAAGCTATAGAACGTTGTATGCATTTAAAAATTCATCACATAAGTAAATGAATTTTTTTAACACAACTAATACTTCAAAATTATTTATTAAAGGTAGTTTCAATTCAAAATAGTAATAGTTATATGAATATTCCTGGTGCAAAACATAAAATATTTATAAATCATACAAATATTGAAGATTCCATTTCTACCCCTACTCATAAATAATTATTATTTTTAATTCTTTAACCAACGCTCTAAAAATATGACACATAAACAATAGATAACTCTTTCTATGAAAACAATGTGTAAAAGGGATGTGTTATGGAGGCACTAGTATGTGTTTCACCCAAGATTATTGAATTGTACTGCAAATATTGTTTCTTCTATTCAAAGTATAAGTTTATTTGCTTCTTGTGCGTTAAAATGAGGTTGTTAGTTGTCTTTGGGGTTTTATTGCGCATTTGACCAGACTGCAAAAGGCATAAGACATGTAATATAAATTAATAGACACACACAAAACGTGTTACCTACACAGAAGAGATAAATGCATGCAGGGAAGAATGCACTTGAATTGAATCTGCTCCTCTTACAACTCGAAGGTTGCTAACACAGTGGTCATACCCACTGAGACACGATAGTCCTGCGTTGAAATTAGCAAACACATTATTGTGGCTATTGGGATGATGACTGGATGCTGTGAAGCCATTCGCACACCAATTAGATTCAACAGTCCGAGATACAAGAACATTTCCTCTGTGTATGAATTTTTTTAACCCTAAGCTCGATGATAGATTCGACAAATATATCAGAGCAGACCCATCAACTTGCTCCTAAGGCTGCTTGATTTAACATGCACATTTCTTCGTCAAGGAATGCATCAAGAACTCGAGTACGAATTTCCGTTCACATAAATAAAGACTTTGCCGTAAGGATCCCGTTTCCACTGCCAAGGGTAGCTGGGAAATCTTCCAAAATGTACTGTAATCTATAATGCTAGGACGGTGTTATTTGTGCATTGCAGTTTGGGATTCCAACTTGAGTACCTCCTTTAAGAAGATGGTTGTATTTGCAATTTCCAATCATCTATGTAGCAAAAGTACCGTGCTTATGGGAAGAAACTATATATTTTTCGCAAAACCATGAATTTTTTTATTACGAAATGAGATACGTTGAGAGAAAAATATATCGTTTTTGCATGACTGGAAGGTTTTAACGAAAATTGCTACAAGAGCGACATCCGAAAATGGAATACCAAAAATATTACTGAGCGTGAATAAACAATGCGAACAACATGAACAGCTTGATAAAAAATAGCGTATTGCCAAACAAATTAATGTGTCGGGTAATACGATCTTACAGGGCATGAAAACAATAATGTGTAACCTCTGAATTACGATATTCGATAGAAAAACACTTCATCCGCATATACGAATGTTCTCGCAATTATTCACGAATCCAGCGAACGGGAAAGCTATATTTCATTTTAAGTGAAAGATAATTCTACTTAGTTGACAAATTGCACTTTCACGTATGTCAAGCTATCAAGCCTTAACATCGTCAGCCACAATTATTGAGCAGGGAAAGCTAACACGTTTCTGACAGCTATTCCCGACGGACCCCTCGAAGTCCAACGGAAAGCCAGTGGAGGATGGGGTACATCAAATACGATGGCACTGTGATGAGCCCAAGCTGGAATACTTTGATCTGATCAAATGGAAATGAAGTACATGCGTTATTCTGTAGATTTCTTTATCCCTCTTGATATATGTTGTGCGTGCAGAAATAAATTATATTGCATGGGTTCTTGAACTGTGTACTTTGCGATGATTCTCAAGATGCTTTCACATCTTATTGTTGATAAAAAGTACGAATAATAAAATAGGTTTGTTGTATTATACTTGAATATTTCCAATATTAAAAATATATTTTATGAATTTTACAAGATTAAAAGAATACATTTAAATGAATGTAGCGTAAAATTATTTTTATTTCATATGTTCTTTCCAAAATACGTGTAGTTTCATTAATTAGAGGATAAAATTTATTCCAAGGAATTAAAATGAATTAAAATAAATAGATAAAGTAGATAAGAAAATTTTAATTAAATTATTTCATGTTCAATTTCAATAGTGTCCATAATCTTCAATTTCCCTTAGTATTGAGTTTTTCCATCGATTTATATACATTTGCTTCCAAATTTAGTTTCCATCACATATTCATGTGCAATGTAATATATTTTTTATGTAATAGAGCCGGAATACTGGTAACCAACCGGAATAGTGGTTAAGATGTTGGTCTTTGAATCAGAAGGTTCCTGTTTCGAATCCGAGTTCAGGGCATGGATGTAAACTGTGCTGTTCTTTGCTAGGGGTAATGATGATCGCACATTGGGTACTCTTTCACAAGTGGCCATAACTTCTGGCCTTGTAGTGGCAAAATGATTACAAATCAACAATGCCCGCCATAGGATTTAAAAACAAAAGATTTTTTATTACAATCATGTTTTCGTATCACATAATAATATTTTATGAAGTGCGTGAGTAAATACTTTAATTCAATCATTCATTGAAATAATTTGAGTTCTACAAAAAATCCAATTTCCTATATTACGCCCAATTTTTAGGATGTGTAACATGAGTTAACAACAAAGAAACTTACACAAAACGTTTGGCGGTTCAGCTGTTTAAAGAATAACTTATTAATTTTCGTATTAAAAAAATAAATATCATTAGTAGTTTGATAGTTTATATATCATTTGAATAAATTGCATCATCAGAAAATTAACGTTTAGTATCTCCCAAAATGTCAATTATTGAGTTTATGTTCTAAGCCGCTAGTAGAAGTGAAAATTTAACTATTTCACATAGGCATGATGCCAATTAATAAAACTTTAAATGAAAATTCACAAGATAGATCCTAAAAGGCACACGAGTTATGATGTAAATTTTATAATTTGTTCCAAGTTAAATTTAGACATGGAATAATTTAGAAAACTGTTAGTTAGAACATTTAATTTTAGAAGATTTAATCAAGCGGGAAAATATTCCCTTTGATCTATAGATAGAAACTAGTTGTAAGTCCTTGTCATGGAAAGGTACCTAGGTCTTCGGTAACCATGTTTTCCACTGTTGTATTACCCTCATAAAATGATACGTTGTTCACAAATCACACTATCCAGGATGTCAAGTGATTTCTGAAGACGAATGCGATAGGATGATTTTATATCGTGTAGTAGAAAGTATATCAGTATGTCATTTGTCATAGATATTTTATTTTTTTACATCTCTAAAATCTTATTCTTGCACATACCCGATCGTGGATGAAGTTGCAGATTAAATAGCCATTAATTGTGTATGAAAATTCGTCGTGTAGTAGAAAGTATATCAATATGTCATTCGTCATAGATATTTTATTTTTTTACATCTTTAAAATCTTATTCTTGCACATACCCGATCGTGGATGAAGTTGTAGATTAAATAGCCATGAATTGTGAATGAAAATTCGTCGTGTAGTAGAAAGTATATCAGTATGTCATTCGTCATAGATATTTTATTTTTTTACATCTCTAAAATCTTATTCTTGCACATACCCGATCGTGGATGAAGTTGCAGATTAAATAGCCATGAATTGTGAATGAAAATTCGTCGTGTAGTAGAAAGTATATCAGTATGTCATTCGTCATAGATATTTTATTTTTTTTACATCTCTAAAATCTTATTCTTGCTCATACCCGATCGTGGATGAAGTTGCAGATTAAATAGCCATGAATTGTGAATGAAAATTCGTCGTGTAGTAGAAAGTATATCAGTATGTCATTCGTCATAGATATTTTATTTTTTTACATCTCTAAAATCTTATTCTTGCACATACCCGATCGTGGATGAAGTTGCAGATTAAATAGCCATGAATTGTGAATGAAAAATGTCATTGGTATGAAACTTCCTTATTTTAGTCCACTAATGCATTCTCTAAGCTTGAGAACCTGTCTTCCAAGCCTGGCTGTTTGTCTAGAACCTGACGAAGCTCAGGTGTCTAACATAATACGAACTCAAGCTTATCGACTGTCATTCAATGAATAAATCGGTTTTTTTTCCTACCACAGCAACCAGCTTTCAAGTAAATTCTTTAACTTAGTAATTTTTTGTCTTTGATGCGCCATGAACAAATACGCATCAGTACTTAACGCATTAGTTGTACAAATCCAAAAATAAACTCACGTTTAACTATTTAAATCCGCTACCACACTAGTTTTTCCCCACTCCTTAATATTTGACGCCCTTCAAAGTCGCAGGACTACTCTCATGTATTTTCTCACTCCTAAAGGATACGTCAGATGCAAAAAAGAGTTAGTGTTAAAGTAGCAATGTTTCGACACTAGATTTGGTTACCTCCAAAACATCACTGTTGTATGTGCCATATTAGGCAGATCGGCAGACTAATTTCTATGGTTTAATTCAACTTCTTTCTTGAACGCTGAATTTTAAGTTTATGCAATGGCTCCATGATACTGAATAATTATGTCTTAAAGTGCAGGTTTTAACTAAAACAATTTATCATCCTTGCTTCAAGAGATACCATAATTACTTGGAATACTAAGGTAATCCATCTGAAATATGTGTTCACTCATTTCCTTTCGACGAATTCCTTCCAATACCTCCAAAAGAATTTAGCAAGATGCTCAAAAGGCAGATGGGTTTTACCTGGATATTCACAAGCACAACTCAAAGCATTTTTCCCTTCTTCAAGTCACACATGACTACTTTGTGTGTGAACTAGCATCACACTTCATAGATTTGAATAATTTGCATTAAATTCCGTTGTAAAAAAGTAATTTTTATGATTTTCTTACAAGTTTACCATCTGACCAAAATGGATTTGGCAAGAACTAAAATGAGCATAGTTTCACTGCTTGAGGACTACGCACAAGGAAAAACCCGTTTAACAGAAAAATGACTGATAATAATTGTGATGGAAACGCGTATTAGTCTGAAAAAGATTTGGAAAATTCTTCTTAATACATACTTTTTCTATTGTGAACTGGAATTGTAATTTAAAATTATTTCAAATACAATCCTTTTTCCTAATAAAGTTAAAAAATGACAGGCATAAAAAATGAAATAAATGTAAAATCATAACTTACATTGACTACTAATATGTTAATTTTAGGAATAAATATAGTAGTTTTTTTGTTATGATTTCTCAAATTATAATAATAAAAATCTTATTTTAAACAAGCTCATTACAAAGTGTTAATGAATTACTTATGACAATGTTATTTCAACTCTACACAATTTAATCCTCCTAAACAAATGGTTCTTATTTTATTGAACGTAAGCATCTTTGAATGTTAAGTATCGTTGCATACGTCAATGGTAGTTATATGTTAATATTATTTAAATACTACACACATTGACGGATAAATTTAAATGGGATTCAATGAATTCAATTCCTCTACAATAAGACACAAATAAAACATAAATTTCCAGAATCTATGGGTATAAAGTAATTAACTCGAGAGCTGATTCCATTAAAACTTGGTGGACACTAATCCGATTTACAATGATTTCGATCTTACAATTTTAAATTTCTTATAACAAATGACTAACAATATAATCTTAATCAACTTAACCCGACAACAGAAAACAAATATCAGTCGGAACTCTTTACAAAGAATAAATAACAAGAACTCCGGGAATTTTTATCAAGTGACACATTCCAAGCTTTTGGAACTCAAATTACAATTTGGAAACAGCAAATATAATTTCCCGGCGAATCCTTAATAGAGACCGAGTGAAAAAGATTAGGGCACGTCGGTTAAAAAGTTGCCTTTTCGGATAGGCCTGCATAATCTGGTTAAAGTCGCACCACAATTAGTCATCTCACAAAAGAAGCCGCGTGCTTTTATTATCGATGGCCAAGGCACCGCCTTTCACGTGTACCTTCCTTTTAATTACACTCTCCTCCGTTGCAAGGAGATGGGTTTTATGCAAGCCGAGGGCGTTTTTAACTTATATTCATCAAAATGCCTTTTGTTTCGGATCTCATTATGCGAGACGGAGAATTTTATCTTACTTCGAAACTTATCCATTAATATCTATAGCTCCCCGCGCGTGGAAGGAAAAAGTTGCATGTTTGCTTTTGTTCCATCTCTTCCTTCCAATTACGCTTATAAATCAATAGGTGAATAAAATTTTTCCGGGCCATTTTTATTTTATTCTCTCGTCTGTTTTGTGCATGGGAGTAATGATGCGAAATTGTATGTATCATTAAGCGAAGAGTTGTTTTTAACTTTAATGGAAGCTGATTCTATTAGTGCAATATCGAGGTGGAGTTTTTATTTTGGATGTTCATTATGTGTGAGCCATTCAAAAAACGGAGGAAATGATTTGGGAAGGATTATTATTATTATTATTCAACTGAATTTCTTGGTGTTGAATACGGATTTGGCTAAGAATCCTAGTCTTTATTTGGAAGTTGAAGGTAAACATTACGTCCATGTTATAATGTCGGTTGATGTTTATAAATTTAAAGCAGAAGTCATTCTTAACACACATACGAAATTTTCGGTGCGTATTTCGACTTAATCTAATCTTAGAAATCACTTGAATCCAAGTAACATTCCACATCACAACAGAAAATAAAAAGTATTTTAATTACTTTTTACTTGATGTCACGGGAATTAAATCATAGGAAGAATCTTCACACATCTTTAGTTTAGACTCCTGCTGTTACATTATTTATTATGTGTTAATCTATCAATTAATACTCTGGTGAACAGAATTACGGAAACGTGCCATAAATTGTTTATTATATACAGATATAAAGTGCACTATTTACAGACTAAGGAAATAAAATCGTCCACTCCAAATATTTGTTTTAAACTTATAAACTTAATAAACCTACAATCACCAAATTTATTTGTGATATTATTTTGGTGCCACGCGCCGATACCTTACAGCACATGTTTTATGAACTGTTATTAATTTATATTTTTATGTAATAGTAATTCATTTTATCAGACGTCATGTGTTGAATCATATCCATACTACAGGCACATGATGTGAATTTCACAGGTTTGTTTTCGATTTCTTCCTAACTCTCTTCATAAAGTACCATAAACAAATGGTATAGTAAGTTGAATGTAGGTCTTGATTTATTACTATACCTGGAATTTGTTATTTAAATGGCGATTTTTCTTGGTAGAAACACATGAATCGAAGCGAACATTAAATGTGTCTTGTAAAATTTGCTTCACTATCGGAAAACTCACTATTATTAACAAGTAGGCAAGTTATTATAGTCTCTAATTATCAACTGGAGGGTAAGTATGTACTTAATTAACTTCACAATGGAGCAATGCAACGGGTTATTGCAAATGCAGAATTGCAAGCTTCAAAATCGATCCAACCACAGACCGTTACGTGGGGCTGGGGCACGTTCAGTCTGCCGTAGTCGCAAACTGTCCTCACGTTGACGTGCTGTGGAAGTGTGCTGGCATCTCAGATCTGGCCTCCTCAACTTACCGCGGTTCAAAATTACGTGGTGTTCTCCTCGAATCTTGCCCTTCGGGTTTGATCCCTGGCCTTTAGACAAGTTTAACGTACCCATTGCAAGTAGCCCATTGACAGATTTAACGTGCAACAACCAATGATAATAATGATTCTAATGAATACCAACTCGCAACCATCTGTTTGCTAAAAAAAGATACAAGAAAAGGACTTATGGTGGATATTTAACTTCGGACACATATTAAAAGCATGTTTTTGGCCGTTGTAAAATATTTATTTCATGTTGGTAGAATTTTAACGATGTTTCTGTTCAACAATTATATCGTTGGCTTATAACAGAAGCTCATTGACAGAAAAAATGAATTTGTGACAAAAGAGCATTTTAATGAATAACTATTGACTTTTAGGTAAAAACATGTAAACTATAAGCACTCTGACAGTGTTGAACATTTTTTGAACATATACCAAAATGAAAATGCATTCCTCATCATGATGAAAATAATCATTCTGTGTTGTGAAAAATGTCAGTTAATGTGTTTCTGCTCAAAGCTCCGATATGCTGTCTACAATTTGAAATGTCTTTCCAATGCATACAAAACTGCCGATCCAAACAGTACCTATGCAAACCACGCGATTTGAATGAGAAGTGGATGCTAACGAATATGCATCACCTGTCGAATGTGATCGTCATCTGCATTTATTTGCACAATCATCGACGATGAGACAGATGCAAGACTTGTCTGGGGAAACGCGTCGTTCCTATTCGTTACGCTAGGCAACTGTGATGAGACATCTCCCCACTCTTTCCAAACTATGTACTGTGCTACGGAATAGTATTTGCAAAAGATGTAAGGACGGAATGTGCATTAATGATGGGATGAATATTATCCAGGTCTATATTGGAACACAAAACTTAATTTAGTCTAACTGTAGTCTTGATCAGTAGCCGGAAACTTCTTTGAGCATTGATCCATTCAAAAGTTTTTTTAGTTTCTTATGAATCCGTCTATTTTACTATTACATAATTTTAATAGTATCAGCAAAAGAGATGCTTATACGAATATTTAGATTGATTTTTTTATAGTTACAGTGCCTTATTTTATATATATATATATATATATACAAAAGGGGATCACTAATGTGAGTTTTTAGATTGTGTATTTCACAATTAGGTTTTGTTGTATATGTTACCGCTAAAGTGCAGTAATCAGTTGTTATACAGATTATCTAGGTAAAGTGCAGATTAACTAGGGTGATCCGTTAAAGTGCCGAAAATTGCTTCATTTCTCAATTTCACCAGGTAATCTACAAATTACCTATATAATCTACACATTACCTACTAGGCACTCGTTAAAGGGAAAACAAGATCTTTGCTGGAACAACAGTAACGTTTTTGTATGCTTAAGGGGACATAGTACCTTTGCTGCTTCAAAAAATCGATTTTTCAAAAATGTTTTTAAAAAATAATTTGGAATGTTAGGAACGTTTTAAAACAAACCGCATGGAAATCGGATGAAAATTACGCCTACAGCATTAACAAACGTAAATGTCAACCCTTTAAATCCCAAGTAAACAACTAATGTTTCCGTTAGTTTCGATTTCGGAATGTAACGCAAACCTTGCAATTATTTCATATTCAGCCACTCTACCAAACTCTCATAATTGTTTCAACTATAAGAAGGAAGTTTGCAACTCGGCACAATTCTAATTCACACTCTAAGCTGTGTTTATACTTGCTATATTTGTTATACTTGCTATATTGTCATTGCTATATTTGCTGATTCTAAGTGTTCTCTTCTCTGTTAGCTTTTGCAAAACGTTACGATTTAGCGTTGATTTTTATCTATCAATATAAATAGCTTTTTTGTCAGTGTTTATTTTTCGATACCTAAATAATCGAGTTAATACAATCAAGAAATTAGTTAATAGAATCAATCATCAATCAATTAAAAAACTATAATTGAAAGAATAAAACGGTTTAAAATATTATTACAATTAAGGAAATAAATTTGCAAAACATATGATGAAATTATGCTTACAATCTAAAGATTGGTGACACTTTGAATTACATAGCAATTGGTTTTTGCTACAAGCACACCTATTTGTGGTGCATTTAGATTTGCAGTCACATTATCTGAAACCCGGCTCAGTTCCAAGGGATTGTTTTATTGCTGTTTGACGTAAAGATATTTCTACAGCAGGGACATCTTCTTTCGTTAAAAATCTCTCTTTGCAAACACTGAATTCAGACCAAACAAAATATGTAATAATAACCAAACCAAAATTAAAAGTGGAAGGAGAGAGTGAAGGTGTAGGGATAGGAAATTAGAGAAACAAACTTTTAAACTTTATCGATATCGAAGCCGTTAATGTGCACATTACCTAGGTTAAATTCGGAAACATCTTGATTCCGCACGTTAACGGTGCGAATCAGTTAATCTGCATATTAGCTATATAATGTGCGCATTAACGGCTTTCGAGTTTTAGCGGTAACACGCACATAATATTATTTACATTATTATACTAGATTAGCATCACAGGGATGTGTTTTTGTCGTCCTTAGCACTACGTTTTGGATAATATGGATAAATCTCTCTCTCTCTCTCTTATATATATATATATATATATATATATAACAAAAAGTTGGTGTCTGTCTGTTCTCTATACAAAAATACTTTGGTACACTTATACTTTGGAACCCTGCGAATGTTGTATGGTAACTCTTAACCCCCATTGTATTTATCCTAGGTAGGCAGAAGGGCAAAAAACATTTCGAAATCGCCATAGAAATAACATTGAATATGAAGGATTGATGTGCCTACCTGAGATTTTTTTACTAGTGTTGACAGAATATCAAGTTTTCCAATAATATTAGCTTATCAGTATTGCTTAAAAAACATATTTTTTTTTCCAAAAAGGTTAAATTATAATATTTACGTTTAAACTGACTTTTTACTTTCTTCTCATGATGTAAATAATTTATAAATATTATACTGATGAAAAAATAAAATATTTAATTTTACATAACTTACATTTTTGTAACGGAATACAAAAATTCCAAACGGAAAATTCTTTGATCATAAATTCGTAATTTTGTTTCTTGGTAACTTGCAACGTCAGAATAATTGTTTAATTTCTTAATTAGATTTAGAATTCCTTATTTGTGTATTTGAAAATGTTGAATGTTGTAGTCCCAAAATGTAGCGTTCATATTTGAGCATTTCTCAGTATGTTAAATGTGTTCTTTTAAAAAATAAATCATCATTGTCTTTATAAATATTGTTCAAAAGTTTGCTGTCAAATTGTTCGATTTCAAAATATATTCAGGAAGTCGAAATTCGTCAAGTTTGCACATAACTTTTTTAATAGAATTTTGGATTTTTTCGAAGATCGGAAATTAATTTCTGTTTGTATTTGTGTTCAGAATATTCCTTAATGCAGATAGATTATTTACGAGTTAACTTTAATTGATATTTTTATTTCCTGAAAAATATTTGAAACATGGGTAATTTCTTCGCGATTTATGTATTTTTCGGCCAACTTTCCTTCAAATC
Organism: Metellina segmentata; assembly: GCA_947359465.1. NCBI lineage: Eukaryota > Metazoa > Arthropoda > Arachnida > Araneae > Tetragnathidae > Metellina > Metellina segmentata. The sequence goes on from OX375873.1 coordinate 132,709,113, forward strand.
TTTTATTGAATGCACAATGGTTTGGTAGAATTATGTTACATAAAAATAAATAAAATATATATAACGAAAGCTTTTTAATTAAGGTGTGTGACTTCAGATTTTAAAATGACCAAATTTCATTTTTTTTTTTTTTTTTGTATTTTTGTGTTCAAGAATTTTACATATTGCAGGAGTATATCATTAAGGAATTAAATTTCAATGAATTATTTATTTTATCTAAAATACCATTAAACGATCAATTTTTTGGTGGTATATGTATATTTCGATCAACATTCTGAAAGTATGTGATTGAATATATAGTTTGTAGAATGCTGTTTCAGAAATATAAATTAAATGCACAAAACATTTTTAAGTAAGGTGTGTAAATTATTATATTAAAAACAGTTAAAGGGGCTAAACATTACTTTGAAATTAAATGCGTGACATTAACTTAAGATGGGTAGACATATGTTCTAGTTCAAATATATATCAAAACTTTAATATATATTTTCATTACAAGACGATTAAAATCAATTAACTTCGCATTTGTCTTTCATGTTCCGTTTTGGGTGTTATTGAAAACTGTACTTAATCAAGTAACTACAACTATCATCATAAATAGGTACATGGTTTCCAGTTTGAAACCGAATCTCTGAATTATCATAAATCTCTGAAAATTATCATAAGAATTTAATTTAGCACTTAATGCTGTTGGGGTAAAATGACTTTTAAATAAGACTTTGCTAATCGTGAAATGATATTAATTAAAAATTCTAAAAAAATAGAAATGTTTTGTCTTGTATGGCAGAAGGCAAAATTCGTTTACTCTAGAAGAAATTGAATGTTTTCTTATGCAACTTAGATTTATGTGAAACATTCGTGGAAAGCATTTATTTTCTTTTTTTGAAAACGCTGCAAAATGTATCTATTTTTTTTTTAATGTTATTGATATAGTTTGCTTTGTCTACACTGATAATATTTATTTATAATACAAGATCCATCGCTCCACGTGACATTGAATGGAATTATCAAGAAAAAAATAGGTTTGATACAGCATAAATTAATCATGAATGCCCTAGGAAATTAATTTATCATCCTATGTTATTGATGAGGAAATTCGAAAACTTCCAGGTGCAAAAATGCCACAAGTAAAACTTATTTATCATAAAACTTGCAAGACTATACGCCCAAAATGTGTAATTTTGACAGAAATGAACGTATGGGGATATTTGCAATCGCTCCGAAACACAAAATTAATTTCGCAGTAGTTACGTTAAAAAAAAAAACCACTTTTGTAGTTTGTCTTATACCAGAAGTGCGATGAATATGAAATTGATTATATGGGTGGATATATCATGCATGCCTATTTGCGTCCGAAGTCACTTGTGGAAGCTGTGAAAGAGTTTAAATAACGTTCAGAAGATATTTTCTGTACAATTAAGTGATGCTTGCACTCTTAAAAAGAAAATAGAAGTGATGGAGATTAGAAAAGACTTAAAAGTGAAATAGAAGTGATTAGTCTAATTACTTTTAAATCAACGTTTAATTGATTAACTCGAGCAACACCGGGTAATTTTACTAGTTATCTTTTCTATTATAAAAAAACAAAAACATTTGCAATATTTTTCAGGTTTGTTTGCTTTGTGATTGGTAATAGGGAATCACGTGATAACGAGTCGTGTGGTTCAACGGGCTAATGAATTTGGAGCACGCGCAGACGATAAACACAGTTATATTTTTTAATTAATTCATTCCTAAAATTTGAGACCACGCGCTAGAGAGTTTGCAATGTTTTCAGAAGAACCGGCAAATTCGGTTGCCGTTTTTATGGCAACAGTCGAATATGAAAATATTAAGAAGTACTATTACAACAAACAACACAGATAACCTAAAGCGTTTAAAGTTATGATGAGATATCCTCGGAATTTTAACAATATGTTGTGCTAAAATATTTCGTTTTTTCTGTGGAAATAAGATGTTTTGTTCTTGACGTTTTTTAAAGCATTTTGTTTTTATTTACACTATACTTCCGTGTATGAGCCGAGAATTTTTGGAACGTTTTCTAAAGCTAAAGTACTGGGGTCGGCTTACATACGGATCTGCTTATGTCTCGTAAAAAAAAGTAAGCAATTTTCCGTTACTCGGGCGCATTCCATAAATATCGCAATGGGAAGAGTGTAGGAAACCTTCAATTAATGCCGTACTAGTGGTCCGGGATCAATCCAGCATCGATACATACGGGGATGGATTGTGAAGCAATCCCCTACCCCTAATTACTGAAAAGTAGTATAGTTCGCAAAGCTAACTAAATATTATTGCGTATCAATCATCGGGGGTTGACGAGCGAAAGCGACCAGGGGGCAGAGCCCCCTAGTATATAAAATTTAAGGTCGGTAATAAAATAACAATAATACAATGTTCTTTATACATATGAAAATATTACATACTATACACAGTTTACTGCCGTTGTCAACGTGAAGGTGACTCACTACAAGATTAGCAATGTTGAGTTAAAAATTAGTAAGTTTCCGCCTTAAACCACACTGGAATTCTATGTGTAGCTTATTTTTTGTTTTGTTAAAATGAAAATAACATAACTGAGACAGCTTCAACCATGTACGACCTTGCATATGCAAGCAAAATGGGGTGTATCACTACAGAAGTTTTTCGATATTTTACTACTGCATTTATATGCTTACAAAAGTAATTTAAAACTTTTGTTTAAAAAGCGTCTAAGCTCAAGATCAACTGACAATTAAATACGTTTATCTTGTAAGTTAGCTTCGATATTTTCAATATCTAATTCAATTTTTCTAATTGACCCCAGAGTCCTAATATACCCCTAACAATGTTATATCGATCACTTTGGCAACACGGATGTAGATTATATATTCCTCTGATGTTCGACATTTGTGTTTTTATCGACCATGGCCTAGTATTTTCTGTCTTAACGTCCATTAGTACTGTCCCTGGGTACATTGTTAGATGCACTTCGTTCCTTGTAGAATTTTGATTTGATTAGGAAAGTGTCTTTTGAAGTGGTTATTTATGTTTAAAAAAATCAGAACAGTACTGGGCTATCCATGAAAAATGAAAAGTCGAAAGTGTTACAAAAAAGCGTTACAACTGTTTTATCTCAATATTTCAAAGCTAGAAAAAACATCCAGAAAATAATTATAGGGTGTCCCTATCTGTTATGACTTTCGGAACGAATGCGGATGCAAATTGAGCGTGGGGGAGGGGACCACAGCATGTTGAAATGTCATGGTGCTGGGTCAGTTATTGCCATATACCGGCAACATGAAGTCACTGATACACTACATTACCACTTCGGATTTCATGGAGTGATAACGGCATAAGTGGTCTCATTCGAAAAGTAATAACTATGTTATTAAATTGAACAATTAATATCGATTGCCCTTTCATCGTTAAAATTGCAGATTAATTGTTGAATGTTCACAATGAGCAAGCACTCGAATTTCATAAGTTTGCTTCATTCATCCCGCAATGCAACTATTCACATCAAGAATACAGTTTGCCTCCCAGACACAACCTACCAATTCTTTGAGTTTGGATTTAGTTTCTTTAAATAAGAAAATCAATTTTCAGACAATTTTTCTTGTTGTAATATGATGGCCCCGGTGAAAATATCGGATTCAGCCACAGTATTTTCTTTCATGGAGGGAGGGCACAATTTGCGTTACAAAGATTCATCACTGGGTGTTTTTGCAGATATGGTTATAAATCTAAGATGTTAAGTTAACGGATTTCCTTTCTAGTCTCTTTTAACTTACACTGAACTTATAGGAGCTCATAATTTATCTTTACATTTACGTCCATCGTACATTAAACTTCGTACATTTTTGTATGCCATAAAATAAATACTAATACTAATACCAGTTTCTTAATACTAATACCTTCCTTTTCAATGACTATGAAAACACGATAATGACCATAAAATATACTAAAATATCTCGACATTACTGAGAAGTCTAATGAAAACCAGCAATGTCAAGATTAATTATTCATCACCTAAAATTATTCCTTACCGAATTCCATTTATTGTCAACTCTAATTATTCATTAGCCAAAACCTTTTTTAACAGAGTAACGCGTCATGAATTTTTAGTTTCAATAGCCATTTCTATGCTCAGAAGTCAAATAAATGTATTCTTTACTCCCAACTACGCGAAAAACCCTCTTCCAAGTTGTGTCAGAATACCAAGGAAATGAACGTTCTGAGCAACAAGGCTTTCATCAAGAACTTCCGAAAGAATTCGACATAAGACATTCTTCGAAGTGCCCGAGGAAGACAAAAACCAGTTTCGCATCCTGCCTCTGTTTTGAATCTGGAGAATAACAAGCTGGTAGTAGCAGACAGAAACTCTTTCGGTAATTTAATGATTTAATTCCCTTCCACGATGAAGAGGTATCGTACATTGTTTCCAGGATCTTGGAAATTCCAGTGCAATGTCTGGAAAGCTGTGATCTTGTTTCCCCTTAAGAGGAATTCGCTCGTTAATCTGAAGAAGTTCGTGAGAGTTGAAGTTTTCTTCACCCCAGCAGTAAGATACACCGTATTTAAATTTGTCGGTGAGTAAAGATAACTGAGACTTCACAATTCGTCAAAAGTAGAGAATGTAGTGTATAACTTTTTACATAATTACTCACTTACAACCTGTTTATCTGAGTTAATAAGTTAAAAAAGCAATCAAATATAACAAAAAATGTTCATAGTTAATACTCCTGGTAGTTGTCTAGATGAGGTAGCTCGTCATTAGAAAAACTGGTCAGATCATGGCGGACGAGATACCAGGTCATTAGAAAAAAAACAGACTAACAGATAACGGATGCCGAAGGAAATATAATGTTTCAATGCACTAAGCAAGACCTGTTTAATGCAATACAATTGACTTGTTATTAGCATACGAATTATATAAAAGGTTCTAGTTTTAAAGTGCTTAAAATTTCGAAAATATTAAAAATACATTGAAATCATCACTCGAATTCAGATCGACACACCCAGTTTTAATTCACGGCATTTGGAAACTATATGTTGAGTTTGCCACAATAACGATTTGTTGCATACCTCGAAGTTTACAGCAGGAACAAAAGTGCGTTCAATAATGCTGATGTCAATATTGCATGGTATGTATAACATAAAACTTTATCCCACTCACCGTTCCGTAAATTTGGATAAGCGTATTCAAGGGATTGATTCGTCGCCGAGAAATCGTCAACTTTCTACTTCCGTACGCGTGAAATATGATAAGGGTGATTCATTCAGCAAAGTCCAAATCGATATTGTATTTTTTATAATAATTTTATCCTTTAGGGTCTCTCAAGGTTGATTGTGTAAAATTTCAAATCGAAATTCATGAAAATTGGTTCAGTTACAAGCCATTAACAGACTCGGGAGTTGAATTAACTTTGCTCTATGGAAACACAGCGAACTATTGCCTACGGTAAGGGATCTGTAGCGTCACTAGTAGGCATAGCAATAATATTTTAATTGCAAATAGGGCTGCAGTAAGTAAATCACTCAACTTGTTGTTCGAGTAAAAAATATATATAAGGAAAAGAAAATGTGGTGGAGTGGTCGTTCACGGTAAGAAGGCGATCTTTCGCCAAATATGGTAACCTTCACCTTTGGCGGATTTTCTTCACATCTGCCGTTTTTGTTATGGCAACCCTATATGCTGTTACGGAATTCGGCCGCCATCTTGATTTGGCGACAAAAATTAGTTGGCAACAAACGTCTTACCGTGAACGACCACTCCACCAAAAATGTTTTTTTTTTCTTATGATGTGATGTATATACGAATCCATGTGATGTACGAATAAAATAGGTTTGTTAGCGAAGTTGCTCAATGAACTTTTAAGTTTGCATTAGTGCAGGGGATAACAAACATAACAGATCAAACCCGAAGAGAAAGATCCGAGGACAAAACTTCGTCATTTTGAACCAAGGTTGGAGGATGAGTTAACACCGGAACTGCCACTCCGCTCTCCAAGCTTCCACACCACGACAAGTTGAGGACATTTGAGGTCAGCAGAAATTGAACGTGCATCTGACCCCCCCTATACACGATGGTCTACGGCTGGATTCAAATTTGCAAACCCTCCGCTTTTTAATCCGGTAGTGACGTCTATCAAATTAACAGACTCGACGGCATGCTGATGCATAATTTACAGGATGTGCCAGTTTATAAAATTGAAAATTCCATGAAGCCGATTCACTGTTAAAAAAATATGATCACAGAACGCTTCATTTTTGCTCGAAACTATAGCTTAACTCATAATGACTGCTCTCTAAAATTTCACCACAAGCTCTTCTTAGTGATTCCGAAACCATCCCCTCAAACAATCACGAATCCGGAAGAGAGGTTGGATGTTGCCCCATAGATTACTGTTCCTCGCCCAGCACGCAATTTAATGTTATTAGATGCTGATCCATGATACCAGCTATTAGTTTCCTAGATCTGCAAGTGCCGATGTCTAATATTACCTGATACCATTAATCCATCAAACTCTCTACTTCGAAAAAATTTGCAGACCAATATTTGACCGAACGCTGCTTTTGTTCGCTCAAATTTATTTTTCTTCTACCCCTTAAAGTCTGGTCTAGAATTCCAGACAGCGCCTGAATCCAGCTCCCTACCTACGAGTTCGTAACCTCGAAGTGCCACTTGAAAACAATCATCAAAACAACTAACCCCGTCTAAAGAGTTTATTCTCGCTATTAGAAACGTCGCCATATGAATTCGGAGGACAGTCCCCGTAATGGCCATTTAACGTCCTGATAATCATGAGCCAATCATTTTTCGAGCTAGTCCTAGCCCTCTGTACCCCATCCCCCCAAATGAATCGGTATTTCAAACCTGTCCAGGAAATTTAGATACTCTCACTCGCTTGATACACGGAATGTCATAGAAATTGCGTTTTAGCTTCGCAATGCAATCAGTGATTGCATAACTTATCGGCTTTTGACGATGCGGAGCTCTTTGATTGATGAAGCCCCCGAAAGAGCATGGATGGGCTGTTTTGAGAGGACTAATTATCATGGACAACACCGAAAGGAACGCCATTATGTATTCAGCCGACCACCGCTCGACCCTCCAAAACATTCGACTCTCGCTGTGACTCCCTCCCCCGCGAATACATATTTAGTTATGGACACTTGGTGGTAATCAACAGTGATAGACTGTTTCTCTTAATGACAGTTATAGATATTCATGTGTTCGTTAGATGCTTGAGATAGGATTGCTGTAAGGTAAGTTTGGCGATTCAGGTGTGTGAGTTTACAACGAAGTAGGGACTCCTTGAAATAGATTTAAAGCAAATAATGTTAGATTAACTGACATATATTTTAGCTTTTTTTAACCGTTCAAGTGGATTTGACGTAATATCTCATAGATCAAGATCTGAATAATTCCGCCAATGATGACATACATCGTTATTTAGGTATTGCAGATTTTTATACGTTGTCCACATATAGATATAGTCATTTTTCTTCAAATGACGAGATATCTCGTCTATAAAGATGTGGCCAGTTTTGCTTATGACGAGATACATTGTTAAGACCACTACCTAGAGTATTGAATACAGAACCGTAATACATATTTCTAACCATCTTGGTGATGTTTAATGCAAGGTACTGAACATTATACAGCCGTCTGAATACTGTGAGCTATTTGCGAAACAAAAGTTATTTGGGAAAATTCATTATAAACTGTCTATGAAAGAGGAAACATAATCTTTGTTTTCTTGAAATCATCGAGTGTTTTCATGAAGCTAACAATTTAATCTGCTCTTCATTGAAAGTATGACATCCAATATATATATATATATATATATATATATATATATATATATATATATATATATATATATATATATATATATATATATATATATATATATATATATATATATATATATATATATATATATATATATATATATATATATATATATATATATATATATATATATATATATATATATATATATATATACATATATATATATATATATATATATATAATTATCCTTCATAGAGCTTACTGGAGAAGGCCGAATTTTATTTCTGCATATTTGAATATTAAAACAAAACTATCATGCATAGTATAAAATTTTGTAAATTCAATTATGTTTTATAACTACTGCTTTTGAAACATTTTCATTTAGCTTGGAATTCAATTTTGAACTAATGTTTTAAGAAGTCAAGGATTGTTGAGTTACTTAAAATAAATTTTGTATGCAGTTTTAAAGAAGCTTCTGAAAATGAACAAGGAATCAAATATTTAAAAGAAAGTAATCATTTAACCAGAAATGAAGATACTAATTGCCCATATGATGAAATATTACAGATGTTGTTTCCAATAAATCTAAAATGTTAAAAATGTATGACAAAATGCTTAATACAAGGCAATTTCGTCCTTGTATCATATGTATATGTATTACCTTAAATATTCTTAGTACATATGAATCTGGGCAAACACATTATTTGTGTTTCCTTATATGACTTATCAATTCACTTTCCTGTTGGCTTCACTCCACATTCAAATCAAGCAAAACTGGATAATTCTCCTATTGAAATATATTTAGTCCAACTATAGTCTTTATACTATCTATAGTACCACATTTCAATCAATCCGTTCAATACCACCCCTTGAAAACACTATTTATAACTATTTCATAGTGCAAAAAATAGCTATTCTATCTATGTATGTATTTGTAAAATGCTATCTATGAATTTTAGTTAACAAAACAATTCAGAGCAAATAACTCACGCTTAGACAGTGTACTAATGATGAATATAAATCATATCTAAGTCTTAGCCTTACCTATTGGCGAAGGAACTATGTAGCACAGTCAAACACCTAAGTATTAATAAGACATGCTAAATCTTTAAGCATGCAAGAGGAAGTAACGAAACTTACTGCCCCTACAGTGCGGTCACCAAGTTGCCGTATCCTGCAGTGTAGGTAAGCTGTCTTGCCCAGTTGAGCTGTGACATTCTTCTCAGTGCTGTTGTCAAAGTAGGGGCGATAGTGGGGGTCGTCCCAGTAGGAGTTTGGCCGAGAAGGGGGTTCGATCTTGTTCCCACCAAAACTGCGTTCAGTACGTGTCAGCAAGTGTTCTCCGTTAGGGTCTGAACCTGTAAATAAGAATTGATTAGTACACTTTGTCTGCAACCACTGATAAAATATTTACTGCACCAAGTACATTTTAAATAAAAAAACACGTATTTGAACTATGGTTAGAGGACGAGATCACACCTCAGCTGGTACCCGACTCCGAACTTAGACACCATAACAATGAAAGGACATTTTATGCCATGACAGATTAAATGTGCATTATCCCCCTTTGAATACGACTGTCTTTGGGTGGATATGAATTTACAACCCTCCGTTTTTCAATTTTTTTCTACTGTTCCAACTGGACTACCGTGGTCCGACAACTGATGTAGCAACATACTTAGTTTGTAAAACCGGTTGCAGCAGCTTATATTAATATCTGCATCTGAAAGATTTCACAAGAAAGTATAACTTTGGGGCCAGATTGGTTGGTTTTGGGTTTTATATTGCAAGGACTGTATTTGGCCAAGGTTCCCCAAACACATAGGGAGTTTGGTAAAAAAGCAAAAAGTAGAAGGGAAGACCAGGGTAAATCAGAACGTAGGGCTTGTAGGTCGGGTACTTCGGAATGTGTGACCAGGAAAGCAATAAAAAGGATTTTATAACATGTATGCAGCAGTCAGATAAGTAGTCTAAATGAGCAATAGTTACGATTATATTTTAATGAATCCATTCGCACCCCTGGTAAGAAAAAAAACACAACTCAAAATTGCAGAATTTAAAAGACATCAACTTAAAGGATAAATAAAACTTGTATAGAAATAGTATAAGATTCTTTTAAATTTTAGGTAAGTATTTATGGTGGTAACTTGAATTATATATTCTATAGAATAGTAATATAACACTCTGGGGCACCTAATACATATTTTTCAAAGACATAACATCAAAAGTTTTATTTTTGGACCTGTGGCACTTTTCTTGCCGGTTTGCACATTGTTTCTACTCGTATGGACATCAATATAAGTATTTGTACTAACTATTCGATGCACTAAGAGCGACCCATTGCTAAAACCAAAAGTCAGGTATATAGAAAGCTTTATATTTCCCATCCCCGCAAGGTGTCCTTTTTTATGCGAAATACAAAGGGTAATGAAAACCGATTTCACTGAAAACTAGCATAAATTAGGGACAAAGCATATTCGTCAAAAACAAAGGAGAATAAATATCTTTAAAATGTCCAGTGTTCCAATAATGCACAGTTCTTATCTTAAAAGGGTTTTATATTTATTTATTAAAAAAGTCTTTAAATGTATTTGTATGACGCCTATATTACGTAAGATATACGTAAACTAACTTTCTCTTTAACAGATTTTTAAAACAAAAACACATTCTACGTAAGTATCTTATACAATAATATAAATATAGAAAGTTTATAGTATTACTTTTAATTGGAAATACTTCATCTCTTTCATTGCGAGTAAAAAAACAGCGAACCAGAAACAATTAACTTGATAAATTCTCTTTTCTTTAAAAAAAAAATTAGAAATAACGAAAATCAATCGGACACGAGAACTCGCGATACCCAATAAGGAAAGATGAACATTTTCATTAATATTAAATGACTTTAAAATACAAATAGAAGCTCTGGAAGAATTGCAGAGGAAACAGGATTCAAAAAGAGAAGGAGAACGTTTATTTCCGAAATAAAGTACCCCTCGAATCGAAGCATTTCTTTTCGAGAGTAACATTTTTCAAATTTTTCGATCCTTAATGCGAGACCGGTATTCGGTGCAATTGTAAGGATCAATTTATCAAGGAAATCCAGAAAATTCCCGAATGCTCTCTACCTTTGAAGGTAAATGTCGGATTTTAAAAAGGAGGTATCATTAAAAAGATTTAGAATTCCTTCGATGTGGAATGCATTCGGAAATTCCTGTACGGCAGCGGAGTGGAATTTTCTTTCACGTTCGTTTCCTCTGATGCGATCCGTTTACTTTTGTCCTCTTGCATATTTCAGAAGTTGCGAGTGCGCGCGCTTTTGATCCGAGGAGAAAAGGCCGGCAAACACTTAATTTTTCTTCGCTATTTTATTTCACTTTATTAAAAGTTAAAACGCATTGAAATTCCCAATGAAAGCATCCGTCAGTCCGGAATATATGTGTGATGGCCATGCCCCGATGTGTAACCTCCAGAGGGCTCAGAGGCAAATGAAGAAATTGAAAAACGTCGGTTAAATGCGACGAACAAGAAACTTAAGTCTATAATGCATTCACAAATGCCGAGCTTGTGGAAAGGATTTCTCTTAAATCTTTATTGAAAATAAATATCAGAGTAAATGTAATGCTGTCCTTATTTTGACTTCGACATAGAATGCCATTTACAAATGTTGGGCTAGTAGAGAGGAATGTGTTCCAATTAACTCTATGAAGGTTTAACACGCATATAATCTTCAGTTAGATTGCATAACTTCTTAACATTTTTTATCTTCTTGACTAATGGAATCTTTCTTATGATTCTCTCAGCCAATACTACACGCGGTTATGTAACATGTTTGAGATTTGTAGGGAAAAGGCACAACCACATTCAGAAAACAAGCTACGCCCAAGGGGTTAAATCTTTATTGAAAATAAATATCAGAGTAGGCTGAACGCAATCTTTACAATGAATTCGACTTATTCCAAGGAATGCCATTTACAAATGTTGAGACTGTACAGATGAATGCGTTCCAACTAACCCTTTGAAGGGTTAACACGCATATATTATTCCGGTAGCATACCATCTAAATATCTTTTATCTTCTTGACTAATAGAATATTTCCTATGATTCTCTCATGCAATACTACATGTGGTTATGTAGAACGTTTGTGATTTGTAGGTTAAAAGCAAAACCACAGTCAGAAAACACGCAACGTTCAGAGGGTTAGATCTTTATATAAAAAAATAAACACCACAGTAAGGTGGATATGGTTCAGATTTATACATTTTGCATATTCCATCGAATATCTGAAAATCTCACTCAACTACGTAATTGAAACATATTAAAGTCGGACATTGAACATTTCACTGCATGTAATAAGTGATTTCGTTGTTAAAGTTTACCTTCAAAATTATTGTTACTTCTATATTTTGAAAGTTATGAACGTATTCATCATGCACGGTTAGAAAATGTTTTTGATTAAAAGAAAATAAATTTCTGAATGACGCTGTACATGAATACATTTTTCATTTCAAAAAATGTAATACGTTTAGTCTTATAAAAAAGTGCAGGAACTAATCTCATCACTACTCTCCTAGACGCATAAATACATCAAATAAAATAATATTTAACTATCCTTATATATTTATGTAAACATATATCTAGGTTATTTATTTACTAAATAAACCACTTCAAAGTTTAGTGCGTTTAGTTTCATATAACGGGTGATGTTACTCATCTTCTCACTACCCTGCTAGACACTTCAGTATATTAAATTAGGGAATATTTTACTACCCTGACCAGTTTCATGTAAACATATCTGAGTTATTTATTTTCTGAACAAGCCGCTTCAAAATTTAGTACGCTTCGTTTTATATTACGTGATGGGACACATTTCCTCACTACTCTTCTAGACACATCGGTATATCAAATTAGGGAATATTTTATATCCTGGCCAGTTTTATGTAAACATATTTAAGTTATTTATTTACTAAGTAAACCACTTCAGTGGGATAATACTTCGCATGTCTCACCAACCCGAATGAGTTAAAATACAGCTACATAAACCCCAAGAATTGTGTTAACATCTGGAGTGCATTTTGTGGAAACGTGCGTTATGACGTAAATGCAATAATACACACAACTCTCGCAAATATCATGAAATTCAAGAGGTAATAAGTTTGACTAAGTTCTCATTTGTGTACCTCTTGCATAATAAATGTTACTGCTTCAAAAACGCGACACATGAATTCCAGAATAGAAGCACTCTAGCCAATGCTGTAGAAACACACTTCTCCCATTAAGAGAGGCCGAACGACCGGTCAGTTGGTTAAGGTGTTAGTCTATAGATCGTAAGGTTCTTGGTTCGAATCCAGGTCAGTGCATGGATAATTTGTAAGCGTGTGGTGTAGAGGCGGCTGGTGCATCTTAAATCTGCCATGGCTGAAAGTCCTTACGTTGGGTTGATGTGGAAATTTAGCGAGCGGGATGCCAGCTCAGGTGTGTGTTGTCTCGTCATCTGATCGTGGTTCAAAATTGCGTTTTGTTGTCCTGGGATCTTTCCCTTAAGGAATTGATCTCGGACAATCATCAATAGCCCTTTGTGCTGCTCTAGTACGACGTTAATTAAAATTACCTTACCTTACCCATTAAGAGGGAAGCACCACCATTTTGGTACAGAAGGGCTGCTTCTAGTGCGAATGCTCACTTCCCAACTGCAGAAAGGCCCACTAAGTAATAAGTAAAACACAGGTAAATGGGACTCCAGTTATGGATCGGGAGAGCTATTTCTCAGAACCAGTAATTAGATTTTGCGCAAGGCAATACCGGGGGTTTCAATCAGTTTTCTAGGAACGCATTAAAGTTCGTTGCAGCAGCGAGTGGAGTAAGGAACAGTATCATAAATGAGCGCCATGTGATCCAATATTATGCTAACTCCCACTTGTTCCGCGGAGAAAGGTTGATGGTATTCGGGGAGTAATGAACGGCATTGTGGATGAAGGTTGCTTTCCAAGCTGACATATCACCGTGATCTGAATCTCGGAGCGTGCCGCTTCCAGTTAATCCAAACGGAACGGTTTCTGCTAGAACACACTCCAAATGCCGAATTACGGGGACATATTTGCGAGATCTAACAGGTGTGATCTGGAGGGGTTTAGCGATTTCGAGAGGGGACGTCGGGAAACTTGTGAAAATAAATAGTCGGTTTAGTAAACGGAAAATGCAAACGAGATGTTAGGTATGAGTTGAAAAATTTAACTATTCAGTATAATACACTGCTGGTCACCCCGTAAATGCAACACCCTGAAGGAAGCATGCAAATAATATGAAATTTACAACATGCATTAGCGGAGGTGAGATATGCGAATGATTAGAATTACAGCGCAGACGCACATCACGCGCGCCTGTGGCGCCACTTCAGAGCGCTATTTAAGGCTTGGAGATTTCGACGATTTCAAGTACGGCAATGTAGTTTTTTTCAAAAAAACCGATCAATTATGCCTTATAGAAAACAGCGATCATCTTTTGATCAAGTATCCGAGTTCGACAGAGGAAGTATAGTGGCCTACCGAGATCGTGGATTATCTTTCAGGGAAATCGGTAGTCGTGTTGGACGTAACCAAACAACTGTAATGCGGATATGTGATTGTTGGATGCAGGAGGGTACGACGGACCGACGTGTTCGATCGCATCCACCTCAGAGCACCACTTCACGTGATGACAGGCATATTGGGCGTATGGCAATGACGGATCGCTCCGCCACATCACGAACCATAGCACAGCACATTCAATCTGTAACGCATTATCCAGTGTCTGCGCGTACCATTCGACGCCGTTTACAGCAGAGTGGTCTGTCCGCAAGTCGTCCATTGCTTCGTCTACCCTTGACGCTGACCACAGACGTCTCCGCCGCCAATGATGCGATGAAAGAAGGATGTGGACGGCAGAATGGAATGAAATTGTCTTTACTGACGAGTCACGCTTCTGTCTGCAACTCCACAATGGTCGGATTCGAGTCTGGAGACACCGTGGAAAGAGGATGCTGAACGTTATGCACCGCCACACTGGTCCTACACAGGGTATTATAGTATGGGGTGGTATTGGATATCACTCTCGCACTCCTCTAGTACGCATTGCCGGTACTTTAAACAGCCAGCGCTACATCTCCGAGGTGTTGGAGCCAGTTGTCCTTCCTTACCTTCAGGGCTTGCCCACAGCCATATTTCAACAGGATAATGCGCGACCACACGTGGCACGCTTTGTCCAAGGGTTCTTCGTCAATCGCCAGATTGAATTGCTTCCCTGGCCAGCTCGCTCTCCGGATCTTTCGCCGATAGAAAACATGTGGTTTATGGTTGCTCAACGATTGACCCAGATTACATCCCCAGCTGCCACACCAGATCAACTTTGGCAACGTGTGGAAGCTGCTTGGTCTGCTGTACCCCAAGAACACATCCAAAGTCTCTTTGAATCAATGCCGAGGCGTGTGGCAGCGGTGATCTCCAACAATGGCGGCTACTCTGGCTACTGATTTTGGCAGGAACCACACTTCACAGAAGTCTACAAATTTAATCATTTGATACTTGGTCAACATGTTATCTACAAAATAAATTTTGTTGTGATATCTCTTGTCTTTATTGGTGTTGCAATTTGGGTGGCCAGCAGTGTATTATTGTAAACATTATTATGGGCATGGTACCCAGGTGCAGTATTATATTCAGTGTTCTGCAGCACAACTAGAAGTAATTGTAATTATTCCGCAGGCATTTTGTCCGAGTTTTGGAAGTTGCAATCAAATAAAATTCTCGGGTAAATATGTATTACATACAGCATAATAAAATATGAAAAGTAATTCAGTTACTTTGTTTAAAATCAAGGCATACTTTAAGAATTTAAAATTTTGTCGATAACTTTTGAAGTTAAATATTTTGTTATTGACATAGAAAATGTATTATTTATAAAGTGCTTGTTGTGATTTGGGCGGTGTACGGAGGTTGTTCCGTAGTTAGAAAAGAAAAAAAGGTGTGGGAAGAAGCGCGCTTTACACTGAAGAATATATATATATATATATATATATATATATATATATATATATATATATATATATATATCCAAACACCACTCACTCGATGGCTCATTATCGCTGTATCTCAAGTACTACAAGTTCTAGAAAGAGGAAATTTCGAAGGCTGATTCTTCTTATACCGTATGGGTGTACTAAGAAAGGATTTTTAAAAATTCGACTCTTAAGTTGCCTAAATTGACCTAAGGCCTAACCCAAAAGCAATTCAAAAAATCGCCATAGAAATAACATTGAGTTTAAAACAATTGTACGCAGAAGAGATTGCTCAATTTTTTAAAAACAAATTCAATTATAATATTCATGTCTGAATTGACTTGTTATGTCTTCCCATGATGAAAATAATATTTATATATATTTGATTGATAAAGAAAGAATATTTAAAGCATTTAATTTTACAAACATTTTGTAATGGAATACGAAAGGATAAAAGAAAAACTCATTGATCATAAAAGCGTAATTTTGCTTTTCTGTGTCTAGCATCGTCAAAATGAATGTTTATTTTTTTTTAAATTTGATTTAGAATTCTTTGTTTGGTATTTGAGTTGTTATGTTGCTGTTATATTTTATATTTGGATGTTCCCAAGTATTATAAATATGTGTTATTTTTTCTAATAAATGATTATTGTTTTTATCAACATTGTTCGTCTTTTGTCGAATTGTTCTATTTCTGAATATATTCAGGAAGTCGAGATTCAACACGTTAGAACATAATTTTTTTTTCTGAATTCTGCATGTGTTGGAATTTTGTTTCTGTTTGCATTATGAGTTCCGGTATATTACCTATTGCATAAATATTATTCAGGAGTTAAATTTTAATGATTTATTTATTTTTTGCAAAATATCACTAGACATGGGTAAATCATTTGTGGTATATCTATATTTCGACCAACTTTATTTAAAACTCTTGTTTAATACGTAATACGTAATAGTGAGTAGATTGCTGTAACACAAGGCAAATAAAATACACTCTATAACAAAAAATTCGACGCACCAAGAAGGAGCTGTTCGAGGGAGACAAAAATTGGTGGATAGGAAAAATATGTACAGAATAGAAAGTTATTAAAATTTCAGAACAATTGAATGATTTATTTCAGAGTTACAGTAACGAGCTCAATAAGGTATTGATACCTCTGGGGTACCTGATCAGGGGGTTATCGGCCTCTGATTGGGATCTAAATTACGATATGTGTGAGTGAATGGATGTATGAAAGGGACCTTCCTGTAAAACGGATGTGTCATGTATGTCGAGCTAAGTCGGACTTCCTCCCAATGGGGCTCAATAACATGGAAGGCGCAACCCCCTCGCCTCTTGCCGTCTTTGACGGGCCTGGCACTCCTCCGGTCTGCCGGTGTAGGCATAAGAAACAACAACATAAGATGTTGACCCGTCTCTAGCCTGGATGCAAGTTACCACACTGCGTGGCATAGATCGATAAAGCTCCCGGATGGTCTCCTACGGTATTTCTTGCCAAATTTGCTCCAATTGTCGGACTACGTCATCAACATTCCCTACCGGATGCAGTCGCCGTCCCATCATATCCCAGGCATGCTCGATGGGAGAGAGATCTGGTGATCTGGCTGGCCAAGGAAGTGTTTGACAAGCTTGAAGACAGTTCATAGTAACACGTGCCGTATGTGGTCTGGCATTGTCTTGCTGAAAAATAAGCCCAGGGTACTGCGAAAGGAACGGTAGCAAAACAGGTCTCAGAATGTTGTCAACGTACCGCTGTGCAGTAAGTGTACCTCTTATGAGATCAAAGGGGTCCAGCTATCAAGGGAAATGGCACCCCAGACCATAACTCCCTGTTGATTGCCCGTGTGGAGTGCAATAGTGAAAGCAGGATCGGCACGCTGCCCTGGGCGTCTCCAGAAACGTCTTCGATGATCGTCAGGACACAGTTGGAAGCGGGATTCGTCGCTAAAGACTATACGTCCCCAGTCAGCATCATTCCAGCCTTATCGAGCCAAGCACCACTGTAATCTGGCTCGACAGTGTGCAGGCGTGTGTGGCAGGTGGGGTAACGGTCGTTAGGAGCGTAGATTTCGCTCTCTCAGCCGTCTGTGAATGGTCATGGTGGACACTCGTGTGTGGGTCGCACGACTGATGGTTGATAGCGATGAATCAGGCGCTGAGACAGCTAATCTGTCAATCACTCTGTCCTCGCTATCAGTTGTGGACCTACGTCGACCGCTACCATCATGACGCTGAAATCTGCCATTGTCCACCCACTTTTGCCAGCATCTTCTAATCGTCGCATCGCTTCGACTCACATGACAAGCGATTCTCCGATTTGCCCAACCTGCCTCTTTCAATTCATTGATACGACCTCCTTCAAACTCTGAAAGTTGCTCGTAATGAGCTCGAATCCTGCGGCGAGGCATTTTTTCAGTCGTTGAAAGTTATCCTAAATCGTAATGTAGCAGAATTTTTTAGCAACAGTTCAAGAACAACTCCTTATATACATCTGCTGGATTCGCAGTTCCGAAGCGCTGGATATCGCACTATTCATTCATTGGACACCAAATTTTAATCATTTGCATATTTCGTCAAAACATTTTTGTATCCGAAATTTCAAAGCAATCAGATGATTCCTTCTAGGTGCGTCGATTTTTTGGTATAGAGTGTATACACATCCAAATATTTTTAAAGCGTGTACTTTCTCATTTTAAAATAGCAAATAAATTTTTAAGACATAACTTTAAAATAAGTTGGGTTACGTTAAATTGAAACGTACAGTCATACGCTGTAGTTCAAATATATTTCAAAATTTTCATGTAGCGTTTCATTGAAAGACGATTAAAATCAATTGCAGCATGAATGGATACAAATACCTATAGTTGTGTATCAAAATCGTGTTGAAAGTAAGCCAAGAAGTTTTTCTAGTGTAATTGCAGCACGTGGGTGACTATTCTTTATAGTATGTATTATTTCCCTTATACCATCACATTTTGCTGTCCGGTTCATTATTGTAGGGTAGTATTGAAAGTTCATTATAAAAATACTTAAATGCAAACCTTAAGCTCTAATTTTGTAGTAATTTAGTATAATCTAATTGATAAAATAAGTAATTACAACATTTACCCTCGGTAAATGCAGTTAATTTTATTACATTTTTCATAAAAAAGTTTTGAGTTATATTTTTCAATTGCAGGACCACAAAAGTTTAAAAAAAGGTAGATTAATATCAATTAGATTTGGATCATCATTGAAGTTTTTGAAAAGTATTAATATTGATTTCAAGTGATTTTTTCCTTTACCAGCTAAAAATAATTAGCTTTAGTTAACTTTATAAAAAAAAATTTTAGTTCTAAATGTTTCTAAATTTTTTCCAGATTTCCCACTACACATTACCTGATATACATCGTGGAATGCTTTGTTTAACATTTAACTGAGTGCAAAGGTGAACTTATTCTATGATATCTTTAAAAATAGCTATTCAACTATTAAGTGTGTTTAAAAAAAATCATTTTATCTCTAAAGCTTGTATTCTGTTCTTAACAATCAGCATATCAAAAATCGTATTTACGCTTAACATAAACAGAGAAATAATTATGTACTCATGCAGTTTAGAATTAACCAACTTAGATTTATGTAACATTATGAAGAACTAAATCAATATAGTATTTAAATTAATATCACGAAGCATAAGTCAGCAAATACATTTATATTAAAACAAATTAAACTTTACAAACAAAATTTTCCATTTCGTAAACGTTTATTTCCTTAGAGTCCTCCCTTCCCTTGTTTATATCTAAAGTAGTATTTTCTTCCTCATCCATCATACCTCATAACAATAATCAAAAGTACAGAATTGTAATTTTTCAACACTATGTATCCCCAAAAATTAAAATTAACAATTCAAATTTATTAAATCAATTACTATAACACTCTGAGGAATCATGGATACCATTAAAAGCATTCATTATTGGTAATAAAAAAAATTACGATAACTCCCTTAAATATTCGTACTCTCGTTAATCAAGTTCAATGAATAAAAAGCTAATTACTTATGGTTAAAAAATATGATAGTAGCATTACTTGATGGAGGGGGATATTAATGAGGTTGTTATCTTTCAGTTGAATATTTGTTTCATTCATTTATTGTCTCCATATATTTCGATTAACGAATCAAACATCGCCGATGATTTCTTATCAATTTTTAACGAAGTGAAATATAACTTGACTCTTAATGAGCTACAGAATTGTGCTCAGGGCACTTCACTCACTTACTTACTTTTATCGCTCCGTGTTGTTCATATGAATCAAATTTCAAGCTGTCGTAACACGTGTAAGGAAATTGCTTGGACTGCAGAAAAACTAATCTAATTTGTTATCCCGTTTTGTCAAATAATTTTGAGCTTTCAATGTGAGTGGTTTATTTTAAAATTTAAAAGATTTAAGCTTTTCAAATACATTTGAGATTTCTGGAATAATTTTAATAAGTTTTGTTGATTTGTTCCTTATGTGTGAAAATTAATAGTTCACACTTAATGTCAAATATAAGCATATGTAGCTTATTGATTCAGTCTTATTAATTTGTATAATAGCAGAACGCCGGTGTTTTTCTTCTCTTCTCCCAATCAGATCGATAAACAACTGCCCCCTATGAGACATTTTAATACCATCTTTTGCGCATGTGACCCGTTTGAAAGGGCTAGCGTCTGTTCTGTTTGAAAGTGAGTGTCGTTAATTTTTAGAAGCCAAAGTGCAATCGTTCTGTTGTCCGTTTTGGAGATGTGTACTGTTTCGCTTGTAAATAAATGTTGTCTCTTCTCCTAGATTTTATGTTCGTATAGTTGGCCTGATTAGCTTTTCATGCTATATAAAACTGGAGCCTACGTGGTTCCATATAAGTTGCTATAATATCTGATATAAAATACTAATGTTACGTATTGTGAAATTGATCAGTGTGATGGAAATAATACACTTAGCTAATTGTCTAAGCTTACGAGCGCGATTGATATTTTAATTTAGTTACATTTTAATATTTATTGTGCATGTTTTATAATGTTTCGATTTTATCTGTAACCGGAAGTGGAATTCGGATTTGTAAGAACGATAAAGGGGGTTATTTTTAGGAACAGTCAGTGTGATATAAATAAGCAGTTCTTGTGGATTATAATTCCTATGTAGCTTCTACATGCACCCTTTCTCAATACAAGTCACTTTAAAAATGTGAAAGACACTTAGGTAGAATCAACGTCGGACAGATACAAACAAAAAATA
The DNA here is from genome assembly GCA_947359465.1 of Metellina segmentata. Classification (NCBI taxonomy): domain Eukaryota; kingdom Metazoa; phylum Arthropoda; class Arachnida; order Araneae; family Tetragnathidae; genus Metellina; species Metellina segmentata. Next base: position 132,730,179 of record OX375873.1, read on the forward strand.
TCTTAACCCTTGACACTAACTGAACATATGATAGTAAAGCAACCGACTCTCAAAAGCATCCTAAAGCAAGAAATTCAAACCTACATGTTTACATTGACATAAAGCTCCATATAACGGTTATTTACAAAATGTTTGATAGGTATCATTTCGAAAAATTTGATGAGAAAAGAGATCTAACCGTATTTAATCTAAAAATAGCTCATTAATAGTCATGATCATTAGTAAAAGTACTCATTAGTAAAATAAATCATTAGTACAAGTATTCATTAGTAGGCCAAAAATAAGTAGTTCTCATCGTGACTTAGGTTAGCTAGGTAGTTAATTAACGTCACACTAGAGTAGCAGAACGTATTATTGGCGGTGGTCCAGAATCTATCCCGAAGGGAAAGATCCGAGAAAATTTGTATCGTCAACATTTTCTCGTTATTATGAACCACGTTCAGAGGACGAGAACAAAACTTGAACTGGGAATAATTATCCAAACTTCCGCACCACGCCAAAATAAGGACATTAGAGGCCACGTCAGATTGAACGTGCACCAGCCCTCGTGTATACGACGGTCTTTGACTGGACCGAGTTCCAACTGGAAGCTCTCCGGTTGCTAATAAGTTGCCCTCCCAACTGGGCTACGTCGGTCCGTCTCAGTTTAAGATGTAAACATTTTACTCTAAGCGTCATGATATTTCTCTAAATTGTGTAGTATTGTTTCCCACCTCAAATCATACAGAATGCCTAAATACTGTATACAAAGATTGAAATAATTATGTTCGTAGAGATACAAATTTGTTTGAATTCAAACAGGAAATCCTTCAAATTGTAGAACGGATATTAACAGGTGTTCTCTCACACGATTTAAATAATGTGGAAATATATATGAAAGCAGTAACTAAGGCTCGACTCAAACAGATGTCCAAAGTACCAAGAAATACTTATTTACGTATTAAACAATTACAATTTAAGTGTAAAAAGGAGGAGGTCAGTTTGTAGCTAACAATGGACTTCGGCTGCTCCAGAGTAACTGATCAGAGTAACTTTGTGGTAAACTCTGCAGTCAAGTAACGGATCAGGGAATTTTGTTGCAACAACGTTTGCTACAATAGTTAATATTAGTAGAATACGTATACTTGATTCCTCCTCTTTGTCTTCAAAAGCTTTTACTAGGCGCAGAATAAGGCGTTCTTCAGTGAATAGTTTTTGCTGTGCCTAGATTGTTTTAAATATAAATATACAATAAGTTATTATTTTAATAAAGGATTCCATCATTTGAAAGACAAAGAGTAAAATTAATATGTATGACTACAAAAATTCAAGTGTCAAACTTTCTTTCGATTGCACGTCACTCTCCTGGCAAAATTGACACAATTCCTCCGAAGGATCCATATGTAACAGAGAATAAAATAAATCAACAAGAGAAAAAATTCCGATTTTTCACTCACAGATTCACAGGAAAAGAAATTTAAAAGTAAAGAACATTTTTTTCTATTTCCTAAACAGAACCATTTATTTACATTTTTTGGCAGCGCGCGTCAGGCGTGATGGGCTCCAAAACAAAAGACATTTTATTTATTCATACCTTTATTTATTTATTTTTTGCACAGGGAATTCCTTTTTGCATTCCGGACGAATCACTATTCGTCGGTGAAAGATTTCGTTGACCCTTGAAATGCGCTCTTCGATCTTCTCTGGGAATGGGAAAATTCCAGATTCAAGGAATTCATCATTTACCAAAGGTCTGTTTTATTCCATTCTCTCAAGACTGGCGAGTTTTGTAAATTGAGTTCTCTTTATTCCGTGAGTAAAGGATTGTCCCGATTTTTCGTCTTTTTGCTTAAAGCGGTAGTGAAGTCCCAAATCAAGACTCTTGGAAATCAAGATGTTAGTCTTTGTGAGCACTATTTATGGTTCACCAGTTTTAAATCAATCAGCTCAATGACTCTTAGCATATAATTTGCAGCCTGTCACACTGTCATCCGTGTGTCTGCAAGAAAATAGGAAACATCAATTCTAAAATAATGGATTGTGGCTTGAGTGAAGGTGCTAATATTTTATAAATCTTCATTCCGTGAGCAAAGGAGAGTCTTGATTTTTCGTCTTTGGCTAGCGGTAGTTAAGTCGAGTGTCTCAAATCAAGACTCGTGGAATTTAAGAAATTAAGATATTAGCCTTTTTGCGCACCATTTACAGTTTACTATTTTAAAATAAATCCGCTCAATACTTTTAGCATATAATTTGAAGCCTGTCAAACTGTCATCCGTGTGTCTGCAAGAAAATAGGAAACATCAATACTAAAATAATGGATTGTGGCTTGAGTGAAGGTACTAACATCTTATAAATCTTCATTCCGTGAGCAAAGGAGAGTCTTGATTTTTCGTCTTTGGCTAGCGGTAGTTAAGTCGAGTGTCTCAAATCAAGACTCGTGGAATTTAAGAAATTAAGATATTAGCCTTTTTGCGCACCATTTACAGTTTACTATTTTAAAATAAATCCGCTCAATACTTTTAGCATATAATTTGAAGCCTGTCAAACTGTCATCCGTGTGTCTGCAAGAAAATAGGAAACATCAATACTAAAATAATGGATTGTGGCTTGAGTGAAGGTACTAACATCTTATAAATCTTCATTCCGTGAGCAAAGGAGAGTCTTGATTTTTCGTCTTTGGCTAGCGGTAGTTAAGTCGAGTGTCTCAAATCAAGACTCGTGGAATTTAAGAAATTAAGATATTAGCCTTTTTGCGCACCATTTACAGTTTACTATTTTAAAATAAATCCGCTCAATACTTTTAGCATATAATTTGAAGCCTGTCAAACTGTCATCCGTGTGTCTGCAAGAAAATAGGAAACATCAATACTAAAATAATGGATTGTGGCTTGAGTGAAGGTACTAACATCTTATAAATCTTCATTCCGTGAGCAAAGGAGAGTCTTGATTTTTCGTCTTTGGCTAGCGGTAGTTAAGTCGAGTGTCTCAAATCAAGACTCGTGGAATTTAAGAAATTAAGATATTAGCCTTTTTGCGCACCATTTACAGTTTACTATTTTAAAATAAATCCGCTCAATACTTTTAGCATATAATTTGAAGCCTGTCAAACTGTCATCCGTGTGTCTGCAAGAAAATAGGAAACATCAATACTAAAATAATGGATTGTGGCTTGAGTGAAGGTACTAACATCTTATAAATCTTCATTCCGTGAGCAAAGGAGAGTCTTGATTTTTCGTCTTTGGCTAGCGGTAGTTAAGTCGAGTGTCTCAAATCAAGACTCGTGGAATTTAAGAAATTAAGATATTAGCCTTTTTGCGCACCATTTACAGTTTACTATTTTAAAATAAATCCGCTCAATACTTTTAGCATATAATTTGAAGCCTGTCAAACTGTCATCCGTGTGTCTGCAAGAAAATAGGAAACATCAATACTAAAATAATGGATTGTGGCTTGAGTGAAGGTACTAACATCTTATAAATCTTCATTCCGTGAGCAAAGGAGAGTCTTGATTTTTCGTCTTTGGCTAGCGGTAGTTAAGTCGAGTGTCTCAAATCAAGACTCGTGGAATTTAAGAAATTAAGATATTAGCCTTTTTGCGCACCATTTACAGTTTACTATTTTAAAATAAATCCGCTCAATACTTTTAGCATATAATTTGAAGCCTGTCAAACTGTCATCCGTGTGTCTGCAAGAAAATAGGAAACATCAATACTAAAATAATGGATTGTGGCTTGAGTGAAGGTACTAACATTTTATAAATCTTCATTCCGTGAGCAAAGGAGAGTCTTGATTTTTCGTCTTTGGCTAGCGGTAGTAAAGTCGACTGTCTCAAATCAAGACTCGTGGAAATTAAGATATTAGCCTTTTTGCGCACCATTTACAGTTTACTATTTTAAAATCAATCCGCTCAATACTTTTAGCATATAATTTGAAGCCTGTCAAACTGTCATCCGTGTGTCTGCAAGAAAATAGGAAACAGCAATACTAAAATAATCGATTGTGGCTGAAGGGACGGTACTATAGCATTTTATTTCTCTTCATTCCGGGCGCAAAGGGTAGTCTTGATTTTTCGTATTTGGCTGGCAGTAGTAAAGTCGAGTGTCTTAAATCAAGATTCACAGAAATGAAGATATTAGCCTTTTAGCGCACCATCTACTAGTTTAAAATCAATCAGTTCTATGACTCTTAAGGCCATACCCACAAGTCTCGAATTAACACGAGGGTCAGTTTATCCGCGGGTCACAGTTAAAACGCGGGTTATCAAGAACCGTATTCTCAAACTGCGGGTTAAGTGATGCACAGATTAAAAGGTGACGCTCGCTGTGTATTGGTGGTGTGAAAAGTAACTCGCATTGTTGATTTCCTTTCATTCGTAATAAAACAACAAAATCATTTTTATTCAATGACGAACTTGCATCTACCCTGGTCATATTCTATCGTTCGCTTTCTCATTGGGTTCTACTCTGGCGACACAGAATAGTGTTCAAACCAGAACACATATGGGCATATCTATTTTATAGAAAATGCAATCGCGTATTTGTTCCGATTCATATAAGATCAGTTGAATGCACGTCGTCGCTAGAATACTGTAATTTAGTATAGAATGAAGTATGTCATTCATTTTGTTCAGCTGGATTCCTTCGCAAAAAGGTACTACTGCGCATGCGTTGCTCTCAACCGAGAATTAATTTGTCGATTTCGGAGGATCAAAAAGTAACACAGAAACAGCGGTTTAAACCATTGCGAATATGGTTTTTTCGATAAATCGGGGTTTATCGTTGATCCGCGGTTAACTTGGACTTGTGAATACGGCCGTTAGCATCTAATTTGTAACCTGTCACTCTGCCATCCGTATTTCTACAAGGAAATCAAATGATAAGCGTTACTAGAATAATGAATTGAGGCATGAGTGAACGTACTGGCAATTTTCATAGTGTGTATTATGAAGTTCGGGTTCAATCGGATGGTTTCAGCAAGATATATTTGTAATTTCTCTATATTCCGTGAACAAAGCAGTGTCCTGAATTTTCGTCTTTAGGCTTAAAGCGGAAGTGAAGTCGAGTGTTACAAATCAAGGCAGCCAAGATATCTCAAGATGTTAGTTGTTTTGTATTATTTACGATTCGCAAATTTGATATGATCTCTTTGCATCTAATTTGAAACCTGTCAAATTATCCTCGGTATCTACTAGAAAATAAGAGAAAGGAAATACAAATTTGGTTGATTGTTTGCATGGCCATATTTGGCCAAGCTGCACAAATTATAAGACAAACAATTTTTAGTAAATGATGCAGTGATAGGGAAAAAATAGGGTATGGGGAAGGAAAATAATGGGAGCAGGGCAGGAAACGATCGCATGGATATTCAGGGAGCGCGAAACTCGTGATTATTAAGGACAGTACACCCCTTGTGAATCGAAATTATTACTAAAGAACATCGGTTTTATGAGGCTCGTATACACTTGAAGGAGATTCGTCACTGAGGACAAAATAATATGAGGGTTTTGGTGCATAGTCCATAAACGGACAAGCTGCGTCAAGTGGAAGAGGAAAAAATGTAAATATAAAATTAGCAAGAATAGGGATGTAATAATAAAGGATGCTCTAAAGGGAAATAGTTATACAGTAATAAAATATTTTAATTTTAAAAAGAAAAGTAGTCAGCATGAATAAATATTTTCAATCATGTTGATCACTTCATACACTAACGAAACAAATCGGAATGAAAAGGAATTGATGGAATTAATTATCTAAAAAATGCCGATCTACAAAATAATGGGTTTGAATTAAAAAGTTATCAAAGTGGATGACTTTACACAATTGTCTTCTATGAAATGAATACAAATTGAGGATTTAAAACAAAAATCGACCAGCAATGTATTGATAAATATAATGTATGACATTTATGAGTAGTATACGTTTTACAAGTTTAATGTGAACTCAATCGGGGATGGCAAATGTAGGACAATCTGTTAAAATATGATGGACACTAAAAGGATATACACATAAATGACATAAATGGGGTCTCTATTCCACTAAAATATGACGATGGGTGAATATAAAATAGGAGGAACAAATATAGTAGAATACTGAACTGCGGTATAACTAAACGAACTGGCATTTTTCATAATATTTAACTTGGAGCCGGGGGGGGCTAGATTTAAAGGATTTGGTAAATGGGGATCCCTTGGTCTTGAGGGGATACAAGATAGGCCAGACAGTTTGGAAAAGCCCCAAGAACAGAAGGTTCGAAGAAAGGTGAGCTGCGTTGTTGGAGACTATTACATTTCATACTAGAGCAACGAATGCGCAGGCAGATAAACATATAAATTAACTTAAAAGTAAAACGCAATAAACATAATATGCTGGTTAGATTACCAGAGCCTGGTCTCAAATGAAAGATATAGTTGCAGTTCTTTTAAGTTTCATAAAATGGAGGTCTAGAGTATACAGTGCGATGTCCAAACAGCCTTTGTAAATTGTGCATTGTATATACGTATACAGGGTGATTCAAAACTCAACGTACACACTTTTAGGTTAGGTAGAAATTACAAAAATAAAATAGAATCACATAGAAATGTGGCACCAAAACCCCAAACTGATCAGCTGGAGCAAAAACAAAGATGCAGAAATGACAAGTCAATAATGTGTGGAAAAACTCTTTGTTTAACGATACTTTACACTAAGCCAGTATGTGCACACGTTAAGTTTTACAACAAGTGCTCAAAGTTCTTACCATCCACACTTATGCACGTTTGAGGGCGCTGTTATCCGTTGGAGGGCGGCGCTGTGGTGCGAAACACGTCTGTTTGGGTACCGTTCGGCATTCAAACGTGCCGCAGACCTTCCGCTGCCGTCAACTGCACCATTCACAAGGTGTATGTCAGCCATTTCAGTGTTTGTAAATTGTTGCTTGATTTCAGTACGCAATAGGAAATTTAAATGACTAGCGCTGCATTCCAAATACAGGCGCTGGAAAACAGCACCCTACAGCGGATAACATAGCCTTCAAGTGTACTTAACTGTGGATGTTAAGACCTTTGAGCACTTGTTATAAAACTTAATGTGTACACATACTGTCCTAGTGTAAAGTATCGCTAAATAAAGAGTTGTTCTACCCATTACTGGCTTGTCATTTCTGCATCTTCGTTTATTCTTCATCTGATCAGGTTCGGGTTTCCGTTCACGCATTCAAATGTGATTCTGTATTGTTTTTATGTTTTCTATCTCCCCTATAAGTTTGTACGTTGAGCTTTGAATCACCCTATATGTAAATATGATAGGTAGATAGGTAATTATTGTCTCACTGGAGCAAAGCAACTTGCTATGGGCGACGGTCCGGGATCAATCCCCAAGGGAAGTATACAAGTACAACGCCCCGTCATTTTGAATCACGTTCATTTCACAATAACTAAAAACATTGGATTGATGAAAAAGTTCGGACTGTTTTTTTGACAAAAAATGAAGACAAATTATTTTATTTACTAAAAATTTTATTTAGTGAGTATAGTATGTGGCGTTCGTTTTCATTCCCTTTCTCCATCCCTCGGGTAGCTGCATCATCCCGTGCTAATAGAAATTCTGATGTTCCTGGTTAAAGAACTTTTCCAGATAGGAAACTTTCCTTGTTTTCTGCCATTTTTAGTGCCTAACGAAACTTAAAATAACACGCAACGGATTAACACAAATGTTTCTAAGTATTCACCGATATTCCTTCTATCAAAAAACTTTACATTTGTGATTCAATGTCATCCAATACCAAAATTTGTACAAACTTTAGCAGTATCCTAATATTTTAGTTTTCTAAAATGGTATAGAAAAACTGAATATATGCTCATGCAGGTGAAAAATTGCATGTACTTTAGACTGTTCCAGAGCAGCTGTGAAGCACGTAGAAGCATCTATTTACAGATTTCTTCACATAAAACTAATGATTAATGATTTTGAGTTATCGTGTTATTGCAGACCGGTTGCGATATGGGAATCTTTGTACATTGATGTCTTATAATTTTTAACGTAGATTTCGTGTGAATTACTCGTAAATATTTTCCGTTTTATTCAGATATTTTTATTATTCTTGGAGTTTTATTTCTGCATAATATCCCTCTCTCCCTTTGAGAAAACAACATTGCTTTAATCAAATCGCTGATTGAAAAATCGAATAAAAATGTTTTAATTAGTCTTTGCATACACTACCTTCTTCTTTCCAGGGTAGTTTTATTAACTTTGTGAGACAGTAGAACCTAATTAACGCCTACCAATTTTATACTTGCTTAATTAATATCATTAGAAACTCAAAAACACATGAAACACTGAGTTCAGGAAATGTTATTTGATAAAAAATGTATAAAGCCGCTCTATAAAAAAACACACACTTGAGTTTACTTGTTAAAAATAACAAACGTTTGAAGATTAAATTACGTGAAAGAAAATTTTGTTTACTTTAGGATAGGAAATTTGTCGTTATTATGTTATCTAGTACATTCAATGTATATGTGATCTATACAGCATATCCTTCATTAACTGAATTGTTTAGATAGTGATTTTTCTTTTCAAGTCATTTTTTCCATTACAATTGATTATGTGAAATAAATATTATTTTACAAAGTCCATGTAGTGTATTCAAATAAATGAGATGCGATTGAATGGATGGTTTGGGGTTTTATGTTTGGGCAAGGGCCATAATTGGACATGCTTTTACAAACTCAAGACATTGAAAAGAAAGACAAAGAGGATAAATCAAATGCAAAAGCTGATTGTATTTTTTGGCGCAAAGTTTGAAAGAGAAGAAGCTGTGCCAAACTAAATAAAAGCGATAAAAAGTTAATAAAGCTAAAGACTAAAAACGCGTAGACTAAAAGGATTTATTGATTCATTGGTTGGTTTTGGGGATGCATGAGTTATATTTGGCTTGACAACGATGAGTAAAAGAACATATACTAGATGAAAGCCTTTGCAGCGATCCCTCTTAACCGACTAACTGTATCCTCAGCGATTTGCATATATAACTGTGACCGTATCTGTTATACGCAGAGGACTACGACTGTTTCCGAGTAAGCGTAACTACTATCACACGCTGTCGCATTGAGATTATCGTAAAACGCAGCATTAAGATAATTGTACATAGTAGTGTATGTAATTGTAATAAATAACGTTAGGTTCAGTAATCCGAGTCATTATTCACCAAAATCCAGTGCAATGGTGACAAGGAACTTATTGACAAAGAAATGCACCGACGAAAGAATCGAACTTGCTCCGCCTAACACTTAAAGCCGTTAGGGCAGTACTCAAACCAATGTAGTCAAGGTGACCTCGTAGATGAGCAGGAAAATACTTTATATAAAAGAATTAAGCAAATGTTGCAAGTAACGACACCTAAAAATGAAACTCTTCTACCCATTTTTCATTTATCCTATGAATACAACTAAGTATAGAAAACTTAAATCAACATCTTTATATGAATAAAATTATGTTTCATGGCCATTGTGACTTACAAAAATCGTATCACGCAGCATACGTAATACGCCACCGCATCTTAAACTATCACGTGCAAAACAAATACACTGTATTATCGAAGCGAAAATATATAGTATAACAATATACCCCTCTTTCATCAAATTCCATTCCATTATCCCCGTAAACTACCCTCCAGCTTCGCTATCATCTTTCTAATATCTCACACAACTCGGATTTGTTTTTCTTAGGTGGCGAAAGAGGGGGAAATAAACTTTCTGCATTTCTCGAACAAAACTGCCCGCTGCTCAAAGCAAAAAGGATGGAAAAAGAGTCTAAAATAAATAAGAGAAGATTGAAGATTGAAGCAGAGCACGTTTAACTATATTCGGGTAACTGAATTAGCCCCGTTGGTGAATGGCATACAGATGACCTGCTCTGTATTCACAAGCGGGAGTTTCAGGAGATATCCTTTGCACAGCTAAGGTGATTTTTATTTCCTTTCTGCATGGTCATCAGCGGAGGACTTATAAAAATCGGACATAAAGCAAGGGACACGGCGTCGTTTTACTTGAATCGGGAGACCTGATGTAAAAACTAATTATTTTTACGCGAAATAAGTAAACGACGGAGCGTAACTTTCCATGTCGCTTTACAGTGCGTGTCGGCTTTACTTGAATAATTTAAGCACGGAACTGAATTGGGAAATATGTGTGGTGCTTTTATTTTAGATACTGCACATTTATTACATTTTGATCTCGTAGTATACATCAAATGTAGCGTAAAATTTACTTATTCTTCACGAAATGGGGAACTGTATATTGTGACATTTATGAACTACGAAATATAGATATAATTTATGCTTAGTTATATACATGCATATTTTAAACTAAGAAATACAAAAAAAATTCGTGTAATTAAATTTTCGTCACACGATTAGAATGTTCCTTTAATTTTACTTATTTTTGAGGCTTGAAATATCTTTATTTTCATGACTTAATGATGGTCTCACATCTACATGCGCGGACGCAATGATGATACGCTTGTGTCAAAGTTGTTTGATTAGTTTTTAATTCGCAAAGGTCCTATTTTGACCGTGCTGAACCAAACTCAAGACAGACAACCGCAAATAATGGACAAACAGTCTCAAACTCTCAAACGTGGTTTTACTAACACAAAAGAGGAATGTATCAAGGGAGAATTCGAATCTGCGCTGACTACAACACACACGGTTGCTTGTACTAGTAGATATGAAGAACATATATAGAAATCAAATGATTAAAATTTCAGAACAATTGAAAGATTTATTTCAAAGTTTGCCGTTACAAAAAAGGAGGTAGTCAATAAGGCTTTGGTTCACCTCTGGCCTGGATGAAAGCTGTCACCCGTCATGGCATAGAATAAAAAAGTTCCCCGGTGGTGTTCTATGGAATTTCTTGCCAAATTGTCTCCAACTGTCGGGTTAAATGGTCAACATTCCGGGATGGTTACAATCGCCTTTCTATAAAGTCCCAAATGTGCTCTAGGGGAAGAGATCAGGAGAACTTGCTGCCCAAGGAAGTGTTGGTAAAGCTTGAAGACAATTCAGAGCAATACGTGTCGTATGCGGCCGGGCATTATCTTGAGAAAATTAAGTCCGGGGCGTCGAAATGTAATAATGTAATAGTAAAATGTTGTCTACGTACCGCTGTGCTGTAAGTTGCCAGAAATGACTACCAAAGGGGTCCGGTTATCAAAGGAGATGGCACCCCAGACCATAACGCCCTGTTGGGGGCATGTGTGGCGTGCGATAATAAGGGCAGGACCCCACGCTGCCCTGGATGCCTCCAGATACGTCTGAAATTGTCGTCAGGACACAGTTGTAAACGAGACTCGTCACTAAAGACTATATGTCCCCAGTCTTGTGGAGTGTATTTCACTAAAAAAGTACTGAATTGAGTAATTGATCGAACCATTAAAGCTACAAATCTGAAATACCTTAATGTTATTAAAAAATAGTCCATGAAGTGTAGACTTTGTGTAGCAACTAGATAACGAAACCTAATTTTAACGTGTCAGTTATACTGCACCAGCTGGGTGGATAGGTATGTAAATAGCGTCAAACTGGAGCAGAACAAAGTACTATTTTTGACTGTAAAGTATCCATCCCTAAAGAAAAATTCTAGTTCAACACCTCATTACTTTGAACCACGGTCATATGATGAGGTTAACAACCGAACTGGCACTCCACTCACCAAATTTAACGTGCACCAGACCACCGTATACACAGCGGGTAATTGGTTGGGTCGAGTTTCGAATTTGCAACTTTCTAATCCGTTGCTCTTCCCACGATTCCATTTACTATTCCAATTTTAAGCGTTTCATTCGGTATATAAACACGTCTTCTGAATCTTGCATTATGTCCCATAATTTTTACATAGTTAACGTCGTACTGAATCAACACGGAGTTTCTGTTAAAGACGGTTTGGGATCAATACCACAGGGAAAGATCTGAGAAAACCATGTCTTAATTTTAAACAAAGGTCATATTAAGAGATAATGGAGAGTGGTTTGCCAGCTCATGTGCTACCTCAGCTTGCACCCCACTCTCCAAACTTTCACATCACGCCAATGTCGTGAGATTTGAGGCCATGACAGATTTAACGTGCAAATACCCCTTTTGAACACTACGGTCTTTAATTGGATACAAACTCGCGCCCCACGATTTCTACAAGGTTTAGGATTGAAAACTGTCACATAGTGTACAGAAATACTTTCAGCTATTTCAAAAGCGTAGCCACTATCAAAATATGGCTACACAGTAAAATTGCATGTTCTTAATCGATTTTTCCACGAATCCAATCTACTATTAAAATTTTAAGTGTTTTATTCGGTAACTAGTTATATTTCATTATCTAGATCTAAACACGTATTAGAAATGAAACAGTTTGAAAACATGATGTGTTGGCATTGTACTGTACATACAAAGATAATTGGATATCCATGTTTGAAAGTAGTTTAACCAGCAGCGTAAGGTATCTTCTCAGAATTTTCATGTTGCAATATCAAATTAATTTACTATTCCAATTTTAAGCGTTTTATTCGGTAACTAAATATATTTCGTTATCTAGATCTAAACACGTATTAGAAATGAAACAGTTTGAAAACATGATGTGTTGGCATTGTACTGTACATACAAAGATAATTGGATATCCATGTTTGAAAGTAGTTTAACAAGCAGCGTAAGGTATCTTCTCAGAATTTTCATGTTGCAATATCAAATTAATTTACTATTCCAATTTTAAGCGTTTTATTCGGTAACTAAATATATTTCGTTATCTAGATCTAAACACGTATTAGAAATGAAACAGTTTGAAAACATGATGTGTTGGCATTGTACTGTACATACAAAGATAATTGGATATCCATGTTTGAAAGTAGTTTAACCAGCAGCGTAAGGTATCTTCTCAGAATTTTCATGTTGCAATATCAAATTAATTTACTATTCCAATTTTAAGCGTTTTATTCGGTAACTAAATATATTTCGTTATCTAGATCTAAACACGTATTAGAAATGAAACAGTTTGAAAACATGATGTGTTGGCATTGTACTGTACATACAAAGATAATTGGATATCCATGTTTGAAAGTAGTTTAACAAGCAGCGTAAGGTATCTTCTCAGAATTTTCATGTTGCAATATCAAATTAATTTACTATTCCAATTTTAAGCGTTTTATTCGGTAACTAAATATATTTCGTTATCTAGATCTAAACACGTATTAGAAATGAAACAGTTTGAAAACATGATGTGTTGGCATTGTACTGTACATACAAAGATAATTGGATATCCATGTTTGAAAGTAGTTTAACCAGCAGCGTAAGGTATCTTCTCAGAATTTTCATGTTGCAATATCAAATTAATTTACTATTCCAATTTTAAGCGTTTTATTCGGTAACTAAATATATTTCGTTATCTAGATCTAAACACGTATCAGAAATGAAACAATTTGAAAACATGATGTGTTGGCATTGTACTGTACATGTAAAGATAGTTGGATATTCATGTATGAAAATAGTTTAACCAGCAGCGTAAGGTATCTTCTCAGAATTTTTGCTGTTGCAATATCAAAATAATGAAAAATGAACATATCTTATTTGCATCAAATATAAAACTCAAATTGGATGTGTTTACGCAAGAGGAGAAAATGAGAATATATATATGAAAGGATTTAAACAGTTTTATTTTTAGGAAAAGATTGAGCGGAAAATGACATACAATTTTGTTGTTTCAGACATCAACGAATAAAACTCAGACAGTTGCTTTCTCAAAAATACCTGTACAATTGATGGATGTAGTGAAACTAAGCATATATGTAGGTTTTTCTAGAGTTAATCAGAAACAGGTTTGAATATAAAGATTTCTGTTTTACACGGAATTCACAATAGTATATATCGGAGCAAATGGTAGTATGTATTGCTGTTCCATACTTCAAACAGCAATAAAAACATTTTATTTCACATGTATTTCCCTACCCACACATCGAAAGAAGTTCTAAATCCTCATATCTATTTTGTTCACCTATCTTTTATTCTAAAATAAGCTCCTATAAAATATTTTCCTTTTGGTTAATAAAATCTCTTTGGGGATAAGTATACTGCACACAAATAAGCCTATGGAATATCGGTACACACACACACTTATATATATATATATATATATATATATATATATATATATATATATATATATATATATATATATATATATATATATATATATATATATATATATATGCGTCTCGTAGAGTCCATATATATATATATATATATATATATATATATGCGTCTCGTAGAAACTGCGTCTCGTAGAGTCCAGGGAGTAACGTGTACCTACAGTAAAGTGACCATGCTGAATTTATTGAAACAGCTTACAGAGCTCCTAGCGGTAAAATAAGGAAATTAAAAAAATAACTAAAAAACTAAAGGAGATTGGCCCAAAAGTTCAAATAGAAAAATGTACCCAATACAATAATAAAGGCACAGAAAAAAAAATGTCATGGAGTTATGTGCAAAACTGGCGGAGACATTCGCGATTGAAATTTGAACTTTCCCATGCATTAAAAAAAGGGCCATCCTGAAATTGAAATACGTATTATCTGATGTTATCATTCAGTTTACCTGAGTAAAGCAACGACGAATTTAAATTCAAACAACAAATAAAGTAAAAAAAAAATGAAAAAAAAAAAAACATCTGAAAAACGAAGTCCGGAAAATAAAAGAAACTGACTATCCGAAATCACAATTTTCGCGCAGCAACTAAAATAAACGATTACAAAAACCTACGATAACAAAAAGATTACGAAAACCTCTCGGCTATACAACCACGAACAAAGATTTACTATCTAATAATTTTATCTTCATAAACTTTGAGTGAGATGCGAAAATGTCAGAAACAAATGCGCGTTAATATGTGTGGCTCATTGGAGAAACAAAAGACACATATGAGCAACAACAAGAAATTTATTGCTAAATTAAAACATGGCGAGTGTGTTCAAAAAGGTCACTATCGGTTACAATACACATTTGTATATGATCAAGCACGCCAGCATGCACATTCCTTATCATCTGTGGTGTGACAGTAGCGCAGCTATCGACGATACGCTGCCTTAGGTCCAGCAAACGTGTCAACGAAGTTTCATACACCCGATCTATGATGTAACCCCAGAGGACGAAATCGGGTGGTGTAAGATCTGGTGATCGTGGAGGCCATTTAACACAGCCACCGTAGCTGATTACCTGTTGGCCAAATCTCTTCTTAAGGAATTGTCGCACTCCGTGGGGTGTGTGCGGCGGGGCGCCATCGTGTTGGATACACAGGAAAGACAAGAACGCCATAGCAATATCATCTATAAAGTCAAGTAACACATCTTATAACAGCTGGAGGTATTTCGGTCCATTAAGTGAACCGTCATAGAACACGGGTCCTATTAGACGATCCTTCCAAATTCCGCACCACACATTCGTGGAATCACTGCAACTGCTGTCTGACGGATACTCCCCATGCTGGATTTTCTAGTACCCAGAAATGGGTGTTGCGTCGGTTCAGCATCCCGTTTCGGTGAAACTTAGCCTCGTCCGACTATAACAAGTTGGAAAAAAATTCTGAGCTAAACTCCAATTCGTTCAATGCCTAATTGCACCAGTCAAAGCGTCGCTGATGGTCTCCTGTAACAATCCTTGTTGCGGAATTGCATTATAGGTATGTGCACCATTGTCGTGCAGTATTTGCCATACTTTGTTTTGTACTAAGCCAGTCTGGTTGCTGATTTGTCTAGTACTTCTGTAGGTATGGGCTAAAGCATACGCCAGTATGTCTTTTGCTAGTATTCTACTAGATATACGTGGACTGCCCGAACGAGGTCGACTTCGAGTGCTACCTGTGTCTCTGAGGCGTCGAACAACATTTCCAATGGTTGCCGAAGTTGGATGTGGACCATTAGAAAACTGAGTCCGAGTTTAAGTCCGTGCAGCCTGGACTGCATTGCGTTGGCATTCGCCATAGAGAAGCACTATCTCACAATACTGACTATTAGTGAAAGTCTCCATTTCCTCACAGCGTACTGTATGAAGGAAGAACACAAGCTCTTAGGATCGAACTCTAAACCCTCTGGTTGGCAGTCCGTCATTTTACCAATAGGGCTACCAAGGCCCTTAAAGTTTATCAGGATAAAATTATTAAATAGTAAAACTTCGTTCGTGGCTGCATGGTCCAGAGGTTTTCATTCGTGTAATTTAGTTGTTAAGCGAAAATTGTGATTTCGGATCGACAGTTTCTTTTATTTTCCGGAGTTCGTTTTTCAGATGGTTTTTTTTTAATCTTTTTTTTTACTTTCTTTGTTGTTTGAATTTAAATTCGTCGCTGCTTAACTCTGAAAACTGAATGATAACATCGGAGAACACATATTTCAATTTCAGGACGGCTCCTTTTTCAAGGCATGGAAAAGCTTAAATTTCAATCGCAAATATCTCCGCCAGTTTTGCACATAACTCCATGATTTTTTTTCAATGCCTTTATTATTGTATTGGGTACATTTTTCTAATTGAACTTCTTGGCCAATCTCCTTTAGTTTTCGAGTTATTTTTTTCAACTTCCTTATTTCACCGCTAGGAGCTCTGTAAGCTGTCTCAATAAATTCAGCATGGTCACTTTACTGTAGGTACACGTTAGTACCTTGAATCTACGAGGCGCGGTTTCAAAATTAAAGAGCTTAAAAGGACTTTACAGGTCACCCTGTATATATATATATATATATATATATATATATATATATATATATATATATATATATATACAGAGAGAGAGAGTGATTTGGCTGTGTATACAACTTAAGGATGTTTTAAAAAATGTGTGAACAGTTGATATGCCAAGCATCAATGCTATCAACAAAGCTGTGTACTTTATTATACATCATTCCAGTCTATTCAGCTGCCAATTTGTTTGAGAATATTTGCCAATTTTTACTTATACCTATAAAAGGGTTGTGTTTGTTTTCCACAACAGTTTTATATATTTTCCGCATTTAGTACTAGCAGGGTAATACGATCGTGAGTGTACTTTTAAATAGGTGAACATTTAAATTAAAAACATTATAAATTGTAATCTTAAGATTTTTATTTCATTGGATGGAGAGCTTACGTCTATGTCTAAACTTAGGATATGAAGAAAACAAAATTGGATTTTTCGATGGTATTTAGCTATAGCACATAAAACGAAATTTGGGAAGCTATAAGCCAATAAGTGTGATTGGTTGAAGAAAATTGTCGTAATGTTAAAAAATTCAAAAAGAAATCTGAAAAAAGTTTGGGAGAAACCTATAACATTGAAAGGGAAACTTCAAAGGAAATCAGAAAAGTTTCTATTGACTACTGCGAAACAAAGCAGTTTACAGAGACCAAAAGTCTAGCAGTCCAGCGCGTCAACGTTTGAACGAGTGCTCGAGATCGCCGCCGCCTTAACTAATATTGACTCGGTAGAAAGATATTTAATTACAGTCGCATTGGAGCAACACAACGGGCAATTAGCAACAGGAAGGGATGGAAAGCGATTGGGAAGATTTGAGGTCAAGACCACGTAATATTGGATCACGATCAAATTTGCTTTAAAATAAGATAATATTGAAATATTCTAACGGGAAAAATGCGATCTAATATGATTAACATTACCAATGTGCCCATTGTGTTTACCAGTACTTTCTTGTTGTTCAAAAAATATTGCATAGATTATTTGCATTTCTAAATTAGCTACAACTCTATGCAACAGATGTAGACATTTAACTTTTGTAAGGTAGGTAGGTAGTTAATGAGCGTCAAACTGGAGCAGCACTTTGGGCTATTGGCGACGGTCTAGGATCAATACTCAATGGAAACACACATGATCAGCACCACGTAATTTTTTAACCATGATCACATGATGAGGTAAAACTTGAGCTATAATTCCATTCTTCAAACTTCTGTACGTGCAACGGTGAAGACATTTGAGATTATGACACGTTTAACGTGCACCAGTCCCCGTCTACACGACAATCTTTGGTTGGATTCAAACTCGCAACCCTCTTGTTTGTAATCCGTTAGTCATCCAACCGTGGTCCTCGTAATTTTCCAGAGATGGATTTACAGCATTAAGCTAAACCAATCGTGTTTCCGAATAAAAACATCTGATGTTCTGCAAAACTATTGACTGTTTCTCAGCGGCATTTATTTGCCAAGAAATATCAAAAAGTCTGATCTGCTTAACATAGGATTTCTTGTTAATTCTTCCGTTTATAGCTTAATCTTAATTTCTAATGTGCGCTTGAATCTCAAGAATAACGATTATTTTTCTGCAAATACAAATGTATGAAAACATTATGATGAGTAAGGGTAATGCTAACTTTAAATAACGTCGTCCTTGATCAACACAACGGTCTATTGACGACGGTCGGGGATCAATACCCTGAGGGAAAGATCCGAGAACACCACCACGTAATTTTGAACCATGGTCAGATGACGAGGCAACACCTGAGCTGGCACCCCACTCTCCAAACTTCCACACCAACACAACGTGGTGACTTTCGGCCACGACAGATTTAAGGCGCACCAGCCGACTCTACACCACACGCTTACAAACATCCATGCCCGGACCCTGATTCGTACCGGAACCTTCCGATCTATAGGCTAACACCTTAACCACCAGACCGGTTGGTTGGAAACATTATGACGGGTCGTTTTATATTATTTTTCATCTGCTTATACTTATTATTGGTTTATCGCCAATCTTAATGGCACTATCTGGCTCTTTGGAATAATATATATTTCATTTAATTTTATACTTTATTATTTGTAGTTATACTACAACACTTTTAATATTTAATGTGCAACAAAATCTTTATCTATAAATGTAAACTTTGGAAATAAAAATTTTAAATTTATTTTATAAGTATTCTTTATTATCTTCTTATATTTTCGTATATTCTAAAAATTACGTATTTTAGAATAATTTGTATTTTTTTCTTAAGTATTAGTCATATTTTAAAGAATTTTAGCTACAAGAGCATTGAGTGGAAACGCAATGGTTAAAACAAAAAATGAGACTATGCGTTTATCTACAGAACTATTTTTACAATATCTTTTTTCCATAACATAAAACCATTCAAATAAAAATTTTCAAAATATAAAATTTTCCTTCTTTATACTTAAAGAACAGTTAACTTTAAATCGTTCTCAAGAGATTATCTTATGAGATAAAAAATAAGTGAGTGGGAAACGCTATTCTTTTCTTTATTCATTAGAAAAAAAATTAACGATTGTTGCAATTATGATAAAATTATACAAGGAATTTTAAGGTCTTGTGAAAATAAAAGTATTACATCAGTCAACAAAGCATATATTTCAAAACTCACGATCAAAATTACGTATTTAATTCCCACCATATACAAAGGGGACGTGGTAACCCGGTTGGAAGAATAAAAGATTAGCAACGGGAGGGTTGTAAGTTCAAGTCCAACCCAAAACCGTCGTGTACAAAGGGGGCTGGTACACTTTAAGTGTTTGATGTCCTCATATGTCCTCACATGTATCCTTTCATATTCCGTGTACGTTTATGTGATGTGGAAACTTGGAGAACGGGTTGTCAGCTCAAATGTAGCCTCGTTATCTGACCATGGTTCAAAATCACTAAGTGTTGATCCCGGTGGGGATTGATCTCGGACCGTCGCCAGTAGTCCGCTGTTGTTCATCTAGTGTGACGTTAATCAAAATATCTACTTACCCTCCATAAGCAAACAATTTTAAGACTGACAAAACAATCCCTTTAAACGCAGTAAGAAAATGACGTTAATCGTGTTTGAGCTTAGCCTTATCCCCAAAATTACGTGTCTAGAATATCTAGTTCTCGTGTCTACTTCTAAACAGCACTCCTTTTCTCGGCATACTAAATACATAACAAAGCCCTGACTCTCTAGCGAAGCTGTCAGAAATGGCAGTGTCATATTCTGGCAACAACTCACTCCCTACTACCCGGTTGCAAGGAGGGTGGCGAGCAGCAAGGAACGGCCTGGAAGACATATCCCTACACAAAGGAACCATTCTCTCTGGTGACCCATAATTCTTGATGAGAAACACTTTGTTCCCCAAACTCCCTGAGCCAGTGGAGGTTCCCGAAGACACTGAAAGAATTCAGGATACAAAAGGATCCATTCTTTACAAGAAAAGCCACTGATGAAGGCAGGCGTTTGGGACGTCATTATTGTGATTTCGGACACCGTTGGGATGCGATTCAGACGTCTACATCTCCGGGCAGGCCGAGGGCGGGGCAGGAGGACTGAAGGGGAAATTACGACCAGATGGCTGAAGAAAAGGTTAGGGAAGGAAATAACTTGTTTTTATGGATAATTTCTATACTTTGTTTTGCTTTCTCGCAGAGTATAGATAGTTCAGAACGGATCTGGTAGTTTTTTACATGTGGAAAGATCTGATGCATGTATGTAGGGTATACAAACACCAACTTAGGATATTTTTATTTCGTATCAAATCAGCTGTCAATAAATTAGCTTTTGATAGGAACGTTATAACTTGTCGTCAATATTAATAAAATTGGTAAACATTTTTTGTATTTATTATTTGGTTTGCTACTACAGGGTTATTTAAAAAAAGTAATCTTAATTAAGATAAAACTTTAATTTGCTGTGTAAAATCTAAATTTAGTGGTAGAAATAGAATAATTGTATAGTTTGAACATTGATCTTAAGGAAAGAAGTTAATTAACAGTCTCTAAAATACACATTGGTACTACAGGCACAATTGTCACATTTATCACTATTTTTATTAAGGTAGTTTATTAATTGTAAATGTCTTCTTCATTGCAAAATTCCTTATATGTAGACCTTGGAAAGGTAAATGACCACAAGAGTAGTTCAATATAAGATCCACTTCAGGGGTTCGCGTGTTTTACCATTTAGAAATCTAAGGGTAACATTATTTTAACCGCATATTCACATTTGTGAATATTTATTGGAAAAAGTGTGGAAAGCTACTCACCACATTCATTTAACGAACTAAAAAACAATAATTTCTTTTAAACAGTCATCATATCTCTAAATTTCCTGCTAATGACTCATCCAAAAATATTTTGTTACTAAAATCTGATGACAGTTTTATCCCGCAGGTGTTCTCATACCGTTCTCCTTGTATATATTTAAACATATTTCGATTATATTCATCGAGTTAAAATCACAATGTTTGTCCCGCCAAAGTTGTTGATTGATGAAATATAAATCAATTAGTATTATTTAGGAAATATGGAATTAAGATTTAGGCCTTGTTCACATGAGGCGTTTGAAACGCGCGTCTTGTGAGGTCAGCGAGGTCCCGCCATTAAATTATATATTTCTTATTCCTCTAATTCAAGTTACTATCTTTGCGAGCTTGAAGAGCGGTACCTCGCTAGCCTCGTTTGAAACGTCATTCCCCTTTTCGGAATCGAAGGTGCTTGCCCATATGCCATGTAAAGCCAAAAGTATGTGAGTACCAAGAAAAATGCATTTTCAATTCAGCATTGTGATTTTCTCAATTTAAAATTTTATTTTAGGAAAAGCCTTTGAATGGATCAAGGATTTTTGGTAGGATAATGACCTTCAATACGTTAAAACTGAAGCCTCAAATTTTAAGATCTTGTATTTTGCCCTTTTGAAACCTAAGGTACGTGTATCCGTTGTTGCAATCAAAATTATCGCTCTTTGTGAAGTTTCAAGAGAGCAAAGGAGTGCTATTGCCTGAATTGGTCTGTTCCATCCAAATAAAATCCTCAATTCTAAAGAGCAAAAACAAAGTTTCGGAGCGTAGATGTTAATGAGAGCCGACTGCATATTTAAAGCATCCTATACTTCTACATCCACACTTAAACAACTTCCGAACTTTTCAAGTCTCTGCATTGGAGCACTTTGAATGAAATATCCTTCCCACTATCAGCCTAAGGTTAGAAATGGAAGTCAATGTCAATTCTTTCGTATCAACGCAGACCCCCAAATGGCGAAGCGTGACTTATATTTAGCAACATCGAAGTTCAGATGGAAACTGAGAATATCTCGCACTTCCTGAGCATTCGTTGAGAAGTAGAAATAAGGCAAGAAAAAAGCAATCTTCCGACAGAAATACTCGGGGCTCGAGTTCTGTTTTCTTGACTTCCATAGCATTAAAGAGAAAGGAAGGACCGAAATAAAAGTGGACAGGTATACGGAGAGTTGGCGTAAGAGAAACTGAGAAAGAATTCCGACGATAACAGTAATCGACTGCAGTGGCAGGCACGAGATTTCGATATTAACACGAGAATCTTCGAACTATATTATCAGCTGCTCTTTCCCAGGTGGTTTCGGAGGAAGAATAACCCACATTGAAAAATTGCATCCTAAGACAATTTCAAAAAATGAAATTCTAAACTCTGACGTTAACGAAATTCTTTTTTCAGTTTATTCACAAAACGCATTACTAATGGTCCTAGATATCGCTTTATCTTTTGTGGAATTAAACTCTCCTTTGCCGTATGAGTCGAAAAATAAAACATTATTCTAAACAATACTTACCAAAACGAAATCATTCTTATCATATCTATATACATCATTATAATGAAACTTCTCAATCCTTAATTTGACATAACAGCGTGCATTCAGAATTTATATAGTTCTCTTTATTACAAAATAACATTTACACTGTCAAGTTCTCTTGCACCTGAAAATTCAGTTTCAGCCCTCTGCCTTTTAGAAAGAGAGTTCTCAAGGATTTTTACGAAATGGTCAAATGTACTCTGAGTGACTTTTCGTGTCATGTATATTTGAAATTCAAATGGAACGAAATTCTAGGTATCTTGACCACACAAGTGGATCTTTGAGTTGTATTAGTACTCTTTAACCTTATAAAAGCATTTCCTTAGGTCTATCAGAATGGAAGTATGCACAAGTTTGTGTCGATTAGTGTCTGAAATACACGGCACGTGTTGTACTTGTAGAGGAAAGACTACATCCAGGTAACATCTCATAAATTGCAAAGTAAAAAAAAAAAAAAACATGCGGTGATGTTCGATGCTTGATTTTTTGGAATAACCTCCAAACTGACCTCCAATGGCAACTGTTCTTTGTCTTCTGACATTCCGATCAGAATTTCTAAAGTTCTTGTGAGCTACGAACATACAAAAAAAAACCAAAAAGTAGGAACGTTTGTTTTTAGTTTTAGATTCATTCTAGCTTTCTCCCTCGCAGGCTTCGGACGCGCTGAATATGGAATTGCGTTAAATTCTTATTGATGTTAATAAGCTAATTTCTGCAGTTGTAAATATGTCATAGTAAATTAAGTTTTATCCATTTTGATGTTATGTCTTCATGATATCCTTACTTACGCAAAACTGGTGTTTGGTACAAACAAACCGCCAGATACTTTAAAGTTTTGCTTTCAAACAATTAGGTTAATTCACTCGGAAGATTCAACCAGATATCTCGTCCTTCAAGATCTGACGTTTTCTTAACCTTCCTGGTTGCTGTCTTCTCCTAGTATCTCGTCATTAGCAAAACTAACCAGATCATGATGGACGAAGTATCTCATCATTTGAAGAAGACAGACCATAATTCGTTATAAAAACCTTCAATATTTTGACGCCGACATATCTCGTCATTTGTAAAATCGGCCCGATCTTGATGGACTAGAAACCATTTGTAGGGTCGACAAAGATACTATTTGTCGAGATAAAACTGCCCAATTCTTAACTCCAAGAAAGTCAATGTATAAATCTGCTACTTGCCCAGAACTGGTGATTATTTGGAACAGGTTATTTATTAATAGGCTGATCATTACAGGTCAGTTTTCGACATGAATATTTACTATGAAGCGAGTTAATATAGCATTTTAATTTAATAACAGACTATTAGACACTTATTTTGCGTACAAATGGAGCATATGTTAGGAGATACTCTAATCGAACGATGGTGTTCCTATCTGAAGCTCTCCTTCAGCTATGTAAAAATCTACAATAAACCGCATTCTTTAACGTCTCATATTTAAAATTTTCTAGCTAAGATTATGTTGATACCTGTAAAAATACATTGTATTTTAAGTAAAATTTATTTCTTATGTTCAAAATATCTCTAACAAGTCTTTTTTATTATAAGAGAGATATATAGATACTTTTACTAACGTAGTACTGGAGAACCACAACGGGATATTGGCGACTATTGATCAGTTTCAATACGAACAACCCTAGGATAACACCCCGTAACATTGAACCACAGTCGGCGGCGAGATTACAACTGAGTTGGCATCCCACCTTTACACAGTTCCATACCACACCAACGTGAGGACATTTGAGGCACGGAAGCTGTACGTGCATCAGCCCCTTAGTACACGACGGTTTTTGGATGGATTTGAACTCGTAACCCTCCAGTTGTCAACTGACAAGGAATGATACATTTTCTGTTAACCTAAATATTTCGCGGTAGTGTTTGTGGACAATCTGATTGCCAATCCGTTACTCTTCCATCCGGGATACCGAGACCCCTCTTTTATTATAAGGAGTATGCTATATTATTCTTCGACAATAAATGAGAATTTTCATACCTTTGTCAATTTTAAAACAAGAGCGTCGTGTACATTGACAGTTCGGATATCATAGTGAATTAGCTATTCGCTGTACCGTTGTGAGTTAGTTATATATTTTTAATAGTATGCTGTAGATTTATTATAACATAAATAGTTGTAGTTATGAACTATACGTACTCGGGAAGTGCTACAAGTATTTCATTTCCTTGCAATGAAATACTTCATTAGGTAGTGTGTCATAACGGAGTTGTTTTGTTTGAACAAAATATGAAGACATATCACATCTACATATCGTCACTTGAATCTAAGAACTAGGCCTGGGAGAAGAAAGTTCTTAAAACTATGACGTACGTCGTAGAACAAACAAAACTTTGCAGGACAATTTTATCAAAATGTTGGCCTTTTTTTTTTCAATCATAAGTTACGATGTTCTGAAGCGCAAAGCGCGCTCCCTACCACACCTTTTTTTCCTCTTCTCTAGCTACGGAACAACTTCCCTACAACACCACAAATTACCCACAAACACTTTATAAATAAAAAATCTTCTATATCAATGACAAAATATTTAACTTCAAAAGTTATAAACAGAATTGCAAATTCTGAAAATATGCATTTGTTTTAAATAAAGTAAGTTAATTAATTTTAATGTTTTATTATAAACTAGGGGGTCCGCCCCCTGCTCGCTAACGCTCGCCAACCCCCGGAGGATTGCTTAGCAATCCTCATTGGTTCGCTGAGCGAACCTATGCTCGCTTCGCTCGCATCAATGAAGACACGTGTCCTAGCAGAAGGGATTGATTACAAAATATGATATTCCAAAAAAAATATTTTTCTAATCTAAATTTGTTGTATTACATAAAATATATATACAGTACCTCTGGAATCAGAATTTAAATGAAAACTTTGAGCAAATTTTAATCGCAATGTGAGCGCTGCTTTGGAAATTGAATACCCAGCATGTTGTTTGTGTGTACATTTCCCCAGTACTCGAGCCACCCATACACTTTTTGACTGAGTTTGTTGTCGAAAGTTGTAGTGCACGCGTCTTGTTGTACTATAATTGTTAGCCTTGAAAAGGACCGTTTTTTAAATAGCCCTGAAAAGATCCTCCGCTTTCTTAGATTTCTATTACAAACCGCAACAGCTCGTCTAAAATTCATTTTTTTCAATAAAATTTCATCCGATAACGCTATAGATTCAAATGAGGCGCGCGGCTCCTAGTAAACAAACAATCGCACAATGTTGCCAAAACGCGGTAACAAATAACGTCTCTTTTGCGTGCCACGTAAGAGAAATATATATATAGATATGTGTAAGACATATTTAGCCGAAAATTGTGTTTTCAGTCTCTTTTTGTTGCACCGCAGGTTTCAAAATTCGGACAAAATGCCTTCAGAACAATTGCAATTGCTTGGAGTTGTGTTGCAGAACACTGAATACAATTCTGCACTTGGGAAACAAGGTAACTGCATTTTTTAGAGACATTAAAATTTCCACTCTAGTGCCTGTTTCATATCTATCGACATTTTTTATTAGACAAAAGTAAGAGGTTAAGGGGTCAAACCCTTTTTTCTGCAATCAGTTTGGTATGATCTCAGCTTTAATAATATAAGTGTAACTCAAACTTTCCAATATTTGAGCTACCTACTTTTTGCACTAAGTAATCCCTTTTCTCAAAAAATAAAAAAATCCGGCATCACCTATTCCAAACTCCATGCCATTTCAACATACATTTTTTACAACTCTTAAACAAAGGTTGTGTACACAGAGGCTTTTTCAGCAGGGGGTTTCAGGACGGAGCGAAAAAGAAGATACGGGGAATTCTTTTCCTTCGGGGGTATGGTTATTTTTTCAGCGAATAAATGTTATTTGCTGGAGAGTACGGCATAAAATGTTGATAAGAGCGTCTTCCCTTTCGAGCAAATAGGAGCGATGGGGGAATGTAAAATCCAGATGGACAAGCGCTGCAAGGGGGTGGGAGTTTTCAGTGCTCATTCCGTTCTGCAGAGGGGAAGTTGGAGTGCGCTGGAATCTGTTGAGGGAAGTTCTCGTACGTGTGCAGAATCCCCGAAGAGTAGTCTGTGGTAGGAATTTGTTTATACGTCTCCTATTTGGGACTACTTAGCAACAAATAGAGTCTGGTGGGAAACGAGGGTATGAGCGTTCGGTCGGCGGTGAGTTGGAACAAAGCGCTAAAGCATTTAGTCTTCTGTTTTAGGATTGACAGATATATCTATCTGTATAAATACATACAAGTGTCAGGCATGTAGGAAAATGATTGAATCGAATGCGCTTCAGATGTTTTATATATGTATACATTTAATGTTTCCTCGCACGTCAATTTCGTTGTAATCTATAGTGTTCAAATCATCTGTAATGAACTCAAATTTAAAATCCATGAGATACCCACTCTCCCCACTCAACACATTTCTTTAGATTCAAAGTGATAAACAAATACTGAAATGATATTTACATGGACCTTAACTTCGAATCAAATTAATTTGTTTATTATGTTGGAACAGCCAGGAATTTTACTTCCTTCAAATAAACAAGGGCAACCCCGAGGTGCCATAATTATGTGTATTGTATTTTCCGTATATATATATATATATACAGGGTGTTCATGGGCCAAACTTTAAGGGCAAGTAAAACACATAAAAAGAAGCATTTTTTGTATAGCAACATGGGATCAGAAATGAAAAGTGCAGGTGGTAAAACAAGATATGCTGAGGAAATGAACAAAAGCTCTTTACTTACATAATATTTTTAGAGCAGACGATAGAAACGCTTAGTGACGTACCTTAAAAAAAAAGATGCATTTATTTTTTGAAGAAAATATTGATTAGTAGACGTTTATTTAGTTTGCATAATCAAATCGTCTGCAAAATAATTTTATTGAGTTTGAATGGCATTACGCGATCTGCAAACGATTCTTTGCTATCAGAGAATTAGCTTTCTGTTAGAATCTTTGCTGTTAGAAACGATTCTTTGCTTTTCATTTCCTCAGAATTTCTTGTTTTTCCACTTGCCCTTTTCATTTTCGATCTCATGTTGCTATACAAAAAATGCTTCTTTATATGTATTTTACTTACCCTTAAAGTTTGGCCCATGATTTCAGGGACACCCTGTATATATAATTTCATACATTTTTTGTCACGGATTAACCAGATCCGGCCAAGTCATTTAAGTAAACTAAATAAATCCTCTATAGTATGGAAAAGTATACCCTCCATTGTACTTAGAAGTAATAAACAAAACATGTTCCATTTTACCTAACGATAAAATGTATTGTGTAACAAATCTTGGAAACATATACATTGTTTTAAATTTATTAGTGACTCAAGGAAACAAAACCCTTCCACATGTAAAAATATCATGAACTCAAACCATCATAATTCGAAATATAAGTTCATAATGCATTGAAAACCACCTGCTTACAAAATTTCCATATAGAATTACAGGTCTTGAAATTTGGTATACAAATATAAAAACTTTATATACAAGTACAATATACTTTGTTCCCGTTTCACTCGAAGCAATCCAATTTTCTGATAAGTTATATAGTCATAGTAATAAAGAATATAATGATTTGATATTCTATTACTCCATGAAAAGTATGTCTACGAATTATAAGTTTGACGAGAGAAGAAAAACAGATTGTCAAATATAATCCAATTTGTTTTCGTTTACGAGAATAAACACACAAAGATGTTTTTAAAGTTATTATCTAGCAGAAAAAGATACCATTATTTGCTTTCCATTTTCTAAAGCCAATGTTTATTCTTCCTCATTGTTCTTTTCTTTTTTTAAGATCGATACGAATTGTCGAAAGTAGTTCTAAGTTTTTTTCTTGTTAATTATCTTTTAGAGTAAAAGAAAGGAAGAGAGTCTGAAACTACCGTGAACTTAAAAGCAGAACGTTTAATTGGCAGAATTGACATCAGATGGTACATTTTATCCAAGAGGAAGCTGCTGGCAATTAAATAGAAGCAAACCTGATTTCAAGCCTCCAGCATCCCTCCGGAAGTAGTATTAATGCTCTTACAGTACCTTTTCTTTTAATAGCTTATACGAATAAAAGATGATTTGCTTCTAAATATGTTTTGAAGATTCGAACAAAAAATAAGTTTAAACGTTGGTGAACACAATTATTTCATTTTAAATGTTTCCATTTTTTTAAGTGTTCATGATTTGAATGTTTTGATTATTTATTGACAAAAGAAACAAGGGTTACAGTTTCGAAAAAATCAACCTTTAAAAAATACTTACTTAAACAAACAGCTTTCATTTCTCTCGTTTTGAACCTATTTTTATATACATTAAAGTATTTTCCTTTTTTCCAATTTGGTCCCAATTTATAAAGCTGTGTCAATATGTAAGCGTGAGTGTAAGCTTACAAAAATGTGCGTGGTCTTGTCCACTTCACATTCAATACCTGCTCGAGACAATTCTTTGAACATCATTGTTTCAACTGCCATAAAATCGAAACGAATAAAAAATAGTGGGATGGTCGGTTCTGTTTTATAGGGCTAAGGATAATATTTGATCAAGCTGCGTCAAACAACAACAAGTAAGTGGACATGAACACAAGGAAAGCTATACTTATATAAAATAAAGAAATACACGCATTACGGAATTGAAAATGTGTCGCCTACAACCAACTAGCAGGTTGCTGGCACAGTGGGGAATCCCCAAGACAAAGCGAGCTCTAGTAATACGGACATATACATCAAACACAGCATAAAAGGTGTAATTGTGTTTCGTAGATAATCGAAGCCATCACATATTCTAGAAATTATGTATTACCTCAAATGAAGGCATAATCACACACTCCTTTTTTATGACCTACGCTCCTCCACATGCATGAAGCGATAATTTGTGTTTAACCCTCCAAGTCTGGGAGCTGAAAGTGTTTAAAACTGCGACGTACGTCGCAGAACAAAGTCTTTGCAGAACAATTTTTCCTTAATTTTATCAAAATGATGTCCCATTTTTTTCTATCATAAGTTAGGATGTCCTGCAGTACAAAGAGCACTCCTTGCTATACCTTTTTTCTTTTCTAGCTACGGAACAACCGCCCTACACCGCCCCAAATTACTACAAACATTTTATAAATAACACATCTTCTATGTCAATGACAAAATATTTAACTTCAAAAGTTATCGACAGAATTGCAAATTCTAAAGTATGCCTTGGTTTTAAATAAAGAAAGTTATTTATTTTGGATGTGTGTTTTGTTATAAATATGAAATACATATTTAGTCAATAATTGTGTTGTACTTCTGTTTTTTTATTTACTGCAGTTTTCAAAATTCGGACAAAATGCCTGCAGAACAATTTTAATTGCTTGGAGTTGGTTGCAGAACACTGAATATTATTCTACACATGGGCTAATGACGAGATACTTCGTTGAGACAACAACCATCAGGGTTGAAATTACTGTTTTACAAAATCGAGTGCAAAATAAAGCAGTATAACTATCCCGTTATTTGACTTATTGTTTTTCCTAACATGGAATCGAAATTGTATCACTATGTCAATTCTAGTGCTGATGGTATTTCCGTACAAAATTACAGTGGCAGAAGTTGAGATACAATGTTCACATAGGAAAAATTCTTTGTTTCTGCTTTCATTGTCTGAGTTTAAATAACCTCAATAGAACGGAAATACAACGAGAAATAAAACGTTTTCGTCCTTGTCGAAAGAAATGAAACAATGACATTAAGGGATCGAATTGCATATTTTTGCCCCTATAGGCATGACCTATTTCCTCGCCACCAACATGTCGCAAACCCACAAGAATATATCTTTATACCCCAGGATGACTGAAAAGAAAGGAGAAAACCAGAACAGCTGACGATATTCCCATTCTTCTCTCTTCAACTTCGAGCTACATTTGAATCATTAAGGACACAAAGGGGAAAAAAAATTCTGGTAAAAAAAACCCGACTACGATACTTTCTGAATACGGGACTTGAAGAGATAATATTGGGGTCCGATTCAAACGTTTTTAGTATTGATTTGGGTCATTAGGAAGAAAACGCCGTTAAAATCTCTTGAAGATACAAAGTTGGAACTATTTTTTTTAAATAGAGAGGAAGAACGTGTAACATTTTTTCTATGCATATCTCCATTTTACCAAAAATTATTATCAGATATATAAAAAATGATCTTATATCTTTTTATTATAAAGGTTTTATAGATTCATGTTACGGTCTGATTTTTATAAACGAACTCGCCTCTTGTTAATATGTTCTATGCCTTGGAACAAATGTGTAAAGGCTTCCATAACAAAATTTCTTTATCTTATGTTAAATTGTAATATATCAGATTTACAGATATGCATATACAATGTGCATATATTTGTATTTATCAATAATTTAAAACTACATTTTAGTTTAAAAACAGTTAAGTACATTTCACTTTAAAAAAAACAAAAACATTTTATTTAAAAAACAGCTAAATACCTTTTAGTTTAAAAACAGTTAAGTACATTTAAGTTTAAAAATCATTTTTTTAATAAACAGCTAAGTACATTTTTGTTTAAAAACAGTTAAGTACATTTAAGTTTAAAAATAATTTTTTTAATAAACAGCTAAGTACATTTTTGTTTAAAAACAGTTAAATACATTTTAGCTTAATAAGCCATTATATGCATATTTTTTAGTTTAATAAACAGTTAAATATCGTTTAGTTTAGTCAACAGCAAAATGCATTTTAGTATAAAAAAGAGTGGAATATAGTTTAGTTTAATAAACAGTTAAATTCATTTTAGATTAATAACCAGTGAAATACAGTTTAGTATGATAAAAACTATACACCATTTAGTTTAATATTGAATTAAACGCATATTTGCTATATTGATATATGATAATTGAATGTATTGATCACCCTCCTAGTGGTTGTTTCGACAAGGTACCTTGTCATTAACGAAACTGACCAGATCTTGACGAAAAGGATGTTTCGATTTTAGAAGAAGACTGACCAAATCTGGATCTTATCATCCAGATATGGTCAGTTTTACATAAGACCAGGAAAAAAATAATAAAAAAAATTGTTACTCTCTTGGTGATGAGATATAACAACATTATCAAAATTAGTCAGATCTTAATGGACGAGATACCTCGTCGAACCCACTTGTAGAATTAAGTCGAGATCAAACTGTCATGCAAGCTCACAGGAATTTCGGTATGATATCACATTTCATAATATCGTTGATAGCTCTAACAATTGAAGTTCGATAATTTTCTGAATATTAAATCATTGCAACGTATACTTTCAAAATAAATTCCTATAAAATATGGCAAGTAATGGTGTGAACTGTTCAGTCATTTTCCTGGGGTATTCTTATCCTTAGTTCTGATATTCAAAACTTTAAAAAAAATAATTGAGTTGAAAATCCAAGTATAAATACTAGCTTTTTTTGCACGATCAAAAAAAATTTCAATTTAAGTAGTGGAATAAATTACATAAAACAAGTTAAAACTGAGTAAATATAGATGCCGAAATGTCTTGTCGTTGAGGAATAGTATTTTGGTTTTTTTTTCCAGAAATTGTATACCCATACTTCTTTTTCAATTTATTCAAAATTATGAAGATACACTTCAGTCTTTACACATCATCATATTTTATTAGGATTTTAAAATAAATATTTGTTCAGTAAAACTTTTAATTATCAGACTTAACTTACTTAACACAGATCTAGCAAATCATTCGCATTTTGCTGTACAATGTCGAACACGATTTGACTATGAATGCTAAATAAAGTCTAAATATGTTTCTTATTCATAATTATTATTCTGAAATAACATCGAAATTAAAAATCAAATCTGTTACAGAACCAGTCTAGTTTTATTAAAAAATTGGTGAATAGACTAAAAACTTCAGAAGACATTTCAATTTTGATTAAAAACATTTCGAACTAAAAAACAGTAGCATGAACTATCAACTAATAGAAATTTTATTATTTTGTGAATTCTCTATTTCAAAGTTTAATCTTCGAACATGTCCTTTAAAATAAGTTTCCACTACTACTATTTTTTAATATACTTAATTAAGATTAGGAACGAAAGTTTTGTATTGATCCAAACAACAAGTTTCTTATTTCTAATGATCAAATGATAACCTATGCGTAGATGGATAGATTGAAAATAATAAAAACATCCATCCAACCCAGACTTTCCGTAGGACCGTAATGAAAGTAATCATCTTGGTTTCTAATAACCAACTCATTTTACTTTTCTCTCCCTAAATGTGCCTAATGCATTCAGCTTATTAGAGTCAGAGGTAGATAATGTATTCAATATTCCTCCGCGAAGTAGAAAACTGACATTAATAATTGTACTCGTCTCTAATAGCTTGGCTGAACAATGCATCAATTACACGGGGATGCATCGACGTAGTTATGTTATTAAAAATTGCCCCCTACTGCCGGCAGAGGGATGCCTTGTCAACATGGCTGCTGATGACTCCTCGCAAAGCGACGGATTTTTATCCTACTTGAATATTTAAGTGGATCTTGATTACGCTTGGAAAATGAGATTCCGGGCCCAATCAGCCCCTTCCAAATTTCCATAAAACACACCGAGTCTCAGTCCGCGAATCGACAGCAAGAGTTTAACCACGCTTTCACCAAGCCCCCCTCCAATGTCTTCTGCATAATTTATACTCGCTCAGAAAGTAGAGTTTAAAACACACGGGTATTAAAATGTGCTAGAATGGAAGTTTCCGCCGCGCATATCAATGTGATGTTTTACTCATGGCCTTAGCGATTTTAAATTCTTATCCTTCATGGGTGGTATTTCGATTAAGAGACCGTGTACGGATGGATGAAGGGTTCTCCGATGCATATTTATACCGCGTAATTAAGTAACATTTTAAAGCTCTGGTTCATGGGATTCTTCAGTGGATGATACCATGGTGAAATTAGTTTGGAGATACGAACCGACCCCCTGGGAATCCTGAAACAGAATGTAAATTTTCTGAAGGTTTTACCTATTAATCAACGCTGCAAGTGAAATCAATATGTTGAGATAGTACTAAAAATAGCAGATTTCTACACGGATGTATTGCTGAAGATGATGCAAAGGAAATTGTTTCAGTGATAACATAACTTGTTTCATTAAAAATATTTTTTCGGATTGTGAATTTAATGATGTAGTTTTGGCACGTTTTCAACTAAAATTAAGGCAAAACTCTTAACCATTATTATTCTAACTATTTTAACAGAGTTAAGAATAAATATCTCTATTTCCATATAGAATGCATATAATAAAGTATAGGTGTTTGTATAACAAAATTTGTTTGGGAATTCAAGGCGCACACACACACACATATATATATATATATATATATATATATATATATATATATATATACAGGGTGTTTCAGTGAACCGTTTCAGAACTTCTAAGAGGGGTAGGGTACATCCTGACAACTCGAAATCATATAGCAATGTGGGGTCGGAAATGCTTTCCTGAAGCGGTGTTGTACACAGAAGCACCGTAAAGAAAAGAGACCGTAAGTGAGAAATCGTTTTAATAATACATGAAAAGAAGCAAAAGGTGCATTGATTAAAGTAAGTGTTCGAGGTTTCTTCCGCGGGCTACAATGCACGCCTCATATCTCCGACGCATGGACATCCGAACATTCTGGAATACTTCAGGCATATCTCGAATTTCTCCGGCAGTTACTGCATTTCTTGCAATCAGCTCCTCAACATTGTCAACAGGGGTGTCATAAACTAGAGATTTCAGATGACCCCAGAAATAAAAATCAAGACATGATAGGTCGGGTGACCGAGCAGGCCAACGCACGGGACCACCACTTCCGATCCACAGCTGACCAAATGTGACATCCAGGTAGTTACGAACATCTCCGCTATAATGGGCAGGGGCTCCTTCGTGTTGGAACCACATTGTCTGTTGCGTCGATGCAGAAATCTGTTCATCTCTCAAAAGTTGTGGCAATACTTGCTGCAGAAAGAGCAAGTAGTTAGGTCCGGTTAGACGAGACGGTAACAGGTAAGGTCCGATGAGGTGATCTCCCATAATACCGGCCCATACATTGACCGAAAATCGAATCTGTGCTGCACGACGTCGTATTGCATGCGGGTTCTCGACCGCCCAGATATGGTCGTTATGCGTGTTGAAAATTCCTTCCCTTGTGAAGGATGCCTAATTGGAAAACAACACTTCAGCAGGAAAAAGGGGATTTGTAGCACATTTTCCAAGGTACCACTGTGCAAAAGCAATACCAGGTGCATAATCCTTCGGTTGCTGTGTCTGGACATGCTGCACGTGAAACGGATGCATGTCTTCTTCTCGGAGAATCCTCAAAACACTGCAATAGGAAACCCCGACTGCGTTTGTTACACTTCGTGTACTCGTTCTTGGATTCCCCTGTACATGCTGTAGCACATTCTGTTCGACGTCTGCAGTCCGTGCTGTTCTTACCCTGTCCCTGTCAGCTCTTTCTAATGAACCTGTCTCAGCTAACCTCTGGTGCAGTCTTGCAAAGAAATTATGACTGGGGATACGCCTCGTCGGATATCGTTCCGCGTACAAACGCTGTGCGGCTGGCCCACTACAATTTGCAGCACCGTACGCCAAATGCATATAGGCTAACTCTGCGATCGTGTAATCATCCATCCTACTAACTTGGCGTTCTTGAGCGAAATGAAGATTCCCTACACGAAAGCTCGGGATTTTCGCACAACGCCATCTACCGCGTCAGGAAAGCATTTTTGACTGCCCATTGATATATGATTTTGGTTCGTCAGGATGTACCCTACCCCTCTTAGAAGTTCTGAAACGGTTCACTGAAACACCCTGTATATATTGAACCTCCAA
Source organism: Metellina segmentata (assembly GCA_947359465.1). NCBI lineage: Eukaryota > Metazoa > Arthropoda > Arachnida > Araneae > Tetragnathidae > Metellina > Metellina segmentata. The sequence goes on from OX375873.1 coordinate 132,765,557, forward strand.
CCAGAAAATGCATTCACGATTAGTTTAAAAAATTTGAAACTACGGGCTGTTTGTGCAAAGTTCCAAAGTCAGGACTACCGAGTGTATCTGCAGATGTCTTCAAAAACTTTATTCATCCAATTCGTGAATAAAATTGAAATACTTTATTCTCCAATTGGATGGTGCACCACCAGATTGGCCAGGTGATATGCGAAATTTCCTCTATTAACATCTTCTTCACCGATGGATTGGACGAACCACCGACAACAACATGCCACTAACCCAATGGCCACCCAGATGCCCTGACTTAACACCATGTGACAGTTTTCTTTGGGACTACGTAAAGGGTAACGTGTGTAACCCTCCTCTTTCTGTTGATACAGCGTATCGTTTCCACTATCACTCCACCTGTTTCAGATACTCTAACACGCGTCTGGACGGAAATGGGTTACCAGTTCGATGTGTAGTGTGGCTAAGGGTGTTCACATAGAACATCTGTTACTCTCTCTAATAAAACTTGAAACATTCATCTACATTTTTGCTAGAGGTAACATAAAATATCTTACATATTCACTGTTACTTAGAACAAAAAAGGAGCCGGGGTGCATTAACCAGAAACCGAAACTCGAAACTACACATGCAAGCGCGCTGAAGCTGCAGACATAGCATGGTAAGCAATATAATTTCAAGAACACAAGAATTTCCAAAAAAATGTAACAAAAGTCTTAAAAAATAATAAAAAATGAAGAAATGTTGGTGAATTAGGGCGTCATCAGGGAGGAACCTGACCCAAACAACATAAAATGGTGTTTTCTACATATGAGCAGCATTAGGCTGAAAACATTGCTCATACACTCCCCCAAACACCACCAAAAAGCAAGTAAAACAAAAACAAAGCAAAAAACCAAACCAGAGCAGGAAGAAAACGAAATCGAAGCCGCAGTCGGGAGATCAACAACAACAATCCTAAAAATTACCACCAAATGCCATCATTTTCACGGGATACACGGGATGCGTAACACGTTGTTTCGTCAGTCACAACAGGCACTGGAGTGTGTGTTGGCGTTAGTTGGTTGTAACCAAGTAGACGCTACCTTGGTACGAATACAATTTCAGAAAAAAAAGCATGCCTACTTGGATGGTTACACCCAGTAACGTTTAATGCAATAATTTGAGACATGATCTTCCTAAAAACAGTTGACTGAACAGCTGTTTGAAAATCTGAGACTACGAAAAGCATTTCTGAAAATATTTTGTAGGCGAAGCGATTGTTTAATGACTGAATGTCTTCGGTCAAAATAGTGTTAAAAACTAAAAATATTTTCCACTTTAAAAAACATTAAAATAAAATATTCAAGAGAATCAAAAGAATTACTAATCGTTCGAATAAGAGCGTAATACTTGAAATATTAAGATTAACTGGGTATTTTGACTTTGGTAAAAGACATTATATTTGTGGAATTTCTTGAAATTGATCGCCTGAAAATTTTGAAAAGTAGTTTTTCATTACGTTTCCTGAAGTCTTTCGATTTCTTAATATTGAACATAGAGCACCTACTTTTACCTCTTGGTGGTTGTATCGATGAGGTATATCGTTATTAGCAAAACTGACCACATCTCTATCTCGTTATCAAAACATTGACAGTATTTTGATGAAGAGATATTTCGTCAAGTATTCGCAAAAACTTGATGACATCAGGGACGATATACATCGACTTCGATTAACTACTTGTAACGGATAAATACTCCCGTTTCATATTCAAAGTTCTATATAACCATATAACCCCCAAAAAAGTGAAAAATCATCACATTTTCTTTTTTTCCAATTTTTGTTTATCTAATGGTTTAATCATATAATATTTCATTTAAATCTGTTGTATTCTTAAAACTATTAAAATAATTGAACATTATAGAGAAATATAAATTCATAACCAAGCTAAAAATTGGGAAGGTATCAAACAATGATGCAAACTAATGACTTACGGCTTTGATTAAATAAGAGTATACCAACGCAAAATATGTTTGAATACGTTGAATTTACATAAAATTTGAACACTATACAAAACAAATGATTTCAGACTAAGGGTGATACAATTATATATAACGGCAACCTATGTGGTGATTTGAAGCACGAGAAATTGCGGGATTTATTCCCAAGGCTGAACTTTAATTCAAATATTCCCCGGAAGCAAAGTATTGTTCTGTACAGTCACCGGGACGAATTCATTCTAAGGGAATTGCAACTAATGACGAAGTGAAAGCTTAGAAGATGTTTGCTTGGAAGGTTTCGATTTTATATCATGGAACACAGCCAAACACTCGAAACCAAAACAGTTGATCATTAATAAATCTCTCGGGACTACACTTTGTCGAGATTCATGGATTATCTGAAATCTTTTCGGTGCAGCCGAATCGGCTTAGTTTCCCTCAGAATCGTTTATTTAAACTCTGCCTCGGAAAATTTGACGGCGTTTGGTTTAATGGTTTAAAAATCCATCCCCAGTTCGAGGTTCCCAATTTATTCTCCAGTTGTACTCATTAGCATGCAGTTTATATGCCTTTCTCTCTCCTCCTTCAGAATGCATTGGAAATGGACACCAATTAAAGCCAGGATCTGCCTGTCCCACAATGCAATTCGTCAGTGGAATTCGGAATCGTTTGTGAGCGGAGGTGCTGCCGTTCGGAAGAATAATTTATGGGGTGGTTAATAACGGCGGGGGTCTTTGTGGAGTATCCGGTGCATATCCAGGTGGGTGCTACAAGTCAAAGTGCTTACTCCATGATTAAAAGGGGGTTTCCATTAAAATTTCAGTTTCAGGATCGCAATGGTGGAGAGTTTTCATCTCACATGATTCAACCAAAATCCGCTTATCTTACAATAAACACTGTTTATATTACGAAATCAAAGTAAGTCATCTGAATATACAATGTCTGCTGTGACACTGTTTTACTCAATAATGTGTTTAGAAGAGTTCCCTAAAGTAACAACTGTTTAATCACATCAATAGGGCTGTACAAATTTATTCATGTGTGTATTACCAGAAGAAAATTTATTCCTTATATCTATTTCATTATTAAATTTGTCTGAAATTTAAATACAAACTGAGTTATCAAACAAAAAAGAGCGTAATCTTTAACTTTCCAAGTGGTTTCAATTTGAGAGATCGTCCATCAAGATCTAGTCACTTTTGCTTAGTGACGTTGACCTGTCAAGACAACCACCCAGTAGGGTTAAAGAAAGTCTGAGTTACTAAACATTAGAAGATATTCTGAGTCTGTAGGAAGATATTCTGAATCTGTAAGAAGATATTCTGAGTCAGTAAGAATATTTTCTTAGTCTGTAAGAAGATATTCTGAGTCAGTAAGAAGACATTCTGAGTCTGTAAGAAGATATTCTGAGTCTGTAAGAAGATATTCTGAGACGTTAAGTATAGATTCCGAGTCTTTAAACAGAGATTCTGAGTCGATAACAGGTTTGTGTCTTTTAAGTCTGAATTTTAAACTCAGACAGAGTACTTAGTCTTCATGCATAGAGTTATCTGACAAACATTTTTATTTGAGCTTTCTACTGGTTAAAATTTCAGTATACATTATTTACAACAAACAGTTTTACCAATATAATAAGTAGGTTCTTTCAAGTAAATACATAAAACTCACATTACTTCAGTCTGGAACCCACAATTGTATTTAATAAAATATTTTAATTTGTAACTAACAGTTTAAATTCATGTTGCGAATGAAATTTTTTATTCCAATAAGGTTATGTAATTGTCTGATTTCTACACCTGCAAATTGCAAATTCGCAAGCATACCTACCTCTTTGAAATAGTCTTAGCTTTTTATCTCCCAAGCTCTATATAGAATATAGGAGTTGGTTCACAGTGCAAACTATTCAAGTGCTGTTACGCCCCATTGTACTGTTCCTCAATCCTCAGAATACGTTCTTTCAGCTCAGTGAGAAAGAAATCCATCTGGTTCGGTCTGACAGTCCTCAATCCTAAGGGGCTCGAGAAACCCGGACTCCCATTTGTCCCAATAAAAGCAAACGGATCCGGCATCTAGCGCACAGATCTACTTACAGCTGGATAACGATTCCTTGTTAGTTTCCCGGGGCTCCGAAAATAACGTGTCCGTAACCCACGATTTTCTTAGTCTGCTTCTTTATACTTCTGTCCCTCCTCAAGGAAGATTTAATGGCGTCATATGGAAAGGAAATCCATGAATGCAGCTAGTTTTAATCGAGGGACATTTTTATTGGGTTACGGACAAATGCGTCAATAAAGAAATACAAAGTAGGATGAGTGGTCCATACATGGGGGGGGGAGGAATTCAGAGATAATGGAACGAAATTCAAGGAGTGTTAAGTAGATATTTATCTAACGTCGCACTGAAGCAACACAATGGGTTATAGGCAAGGGTTAGGATCAACCCCTAGGGAAAAATTTGATAACAACAAAACGCAATTTTGAACCAAGGACAGATGATGAGAAGTCACACCTGAGCTGGTACCCCACTCTCCAAACTTCCACACTAGGTCGCAAACTTCCACACCTATCTAACATGCACTAGCCCCTTTGTACACGATGGTAGTTTGTTAGTAGTAGTCCGTTACTCCACCAACCGACCTACCGCCGCCCAGGGGGTGCTAGACTACACTAAAAAAATAATTTATTTGTATAGTATTGTATGTCCTTAAGTTACGCTTTGACGCAAACGCAAGAACTGCGTGAAAATTAACCAACGTGTTTATTTTCTTCATTTTTTTACAATACTTATATGTAGTGATTTTTCATAATTTACTTCATCTAGTGTGGTGTTGCTGCAAGTAACACCACCCTTGGTGTTACTGCAAGCTTGTTGTCCTGCAAGCTGCAACATAACTGCAAGCTTAGCGGATGTTTTTGCTGTTAGTGCACTGTTTGCATTGACGTGCTTTAACATTGTTACTTTGTTGGAACCAGGCAAACTTGAAAGGCTGGTTTCGCAAGCTTACATTAATGTTTGTGGTGGCAGTTTTGAGCATTTGTTGTAAAAAATCATTGCAAATAACGGATTGTACAACAATGATCTAACTAAAATGTTGCTTAATTTTGCCACCGCAATTCTGGTGTTTGAGTCTAAACATGTTACTTGCACCCATACATTACTGTACACAAATGTATGTTTTAAGTGTGTTTTAACAATTCTTGGAGTTTGTCCTATGGGTTCCGAATCTCCCTCTATAGCTAGTCAGTCCAGTGAAAGCAAACGCCCACTATCTTTAGGTAATATTTTCTTATTTACTTCAAAATAAATCAAATCTTAATGTTTCATCTTTTTAGCCCTGATGATGGTGAAAAGCTATAAACCAGATTATTTTCTCACCTTATTTTTTTTCACTTAAAACCTTTTCAAGTTTAGACTTGACTACTATTTCTGTTGACGTTTTCATATTGTACTTATAAATATGTATTCGTTGTAAATATATTGGGTTGATACCAAAGGTTCGTTCTGTTTTTGACCTAGATGGCATTACATTGCAGCAACGAAATGTTATCTACTTCATAAGTGCAAAGTTTTGATGTTGTTTGAAAGAAGGAATTTCAGTGACTACTTGGAAAAAACATTGTGATATTCGATTTTTTTTATAATTATATTAAAATCAAAAATAGCAGAAAATAAGGGAAATTTAGGACCTGTTATGATTTTTTGTTTCCTAAACTTCAATAAAGCTTCGCAGACTCAAAAGAAGAAATATATTGTGTCTGAAGATGGCGTCCATTGATGACTCCATACGCCGTTTGTGTTTCCTAAAGTTACTTCACTTGCATCAGTTCTTCAGACTTAAACCTCAGAACTTGTTTGAGAACGGAATTATGCATCTTCCGGAGAGAGGGAAAGGTCATCGAACAGAACGCCACATACTATACTGATTAAATGTAATTTTTACTCAATAAATAATTTTTCTTCAATTTTTGTTTAAAAAAAACGGGATGAACTTTTCATTAGTCCAATACATATTTTATCACAATGCGGTTGCCTTAGTGAAAAACCAAAAATGGTGCTAAATAGTATCTTAAGCTGAATGAGTATGAACGACATAAGAGGAACGGCATACAGTAAGCAGCAATGGTGATGCAGGTAATTTGCAGAAATAACAAGCAACTATCACAATGTATCAGAGCTTAACCAGTTCACTAAGCTGTTTAGCGGACACCCTCATCTCCAGGCATGCACCCTACTAAAATTCCAGCCGTAAATGCTATTACTGGTAATTGGTTATGATGACGTACCAATATCGGTGGTTCCAAACTGGGGGGATGTGAAGGTTCTTGTGATTTATTCGAATTACGTGCATTATCACAAATGATTGCTATATTTCTTTCATTATTTGTTGTTTCTTCTTTCAGTGTTTTCGTGCGATCGTTTATGTAATTTTCAACGGCAGTTTTGTTTTTTCCACTCTGCCAACAATATTGTGATTAAAAAGATGGATGTTTCTATTCGAACTTTGTTAACTGTATCCATAACCGTAAGTCTCGATTATTGTTGTTTACATAAATCCCTTGAGCATATCGTAAAAAAAAATCTTATGTTTCATTCCGATTCCATGCAAATTGTGTTTGCTAGTGTCAAATATACAAAATTTACCTTTGAATCATATGGTATATTGTGCTATGTAACAGCAAAGATATTAATTAATATCCCACACATTTACCTACATATTTATTTAAATAAATACTTATACTCAGTACATTACACGTTTCTGTGAATTAAGAAAAATTTCTGTGTTGTTCACATGACCCCCATGTACCACGAAAGTATATTATTTTTCACTAACGCAGTTCAAGGGAAATTAGTTTCTAGTCAAATAAGTTTATGTGTATCTTAATTTATGGGTATCTCGTGGTGTGTTGTTCATGGATGCTGTTATATGTATACATGTATTACATCGAGTAAATTTATAATTCAACCACACATATATCTGATAGGTAGGTATTTTAATTAACGTCGCCCTATAACAACGAAACGTGAAAATGGCGATATTCTGTATTTAGGCCGAATGTGACAATTCCCAGGACAATACCGCGTAATTATGAGTGTTGCCGAATTCAAAAGTCAATAAATAAAATTTCAATCACGGTAAGATAACGAGGGCACACTTGAGCTGGCACCACATTCTCCAAACTTACATATCAAGCCAGCGTGTGAACATATAAGGCCATGAGAGATTTAACGTGCATCAACCCTCATATACACGACTGTCTTTGGTTAGATTTGAACTCGCAACCCTCCGGCTGCAACTCCATTACTCTACCAACCAAGCAACTGAGGCCGCAGCAGGTCATTTACGACCGGATGTCCAAAATACTTGCACATGTAATTAAAACTAATTCGCGTGTTAATTCCGATGTTTTACTTTCAATGTCATTGTTTTGTAAAATAGATTTCGTTAAAAATATTGAATAACACTCTCGTTTTAATTTTCCAAATTTGAATTGATGCAATTTTCAAAAACATCTCAAAGTAAGTTTTATTTTTGTGGACAGAAATAAATCCAGTTTACTTTCAACGAATTGGAGCAATTTGTATTTACTTCGAATCTATTGACTAAGTTGTAGACAGCAATCTGAAGGGTCTTTAATCAAATGTTCAAGCCGTAAAATATTTTATTAGTTATTTATTATTTAAGTTAAAAGTAATAATAAATTATGACCAAACTATTGATTACTGTCTGAATAAATCTTACACAAGTTTGAGATTAATGATTGTAAATCGATACCAATTACTTTCAGTTATATTTATTTATTTTACTCAATTAGTTTGTACTATTCAGTACTTTTGAAAATCTGCGCATATGAATATCAAAAATATTGAATACCAATAACGCTTTAAGAGAAGATTCACAATACTTTTCGACTAGAAATAGATTAGTTTTGTAAATCATTGTCAGTTTCAATTAATTTTGTAATGTTCTTAGTGTCTATTTAGAAGATTTTAAATAATCAACAACCTCTTGAGCAGTTTATTTTAAATGTAAAAATCACAAAATATACTAAATAATGTAATTTTAATTTTAGCAAATGATTTTAACAGGTTTTTAAATTAAATATTAGTAAAACAGTTGGTATGATTTTCTTCACCTTAAGTTAACTGATCATAAAATGTTATACATTATGTAAATCCCAGTGACTAAATAGATTGACACCTGGCAAATAAACAAATTCAGTCAACATCCAATAATCAATTATAGTTGAAAATTTTGGATTTTAAGAGTTTTTTTAATCTAGCAAAGATTATCCTTACCTGCAGGTTTCTGATTTCTAATATATGTATTAGAAATTGTACTACTTTCGACGTTTTTAGCATAAATTGTAGTGTTTTTTAATCTGAATACATAATGTACTGTTTTTCGATTTTTTAATAGAAGTACTCTTTTTGTGCTGTTTTTTCAAGCATGTCATTATAATTCACCAAATGCTACCTGGTGCAGCTAGATAAATATCAATGTAAATATCCACTACTAGTTATTTCTACACAAGTACTATTAATTTACCATATAGTAATATAGTCTTTTATTTGTTGCAAAACAACTTTCCTTACTTATGTATTTCAAAGAGAATCCATATTTGTAGAGAGAAAAATACTCTAATGTTTCAATACAACAAGTTAAAACACCTCAAATTAAATTGAATGTTACCCCGTAATTGTACTTAAAATTACAGATTCTTTTGTATTTCAGACCTTTATAGATTAATAAGATATTTTCTTCATTTTCAAAATCAATGGTTCGCACATCAAGGGCTACACCTATCTTCTATTCATAGGATTTATTTTAGAATGAATATTAATTTATTTGCGTTTTGGATTTTGGATATGACAGATTATTTAAAACTGAAATCTGACCTTATTAAAATTACTCCTTTCATTCCCCATCCTCTTCCTAATTTAATTTGATCTATCTCCACCATTACTTGGAAATAAAATTCCATCTTTTGAAATCTCATATTTACTATAGCATTTATTGCGCCATACGAAGCTGTTCATAAACTAGCCAGATATTTGCCAATTTTTGTGCTTGCATAAAGTATGTTTAGTAAATATTTGTGCATAAGCGCAAATGAATTTTTTTCGACAAAAAATGAAATTTCACCGACTCTGTAATATTGCTTTATTTGCTGTCACAAGAGCGGTAACAATTTCCCCAAAAGGTTAGGGAAATAGTCATTTCATGAGATTCATTTTAAGTGTGAGATGACAGTTCAAGGGTTTTATTTCGATGATTTCGTAAGGATAGATTTCGTCTTGATATATTAGTTTTAAAGTAAATAATACTTTAAAAAACCCTCGATTTTCAATTTTTAAATTGATTTCATAAGAAATGTAAAATTAAATTTGATGATCAGCGAAATGATTATTAATAGTTTCTTCATGAAGCAACCTTAACGGGGGATACTTGGAGTATATAGTGCATTGAACCTTTTATACAACGTTTTCATGTCGTATTTTATCAATGTATGATTCAAATTCACAAAGTCGTTGTATGTCCATATCTTCAATTCAAACTTACCTAGATCCATAGCCAATCAGTTGTTATGAGTAGGAATTTGGTAAAAATAATTAGATACAGACGAACTTTTTATCAATATAAGATTCAAATTTCTAAAGTCGTTGTATGCCCATATCTTCAGTTCAAACTTCATTACCTAGATTATAAACTTATATAACTAGATTACCTAGATCCATACCAATGCTGCATGAGTAGGAATTAGGTAAAAATTACTTGATACAGAGGAACGTTTTCTCGAAAATCAGTGTCTATATCTAAATGTACAGAACCTCTATTCGGGTGCTTCTTTCCTTAGAGTACATTTTTGAATTTTATTTCACCTCAAGGAACTCAAAACTCAACTCAATATATTCCTATATCTCGCCTCTCTATATTGAAATAAAATAAGACATTGTTTCATAAAACAAGCGTAACCAGGAATGTCTAGAATGTTTTATAGTTTTACTTTGTGTGCATGTTTCTTATGTTACATCTTGTCTGGATACCAATTTTCAAGTATCTTAATTTTCACTACTTGCACTTCATGCTAACCTAGAATTATAACCGCTCAATTAGTGTTTGAAGGTTAAAGTTAGACATCACTTGAATATCTTTTCACGAAAATAAGTCTTAATTTTAAGCTCTAATGTCTACTTCGATGCCTCTTACCCGAAAGTGACATTGTAAAATTTTATGTCAAGATACCAGCACCCGAAATACCCCGTGTTACCCGACTCCACATATTTCAATCTCGTCTCTCCAACCAAACAATCGGTGTCACAAGAAGGAAAGAGGTAACAATAACCTGGAGATTAGGGGGTGTCGGCCTTTCCGTCCCATGATTCGATCTCAGTCCAATGACGACTGCCCTTCACCCACTCCACCCCTGCGTCCGCAACGCTCCTAAACGAGATAACGCCCCTTCTCCAACAGGAGGAAAAAAATGGGAGAAAGGAGAAAATGTGATGGCGTGTTCCTGCAGCAGCGAAGAAAATGGGAAAAAGTGGGTGAAAAGCAATAGCGTTTCTTTTTTGCGCTGCCCCATTCCTTTCCGTCTCGTCCACCCCTTTATTTTTCAGGTTGTCGAATGGCAACAGTGCTTTTATTCCTTCCCCCTTCCGAGTGGCGTGTTGTAGCTAATGCGAGGCTGTTCGAGAAAGTCCATTGTGGAGTGCTATCCGAAAGGGTTATTTGGAGTTTTGAAAGGAAACGGGGCACCTGTAATTATGCACGGCGTTGCTTTTACGGAGGATTACAGTAATTATTTTAAATTGAAGAGGTGTTGGAAAGGGAGAGTTGACTTTTTTTCATGCGGGCTGTGCCTTTTAATCAGACGTTTTAAAAGGCACTTGTATCAGTTTCAATTCGGAAGGAGGGAAATATTCTCAGTTGAAATTGCAACAGAATTGGAGTAGCCATTTTGATTTTTTTTTCTTCATTTCATTACGTATTTCTTTATTCTATTGTTTGTCCATGAAAGATAGAGCTAGTTCTAATCGACCGATCCAAATGAATTTAATCAAATAAAAAGAAATCTGCTGTGTAACCTCGATAATTTTTTTCTCGAGTTTCACCTTCGAATATTTCGATTGTAGTTTTATTTGACATTCACTTTGAATTATGTTCTAGTTACAATAAATTAGAAAACTGACAATAAGATTAATTTAATCTTACGATGTATATATATATATATCCAATGCTGTCCCTATTCTCTCTAGGAAGCGCTGGTCTAGAGAGTCAATATAACTCGAAGCTCTGGTGCCACCATGACAGTAGTTACCCTGGTGTTAATCATCGAGTTGAAACGTTCCCTATCATGGCCAGCTTCCGATGCCGAAACCTGTTCCCAACTATCACTAGTTCTGAACATGATATGATTTGCTTTTCCACTTGGACCTTTATATTGGATCCCTTGACTAATTAGGCATTTTTGTCTCGACGAGATATTTCGTCTTGACCTGCATTTTATTTTAGGCGATATCGATCGATATTCCTTTTTAAATCTCTAATTACCAATGTCATGTTGGAACTTTTATTGGAATGGATTCATATTTTGTAATCAGAAGAAATATTGAACAACCATTTTTAAAACTATGCCACGAAAATTTACATAAATTAATAAGCACCTTTAATAACGGTCATAAAAATTAGTTTGTGTGGTAACTTTTTTAAAATTTTAACCGTAAATAATTAACGAAGAGAACTATTAATTTAAAGTAGCTTAATTAATTTGATGCAATTTCTCTTAATTTAAATCAAGTATTATTTTCCGTTATTTCTCGTTAATTTATAAGATTATTATATTTTTTATTAAAAGCATTAATTATTTTCAGGAATTATGGCACAAATGTGTGAGGATTTTTCATAAGTATCTGAATAGTTAATGGAGATTAGAAAACGTTTTGTTCTCTATGGAATTTTTTTTTTAAAGAAACGAAAATGGAAGGTAATCTCCAATTTTTTCAAGCGAACATTTTTCTTTTATGAAAACGAATAGAAAAATGTATTTAATATTTTAAAATTAAAATATCTCAACATCGTGATGTGTAATTTAAAGATATGTCAGAAGACAAAATTTTGAAACAGAAATATAATTTGTAACGTTATTGTGTAGTTAGCTTTTCTCCTGGAACTGCTACTTGAAAACGTTGGGCTTAGCAACATTACTATATTGATAATATCTTGCCAGTCGAACAAAGCATACTGTTATTAGAAAAACGGAGCACACTTGATAGACGAGGTATCTTGCCACTAGAAACATACTAACCAGATATTAATCTCGTCACCATCAGAAAATCGGTAATATTTTGATAACAAGATCTTGTTCATTAGGGTCTCAAATACATTAGAAACTAAGACAAAATCAATCGGCACTAACAAAATTGGTCAGTTTTGATGGACGAGACATCTCGTCATAAAACCACTTGCGGGCTAAGCGTGTATAGTAATTATAAATTATTTTTTAGTTTATTTAGAAGTATATTTTAGTAATCTAGTAGTTTAGTCTTACTGACACAGAAGATAGAAATACACATAAGGAGGTTGCTTGGTTGACTAGAGTTTTATGGCACAATTACTATATTTGGACAATGTGCGCCCAACACAAGACTGAAACGAGAGAGCAAAAGCAGAAAGGTAGGCCATGGTAAAACAGAAGGAGATTACTTGGGTGCCTCGAGGATGTGAAACCTGTATACACTTAAGGATGGGCGACGGTCAAAAGTGGTTAGAAGTCACGCAAATAACACTGCAGAACAGATACATGCGACAGAAGGATTCAGGGTTGAGAATGTGATGCAATGTCTTGCGATCCACAGACTTCAAACGTTTAGAGATCATTAAATAAATACTCTAGATATATTAACTCTTTGATATGATAAGCCTCGTTTATGTGTTCTGCAACTTATTTTTTACAACATGAGTGTCGATATCCCAGAGACCAATTGAATACTTCCCAAACTTCCCAACTTTATTTGAACGAATATATGTGGCTATTCATTCTCTCTGTGTGTGTGCAGTTAAAACACTATTACACTAATGACTCAGAGGAATAAATCTGCTAATATGTATGTAGAAAGTTTCATTTATTTGATATTTTAATCTCTAGCGATGCTCAAGATGAACTAAAAGGAAATAAATTTCTCTCACCACTACAAAAACCTAATTTTTTTTAATGTGTAAAGTACATTACTAAAGGTTCTTGGCCCCATAGATTTTTCATCGCATAGTAAGTGGTTAAAATAAGGTCGCCTATGATAAACATAACGGATTATTGCTGACGGTCCATGATTAATTTCAGTGGAAAAAATTCGAGTACAACACCTTGTCATTTTAAGCCAAGGAGAGAGGACGAGGCCCACACCTGAGCTGGCACACCACTCTCCGAAGTTTCACACTACGCCGACATGAAGACATCTGATTCTACGACAGATTTAACTCGCATCATGCACCACATTCACGACGGTCTTAGGATGGATCGAGTTTTGAATTTGAAACCCTCAGGTTTCCAATCCACTACTCTTTGAAACAGAACACAGCTGCCCCAGTACAATTCAAAGAGTTAAAGAAACCTCAACTCATGTGGAATAGAATACCATAAAAAATTCAGGTAGTGCTATTAGAAAACGTATTTTAATCGTGCGTAACGAAATTAGAAGAATATAAGAGATAGCACTCGAAAAATACTTTTAGAAATAAAAATTAATTTTCTTTCTGAGCACACTTATCAGATGTTTATGGCTCTGATTTCGAAAAGAATAGGCAATGAATAACGCTTTCAATAACACTCGAGACGCGGAAGTCCTTCACGGGACCTCTTTGTGCCTCGAGAAGGAGAGGGCACTTATTCTTCACAAGAATTTCTTACTTGGGTGCGCTCTTGAAGGACTCGAGGCCATTAAACCTTGCCGACATGTCCTCCCCTTGTATATCGCCCAACATCATCGACATTGGCTGCTTCAAGAAGACTGTAAACAAGGTTATAATCACATTAAGACCCCTGCCATAAATGTTTAGTAGGGCTCGCTCTCCTCCACACCAGTTTACATATTCAATACGGAAGTGTCACGTTCACGGGGGCCCTAATAATATTTGGATGCATTGACTCTGCGAAGTCCTATTACCATCATCATTACGCGTCGTGTGCGTTATTATGTGTAAGGGCCACGTTAAGTTATGCGGAAATTTACTCAGCTTGATTGGATGCGTTGTGGGAAAACATTGCACCAAGGACTTTTAATAATGGTCGGAGGAAGTAGTTATCGATTGCGCAAACTTTGCGTGGGGCCCTGTTGTTGTACCGGATCTGTTACAGGGAGGATTGATTGCATTAACCTCCCCATAAGCGCAATATCAAGAAAATGCACTTCCATTCTTATGGCACATATTAGATTCCAGCGGAAAGGTTTCAGGTGGTATTAGGCTCAAGTATAACCCCGAGAAAAGTAGCCGTCTGAGCACTGCATTAACCCTTCAAGTGGTTACTATGATACTCGTCCATCAAGACTTAAGTCTTAATAATAACGATGTATCTCTTCATAAAACATGACTATTGAATTCCCAAACAAGATACTACAGATTTCTGTTGATGATGAGGTATCTCGTCCATCAAGATATGTTTAGTTTTGTAGTGACGATATACCTCCTCGAGATTACCATCCGGACGTTTCAAAAAGTGTACAACTGTCATACTCTCGATATGAGCGATACCCAGGTGTTTTTTTTTGTTAATATATTTTTTTGATAGCATAAGGGACAAAGTTAACCCAGCAGTGCTTTTTCAAGAAAATGGACATTCACATACAATTTGCAAGTATTTTTCTGTAACACTTCACTGTATGAACATTGCAATGATATCTATTATCAAAATAATCCTCGAGTTCCAAATAATATTGATTAAACATTCAAGTGTTTCTTCTAAACACAATACCCTGCAATAATGGACCGGATGCCAGCGGATTTGTATAAAATCCGACTACTTGTTTGGGGCTTTTTTCATGGTATGGCCTGGAACCTTTGCATGTTGTTCTTGGTAAATTGAACGCCGACGCCTACATGAACATTTTGGACAGTCAGTTCTTCCTACGCTCTGACAATTTTATAGAATAGACGATAGTTACTTCCAGGACGACAATGCTTCATGTCATGTTGCAGCCTCTGTCAAGCAGGGGTATCAAAATATGGATGTAAAACGTCTTCCCTGGCCTGCTCAGAGTCCCGACCTAAACTCCATAGAACATTTATGAGATGCGTTAGAGCGACGCTTGAGGATCAGGGAATCACGTCCGAAATCTTCAGCTGAGCTGGCGACATTCTTGCAGCAGTTGGACATAAATACCCACAGTTGTATATGAAAACCTTGTTGAAAGTATGCTCTGAAGGGTTGCTTGAGTAATTGTAGCACGTAGGAGACCATCCCCCTATTAAAGCATGTATTATTTCCCTTATAGCATCACATCTTGCTGTCGGGTCCTTTATTGTAGGGTAGTGTATATGTATGTTCTTTGATATCCATGGAATTGAAATACCTAACACTTTGATAAGCAATTTTCGAGTCAATACCAATAAATAATATTGAATATTCAAAAATATTGGACGAAAAGAGACATTGAGCGAGCACTTAAAAAAAGTAATTTGACGAGCATTGCCCTGAGCATGCTCTGATGTGCTTATTGTTGGATATAAATAATTGCAACAGTTTTTGTAACAATTCAGACCTTGAATTTACCATTCGGAACTGATCTAAAAAATGTTCACACTAAAAACAATCCGTTAAAAGGAGAACATTTCGCGTCAGCTATTTCATCGTTACATTTCAGTCTAATTACACTTCTCAATTACACATCACTTCGCATTTAATGCATGAATAAATGACGCATTTAAAAACACCCGTCGTGGAAAAATAATAATACATCACTCTCCAGGAAGCAATATAACAAGAAAAGAAAGGTATTAACGAACCATGAGATGCATGTGATTGCATTTATCATGTACATTAACATTCGTTTTACGCACATAATGACGCAAATCACAAAAAATGACAAAATGATACGAAAAATACCACATCACAACAAAAAAGTCCATGGATGAGATGAAAAACTGTTTCATACGGATAAATGAGTCATAAATTAGCTAAAATGATGTTTTATTTTCTCGTGTGTCCAATACCACCAATTTGCATAGACTAGAAAAACCATTAAAACATAATTGTTTTACGCCTAGAGGCACCGTCAGCAACTTAATTAGCAAAAGAATAGTGGTTGTACTTCTTTGGGTAAATACCTAGGCACTGAAACTAGTTTTTCATCCCCAGTATATTTTGTTTCCGATCTTAATTCAAAAGTAAAATGAAAAAGAGATACGTGTATTCTTACTATTTCACAGCAAATTTTTTGTTTCTTGATGCGGGAAGTTTAATTCTTATTACGTAAAGTCTGTCAATATTGTCTCTATGTTTTATTTTCTTTAATTATATATCATTAATGTTTCCACCAAATGAAGCATAAATCTAATCATACTGCCATTAGAATCAGTTGTTCGGTTTAATCAGTGACTTTTCTGTGATAAAACTAAGTAAAATAAATTTTCCTTTACTTCCTTTTGTTTCGTAAATTTATCAAATCTAACATTGTAACTTTAAATACAATAATTTTTCGTTCTTTCGAGGAAACAGGATAGACAATGAATATTATGAAGCAAAATCGAGATACGTAGAAAATGTTCATTAGTTAATTATGCTTGGTATTTATATTTTCTTGTAGCACCCATACCTGTTTCTATTTTTTTATAGTGCTTTTGGACTCGAGTTAGTTATTCTACGACTCGAATTATTATACTGCTAGCACATACGATATATTGACTCGAATAAATGGTAAATGAATGTGTTTTCGTCAAGCATGTTTTCCGAAAACAATATATTGTGTGCTCTATTATACTGTGAATTAATTCAAAATATTACTGAAAAAGTATTTCCAGAATAGATGGTAATAAGCTTTCAACAGACTAATTTGGACGAATGGGTGATAAAATTGCTCGAACTAATTAGTTTTTCTCATTCACATTTGTAAAAACTACTAGGTGGATGTTAACACAATAAAATAACAGAAAATCGACTTATATCTATAAAGGCGGATGGGTTTTATGGAGCGTTAGAAAAAATGGGCGGATTCAAGTGTGCCACTCCTGGGCACGTGGCAGATGAGATTTAAATTGTAAATTGAAATCACATTCACCATATCTTTGTCGTATTCAATGTTTCATGTAAGTAAGGTATCAGAGATTCTAAATATTTAGAAAAACATATATTAGTCAGGCGACTGTACTGAACATTTTCCTTTCCCGTCAGTGTTCCTTTTCTATTATCACAGCTGGGGAGCGTGACAATTTCAAACATAATGCAAAAGGTAGAAAGGCTTTCTTCCCCCAGTGACGTCGTCCCAGACTTTCCAAGGAAAGTTTCAGTTGCTGAGTTTCATTTCCAGTCTTCCGGAGTGTATTTATATATTTTTTTCATCCTTGTTGAATCTTATGACTGAATTTTATATAATAGTAGACTCAGAATTTAGGCACGTGTTCCGAACTTCAAAATTTTAGTTAGTAAGGAAGTATTGAGAAGTGAGATAGATGGCGAATGACGTAACATCAAGCGCATGATTTTTCTGCTATTGTTAGGTAATAATATTTCACAAACGGGAAGAATTTCGCGGTATCATTGCAAAATACCATAGGGGCCCAGCTGGTCTTTTTAAGTATATGGTGGTATCTCTCCGGTTGTATGCCCCTCAACTGGGCCAAATAATTAAATACCCAATGAATGCACACTAGAAAGTTACATAGTATAGCATAGTTATATTCATAACATAGCATCATATTCAATCTGTATCAACAAAAATGTAATAGTTTTAAAATTGTAACACTAGTTTAAACAAATTCAAAAGCATGAAATTAACATAATGTTACATTTTTGTAGCATTTTTAAGTTTTTCAAACAAAACCACAGTAAATTACCATCTGTTTATAAATTGCATACTAGATTTTTTACCTCGCATAACTGTGGTTATGTCTAAGGCCATATTTCGTTATGCTGTTTCAAACACAATACAGGCAACGCCAAGCTTAATAAATGGATTTGTTTTAAAATTACAAACAAACCAAAACATTTTATTGTACTCTACAGTTAAAATCAGTTTCCAAAAAATTAGTCTCTTAAAAATTATATCTGATCAAGGACTTAATTGGGCAGATCAACCCCAAACAATATTTTTTCAATCAAGTTAATGTATATACACATTAGTTATTCCTGATTAAGAAAGAAGAATTACTTCCAGGTTAGTCAAGAAAATCAAACTTGCGCAGTCTACAGTTCCAATATCACAAAAATATATTGAAGCATATGCTAACTGTGTGGCCTTGCACAAGTTTCTTAACATTTTTCGACAAATATTGAAATGACTTTATGCTTAGAAACAAAGCTACTGAAAGTAACGTACCTCAACTTTTAAAAAATAAAATAATGATTATATTTTGTTTTAGAGAAATAGTAAAAGTAGACATTCCACTTGTTATGAAAAAACAAAACCCGTTTATTCTTCAACCCTTATTGAAATATCGAACATTGACGACCCCCCTAAAAGCATTAATATCTAAATAATTTAAACTCGATTATGCGTAACCAGTAACCTAAATCCTAGGTATTTCTGTATTAACATAGTTTGTGTGTTGGTGAAGCGGGAATCACATACCTTTGTTAACATTTATATTCCAACTATTTAGAATTAATGGATACGCTTGAGATCTGTAATTCATAATGAGATGTCCTAAAATGATTACATTACAGTCGCATTAATGCGTATTTCATGAAGGTGCTCTCCGCTTATGAAGTCAGAATTATCTTGCTAAAACATTACTCATATACTCATTTTAGCATAGTTTTTCATCAAAGCAATCATTGTCTGTTATCCAAATATACCATACATGTATATCTTTAAATTGTTGTTTTACAAAGTGATTTTCACGGCAGTTCGGTGTAAATAATCCACGATGTATGAAGGGTCTGGTAAGCAATAACGTAATTAGGAGTAACATATCTACGAGAGGTTGATTGTTGTAAAGTCATCTTTCTTATCACGTTAGTTTCTGATAAAATAAAAAACATGTTTTGTTGTTTTTAGGGTGTTATGGCACTGTGGGCCGTTTTTGGTCACGCTGTGCCATACATATCACACACAATGTCGAGTAATTGTGAAAAGAATTGTGGATAGAAATTAGAATTCAAAGAAATATCTTGGGTACCCTGTATCTGGTAAACATAGCGCCGGGGCCCCCATGTTTATCAAAGACAGTAAATCGCATGGGAACATAACATATAATTAGAGTACATCGAGTTTGTGAAGCTCCTAAAACGTAAAGAAAATGTGCACCCAATTGGTTAAAACAGTGAAAGTTCTATTCAAAAATGAATGCAATTTATTTCTCTTTTTATTTACAGTCAAAACAGCTAATCTTCCAAAAGTGCTATCCACTTTTTCAGTCAGTCCGTACAGTTTATGGTATGCTGTTTATCCATTTGATTGTACATCTATATCGACACTGGATCAAAAATGCTGTTCTTTCAAAAATATTTAGTTTAAGCTTGGAAACTAGAAGTAGGATGGTTCTAAATCTGTGAGCCGAATAGATAACTAGGTATCTCGGGTTCATGAAGGTTATACACATCTAAAGGAAATGCGAAGCCAAGGGGTTAAAATAGTAAAAGTTGCATTGAAATGAAGGAAATTTGTTTTTATTTACATTTATTACAAAACAGCTACATTTTTCCAAACGTGTTATCCACTAATCCCTTCATTCATTCTAAAATTTTTTTTTTATCTATTTCAGTACAGCAACGTCTATATTGGCATCAAGTGAAAAATGTGGATCTTTAAAAAATATGTTTCCACCAGTCCACCTTAAACCACCAGAAGTCGGATTGTTCCAAATCTGGATTGAGACGAGAGTATAAAACAAGACAGAATTTTAGAATGTCACCGTTTCTATCATTTGTCAACTGCTAAATAATAACAAATAGGCCATAAATAGCTTTTATTCATCTGTGAATTTTGCAGTCGTTCAATTTTTCAAGAGTTTAAGATTCTTCTGCTGATTGATGCTTTACTCGTAATTTGGAGTAAACAATTATGATTAGCGAACGCTATTACTCGCGGACGTCAAGCATTGAATTCCGACTAAGATCGTATGTACTACATAATAAGTTACAAAACACAAGTGTAAGCAGACCACATCACGAGATAAGACCTTACTATCAATCCAGCCTCATATTCTATTTTTGTATTACACGTTCACGATTTTTCAGTACTCACTGTTTTAATCAAATTGGCTAATAAATTGTATAGGTTGGTTTTCATGGCCCAAGGGCAATATTTGGCCATGCTGCGTGGAACAGGTAACGCCAAATAAAAAAACTACACACAAACAAATTTAACTGACACAGAATAGAGAAATCCACACAGTGAGGAATTTTTTATGCACCGCCTGCGAAAACAATCGAATCGAAGATTTTTAAAAGGTACAAATCATCAATGAAAAGGAAAATAAGAACATTGACTTTTGTATCCCCTTCTAAATCGAGTGAAAATTTCACACTATTCAGCAAATTTGAAACACAGGCATTATATGGTACACAGATATGAAATCAAATAAACAAGTTGGAAATGTCAGCTAAATTTAATACAGAACAACAAACATGCTTATAAATAAACGATTTTCAATAAATTTTAGGTAATTTGGTTATTTTATAATTAGCGCCGTTCTCGAGCAACACAATGGGCTATTGACGACGGACCGGGATTAATAATATCCAAGGGAAATAAATATTCAATGATAACACCACGTAATTTCGAACCACGATCAGATGCCGAGGCAACACAGGAACTGGTACTTTACTCTTCAAATTTCCACACCAACCCAACGTGAGGACTTTCGGCCACGTCATATTAAAGGTGCCCCAGCCGCCTCTACACCATACGCTTACAAATATTCATGCACTGACCCTGATTCGAACCAGGAACGTTCCTATATAGAGGCTAACATTTTAACCACCAGACCGGTTGGTCGGCTCAATAAAATTAAAATGAATTAATTTAGCACCGAAACATACTTGCTTTTGATTTGTATTGTAATAAATTAGTAAGAGCATTGCTCTGAAGAGATCACACATATTTACGTTCTGCAACCTGCAGTCTTCCCCGAATATCTACTAACTACTTACTATTTTTACAAAATTGAGGTTTAATGGGAGTCAACCATCAAAAAAAGTGGTTGTTAACTAACTAAATATTATCCAGAGTAAAAGCAAAGTATTGCATTTCGTCTACTGACTACTGACACTTAAATGGTAAAATTATATTAACTTCAATCATGGACGAGTGAATTATCCTTAGAGTTTAAAAATTAGGATTCGTAGCTATTTTTAATAGATACAGGTTACTGTGAGAAAACATATAAAAACTTCGATGTCTTGCAGCGATGTTAAATAAATGGCACTAAGAAGACAACAATATCGTTGCATAAATTATTCAAACAATACTGTTTTGCAAGTATGAGCAATCTATAGCATGAAACTTATGAATATTTATGACTTTTATCATGTACAGAAATAAATATAAACCAAGGTATAGTAATGTAAAAAAATATATATAAAAAAAAAACTCAAATGTGATTATTTTCTAATGCCATATCATAAGAAACCGAGCGAAAAAAAATTTTAAAGCGATAGGGTGACAAAGCTCTACCATTAGTTTAATTTTATCAAAAACATTCATTTCAGAGAGAATTATGCAACTTTAATTCAACCTTTATTAAAGGATGTAGTTATCAATCTTCATTATTTACATTTGTCAAGTTTGCTGAAAGAACGTGAGCATATTTTGGGTAATGTTATTTCACAACTGCGCCTTACTTTATTCTTTCGACCTTTTATAAGACGTATTGCCCGATCAGTATTCGTTCGACTAATATTCCAATAGCATTCCTAAGCCCCTTTGTGAAAAACTTAAGACCTCATAAAGGTAGTTGTATTTTTTTGCAGTTAAAATTCTATAATTGATGTTGTATAGTACAATGGCCACATTAACATACTGCGATAATTATAGTAGCAAATTTTCAATTATGTGAATGAACTAATCGATAGACTAGATGATAAAAAGGGGTTGTAAAATAATTCATGAGCATTGGAAACTTCAGATTTCAAGGAAAATATTCAAATTTAGAAGGGACAACGGCATGAATGAGTAGTTAAGAATACCTGAAATGATAGAATATTGACAAGAAAACACTTTCTACAGGGTTTGTGAACTTGAGTGATTACAGGTAAATGTCACGGTCACATTTGAGCATTACTAAATTTCATAAATCAAATCGTCTTTGTCAATATTTTTCTGTTTTTTTTTTCGAATTGCTCTAGTTCAGCTAAGGGAGTCAAAATTCAACAATTTGCACGTCTTTCATTTTTCAAAATTCCAAATTTTTTCATCGGAATTTAGTTTTTTTTACGTCTTTTGCATATTGCATAAGGAATGAAACATATATATTTGCATCCGAATTAAACTGTAAATTTATAAAAAGTAAAAAGGAATTTGAAAAGTATTTTCCTTGCAACTTAAATTATTGGAATTCAAAAGTATTTTATATACGATTTAAATAATTGCATTTTTTTCTATTTCTGAAAAGTGTTTATTATAATTCATTCTTCAATAAAAATATTACCATTTCAACCTGAACAACGCCGGGTTATTTAGCTAGTCAAATATATAATAGTTACGTATAGTACCCCAAAACGCGTTTCTCTTCAATTGAGAGTTTTAACAGTCTTTAGATTTGAAAATGATCCATGACTTTACCACCAAGCCTCAACAGCATGGCAAACAAAAGGTATGATCAGGAAGGTGACAATTTCTATAAACAGTGTTCTGTTGACTTCTTTAAAGGCAATGAAATTTCACAAAATACATAAATATTTCTAACCAGGTTCTAAAAACTTAGAATATTTAGTTAGTTTCAATAAAAACGCAAGCTTTTTTAATTGAACAAAAAAAACAATTTCAGTATCACTGAAACTCGAGAGCAGAAAGTGCTTAAAACTGCGAAGTATGTCACAGAATCAACAAAGTCTTTGCAAAACAATTTTTATTTTATCAAACTTTTGGCCGAATTTTTCAATCATAAGTTACGATGTTATGCAGTGCAAGCGCTATCCTTGCCACACCTGTTTTCTCTTACTACGGAACAACCTCCCACATTACCAAAAACACTTAAGAAATACCACATCTTCTATGCCACTAAAAAAATATTTCACTTCCAAAGTTATGAACAGAATTGAAAATTCTGAAAGTATGCCTTGGTTTTAAATGAAGTAAGTTAATCAATTTTGATGTTTTATTATACATGTGTAATAAATATGTAGCCGATAATTGTATTTTTTGTCTGTTTGAGATTTGACTGCAGTTTTCAAAATTTTTACAAAATGCCTGCAGAACAATTGAATTGCCTGGAGTTGTGTTGCAGAACACTGAATATAACTCTACACCTAGGCACTGAAATACTATATTTCATTTTACAGCCTTTCATTCCATACAACGAAAATACACCTTATCAACAAGACATCCAAGTTCCGACCACCCCACAGTGATGTATTTCTCGAGCATCCCTGTGCTTTGCAATGTATTTCTGAGCCGTTTCCCTTATCTAAGTAAACAAGAACAAAATCTAAAAACAGACACAGCCTGCCCACCGTGGGTATCAATTCCACTTAATGGAGTCCTTTTGCCTCAACTGGACGGAAAAGTTTGCAACAATTATCATTAATGCAAATGAAAAGGCAATAAATAAATCACGATTTACTATCTGCTGTAGATAAAACCCTTCCGAGATAAAAGAGAATTAATTCGAATCGAAGCGAGGACTTTTCGGACCATCAGATAAAAATGTTGCATTTAACTAATGCGTTCGCGAAAGCCACAAGACTGCCACCTGGACCCTTCCTGTTCCATAATCGATTCGAATTCGAACGGGATAGAGCGCGGGCACTTTTTGGTCCTATTTTTGTTTCAAGAGCGAATAAGTTATTCTGCGCTGATAGCTTCCCTAGGCTTTTAATTAATCCGTAAGAAAATCCCTTTATCGGATTACGGCAGCGGGTAGACCGGATGAAGTTTTTCGCGGGCCGTAATGCGGGATTTGTTTTGACTGAGATTTATCATTCCGCCTCAAGAACTGCGAGGACGATTAAAACCGCTTCGATACATAAATTTTTCATTTCGGAGATAGATGATTCAGATTTTGGTAGTAAGCTGGAAAAATAACGAAGTAAACGAGGTGTGAAGGTGTACATGTTTCCAGCCTTTGTTCCCAGGTGGATATTAAAGCGAATTCGTGTATTTATTTAGTTGACAGAATTTATTCCTTCGTTAAATCACACCAAATAGGGTTATTTGTTTCCATTTTGCTAGACTCCATCATGGTCAGTCGACTTGTTTATTGAACGAAATAAATTTCCGATTGGAAATGGGTCTGTGACGGCTCAGTGAGTTAACAACCACTGCAATAACAATCTGTGAGTTGCATGCGTTGGATTCAATTTCTGTGAATTACTCTGAATGCATTTCTCTCTTCTGAGTCAATAGGCATTGTCTTTGTGTCGGTCCATTTACTTCACGTTACCTACTTTGTGTTTTGCGAAGCCAGCAGCAACCAATCTATTAGGCATGTGCTCTTTTATGAAGCACTATTTTAAACATCGTTTTTAAACTCAATCGTGCACAGAAGTTGACAGGTGTTTACCTTTTTCTATATATTTAGTATTAATTCTTAGTTATTCATTATTTACAGGACTACGGGGCTCTGCCCTCTGCTCGCTTTCGCTCGCCAACCCCCTCTAATTGCTACGCAATCCTATTTGGTTTGCTTCACAAACCAACACTTTTTTCTCAAGAGTCTTTCCGGACCATGACGTCATTGTGAGTTTTACAAGGCCAGCTAGAACGATCTAACGTTTCATCTCCATGATGAAAAATTTGTACACTATCGTATAATCATACTTTCAACGCATCAAAGTGAACCAACTTTAAATACCAAATTGAACCAATTTTAAAAAACAAATTGAATTAATTTAAAAAACCAAAATGCACCGATTTTAATAATAATTATACCATAACAAAGAGTGTATGATTGTATTCTAAGTTTTCACGTGGTATTTTCAAATTTTAAAACTAATAGTAATAAGCAAGAGATACGAAAGTTTCAGTGTTGTGTCGGAAATTACGACGTAAAAATACGAATTTTTTATGACCAACTTTTAATCGCATTGAATTTAATTATTAACCAATTTTAAATATAATTATACCGTAAGAAAGAGCACAGTCTATGGTTCCTTGTGATGCATTTTCAAATTTAAAAACTAATAGTTATAAGCTATAGATATGACAGTTTTAACAAAAAAGTAACAAAAAAATATTTTGATGCTGCCTGAATTTCAAAAAACTATTACCAGGAATCAAATTGATATTTACAAACAAACTTGGCGATCAGCAAAAATTCATGTTTAGAGGTACTCTAAAAAAATCTCACGGCTAAAAACTGAAAATTGGTTCGTGTTTTGCTCACTCGCGTAATAAATTTTTATTTTTCGACTTTGACACTTAATGCACTCTAAACTAACACCCGCATCAGAAAAAAAAATGTTCTTCAACGTGTTGCCTGTACAATTTTGAACGAACCATGTTAATTTCGCAATTTTCTGATCCGTACTTTCTCGGGAAACCGTTTGAGAATAGAGCGAAAAAAGCGAGTTTTCAATCCTGTGGCGGCATTAAATTCTTTATAATAGATCATTTTAACTTTTTAAGAAATTTTTTAAAACATATTCCATAGAATAAAGATTGCGGAATGTTTTTTTTTGTGAGTCATTGAAGTGTATTTTTATTTGAAAAGACGAAACTACGTGTTATCCCTACTGTAGGGGTTTTGTGTACTAAACATAAAAAAAGCATATTACAGTATGTAATTTGCATCTATTCATATTCCGCATCCATGAAATGTAATTAAATGGAATATAGATAAGCTATCACTCTTAATGCCATTTCATAACTGAAGGAAGAATCATCCGTAAGAGATAAAACATGATTTGGTGCATCGAATCACTGACAAAGGAATTTCTAATGCTCAAGTTAAAATGTAACAAAAAATTCCAATTCCAATCAAAATTTATTGTGGAACACGAACATTATAAAATCACTACAGGAAAAAGGAAGAAAAAATGAAACATTAATAGAAGTAAAACAGAATATAATTTTTTATTTCTGTTTAGAATATTCAGTATGTTATATGGTTGAGTGATTCGTGAGTGGATAGATACATCCCCTGCAAAATATTATTTCTTCTGAATTTTAGTACTTATGGCTTCTAGGTTTTTCTATAAATCATAAAAACTAAGACAGGAGTTTTCATATGTTGGTAACGTTCATGCTTTTCGCCATTACAAGCAAGACTCAAATAGAAAATCAAATTTTTTGGAGTATTACAGTTGAAATAACGAACCTATATAACAAGTTACCTTTACTAGTTCTCATCTAACACTCGTATAATTCATAAAATCAAACCATGTTTTATGTTATAATTTATAGCTCTAGGACTGTATGTAAAATCTGAGTCGCCTTTGTATTTATTTATGTTGTACCCCATACCCATTAAAATGCCCACAATTAAGTAATTGGAGTGTTTCTTTCAGTCAGCTCTAAATTATCCACGCAATTATCTTTTACTGGCTTCACACAAGTAGAAATATCCGTTCACTAGACTTAACAGCACCACTTTCGAGCATGATCATAGGAGTCTTGCAAACCGTGTGTGGTTCGAGATAATTTGTGAACCAAAAACTAGAAACTCTTACCCCAATTAGGCTGCAACGACTCACATCTTCTCTTAATGATCTGCCAGAGTGCACGTTTTGTGGTCGTCCCTTAGCTCAAATCACAACATATAGTTATTACGAAGAGCGTACTTTTTAATTCAGCAAAATGTAGGAATACATTGATAGCGTAATCCTGGTTACATGCATGATGCCACGAACAATTTGCAAATGTGCCAAGGATCATTTTTCATTTTGAAAACTACTACATTTATAAAGTAGGAGGTATGAAATGTATGTAATTATTATAACTAACGACCATTTGAGTAAACTATCTCAAAGATACTAAAGGGGCTATAGAAAATCATATTTAAACTGAGGACATTTATTGCTTTTAAAAATATGAGATACTGCAGATTGTATAGTAGTACCATAGGATAGTAGCTCGATGTCTTAAATGTTTACTTCTATTATATAAATGTGAATAGCATAGAAGTTTGGTAGGTTGAATGGATAGTTACGGCGAAAGGACCATATTTTCGCCAAACACATCAAACAACGTCAAATAATCGACCAAAAAACACACTGAACGTTTTAACGGACTGAGGAGAGAGGAATTCGAATTGTGAGAAGAATAAAAGCCAGTACCAAATCGAATCAGCGCCACCGACAACTCACATTGCTAGAGCAGCAGACAAACCTACGGATCCACGTTTTAACTACGGATGCGACATCGACAACAAAACATCGATGTTCAAAATTAAAACATCCATGTTGATAACACATCGCACAAAAACCATCGATGTTTTTAAACATTAGTGTATTTAAACTCCCCTTCCCCCATTTCTTAAAACTGGTTTAGTAACCTCAAACAATAATGTTTGCCCTGTGGAGATTTAATTTGTCATTTGCCGTGTTTAGTAATTTATAACAAAGATTATTTTTTAACTGTCAAAACAAAGTAAAAAAATTTAATAAGAACAGTTAACAAATCTTTTATTTTCAAATTGAATAGTATAAAAGAAAGTAATATTTCCAACAATTTGATATAGGTACTTACTAACTATAGGCATAATTAAGTAGGTATATAACAATAATTATTGTTAGTTATTATTGATTATTTATCAACTTATGGGAGGGGACATAAACATAATTTTTATTTACTGTAAATGCAAAATATTGGGGCCTATAATTATTATATGCTCTAATAAATATTATTTACAGTTTGTAAAAAAATAAGTTTGTTAACTTACTTCACCTTAAGCAAATTTCGTTTTCCACTAAGTATCCCACCAGTTAGGTTAAAAACTCTTTCTGATGGGACGGATGTCGCCATCACTTACAAATACTTAGTAAAACTTTTTTTTAAATCGTGCAACTATGGTAATTTTTTCATTAAAAAATAAAACATCGACAACGTTAAAACATCGATGTTGAACAAAAATTGACTCCAATAAATCGATGGTAAAACACAATTTGTGAAAATAATAAATAATCTATAGTTACATGAACATACAACTCATTGAAACTATAGTTACATCTATAGTTACATGAACACATTGTTAAACCCGTGATACTTAATGAAACATTTAAAATTACTAATACATATTGAAATCCGTATTGTTACTTTTAAAAGCTAGTACATATAGTAAATACTCAAATTTATCTCAAAATGTTCCTAACTTGAATGACTTATTGAATGAACCTTAAGCAAATTTCGTTTTCTACTAAGTATCCCACCAATTAGGTTAAAAACTCTTTCTGATGGGACGGATGTCGCCATCACTTACAAATACTTAGTAAAACTTTTTTTTAAATCGTGCAACTATGGTAATTTTTTCATTCAAAAATAAAACATCGACAACGTTAAAACATCGATGTTGAACAAACATTGGCTCCAATAAATCGATGGTAAAACACAATTTGTGAAAATAATAAATAATCTATAGTTACATGAACATAGAACTCATTGAAACTATAGTTACATCTATAGTTACATGAACACATTGTTAAACCCGTGATACTTAATGAAACATTTAAAATTACTAATACATATTGAAATCCGTATTGTTACTTTTAAAAGCCAGTACATATAGTAAATACTCAAATTTATCTCAAAATGTTCCTAACTTGAATGACTTATTGAATGAACCTTAAGCAAATTTCGTTTTCTACTAAGTATCCCACCAGTTAGGTTAAAAACTCTTTCTGATGGGACGGATGTCGCCATCACTTACAAATACTTAGTAAAACTTTTTTTTAAATCGTGCAACTATGGTAATTTTTTCATTCAAAAATAAAACATCGACAAAGTTAAAACATCGATGTTGAACAAACATTGGCTCCAATAAATCGATGGTAAAACACAATTTGTGAAAATAATAAATAATCTATAGTTACATGATCATAGAACTCATTGAAACTATAGTTACATCTATAGTTACATGAACACATTGTTAAACCCGTGATACTTAATGAAACATTTAAAATTACTAATACATATTGAAATCCGTATTGTTACTTTTAAAAGCTAGTACATATAGTAAATACTCAAATTTATCTCAAAATGTTCCTAACTTGAATGACTTATTGAATGAACCTTAAGCAAATTTCGTTTTCTACTAAGTATCCCACCAATTAGGTTAAAAACTCTTTCTGATGGGACGGATGTCGCCATCACTTACAAATACTTAGTAAAACTTTTTTTTAAATCGTGCAACTATGGTAATTTTTTCATTCAAAAATAAAACATCGACAACGTTAAAACATCGATGTTGAACAAACATTGGCTCCAATAAATCGATGGTAAAACACAATTTGTGAAAATAATAAATAATCTATAGTTACATGAACATAGAACTCATTGAAACTATAGTTACATCTATAGTTACATGAACACATTGTTAAACCCGTGATACTTAATGAAACATTTAAAATTACTAATACATATTGAAATCCGTATTGTTACTTTTAAAAGCTAGTACATATAGTAAATACTCAAATTTATCTCAAAATGTTCCTAACTTGAATGACTTATTGAATGAACCTTAAGCAAATTTCGTTTTCTACTAAGTATCCCACCAATTAGGTTAAAAACTCTTTCTGATGGGACGGATGTCGCCATCACTTACAAATACTTAGTAAAACTTTTTTTTAAATCGTGCAACTATGGTAATTTTTTCATTCAAAAATAAAACATCGACAACGTTAAAACATCGATGTTGAACAAACATTGGCTCCAATAAATCGATGGTAAAACACAATTTGTGAAAATAATAAATAATCTATAGTTACATGAACATAGAACTCATTGAAACTATAGTTACATCTATAGTTACATGAACACATTGTTAAACCCGTGATACTTAATGAAACATTTAAAATTACTAATACATATTGAAATCCGTATTGTTACTTTTAAAAGCCAGTACATATAGTAAATACTCAAATTTATCTCAAAATGTTCCTAACTTGAATGACTTATTGAATGAACCTTAAGCAAATTTCGTTTTCTACTAAGTATCCCACCAGTTAGGTTAAAAACTCTTTCTGATGGGACGGATGTCGCCATCACTTACAAATACTTAGTAAAACTTTTTTTTAAATCGTGCAACTATGGTAATTTTTTCATTCAAAAATAAAACATCGACAAAGTTAAAACATCGATGTTGAACAAACATTGGCTCCAATAAATCGATGGTAAAACACAATTTGTGAAAATAATAAATAATCTATAGTTACATGATCATAGAACTCATTGAAACTATAGTTACATCTATAGTTACATGAACACATTGTTAAACCCGTGATACTTAATGAAACATTTAAAATTACTAATACATATTGAAATCCGTATTGTTACTTTTAAAAGCTAGTACATATAGTAAATACTCAAATTTATCTCAAAATGTTCCTAACTTGAATGACTTATTGAATGAACCTTAAGCAAATTTCGTTTTCTACTAAGTATCCCACCAATTAGGTTAAAAACTCTTTCTGATGGGACGGATGTCGCCATCACTTACAAATACTTAGTAAAACTTTTTTTAAATCGTGCAACTATGGTAATTTTTTCATTCAAAAATAAAACATCGACAACGTTAAAACATCGATGTTGAACAAACATTGGCTCCAATAAATCGATGGTAAAACACAATTTGTGAAAATAATAAATAATCTATAGTTACATGAACATACAACTCATTGAAACTATAGTTACATCTATAGTTACATGAACACATTGTTAAACCCGTGATACTTAATGAAACATTTAAAATTACTAATACATATTGAAATCCGTATTGTTACTTTTAAAAGCTAGTACATATAGTAAATACTCAAATTTATCTCAAAATGTTCCTAACTTGAATGACTTATTGAATGAACCTTAAGCAAATTTCGTTTTCTACTAAGTATCCCACCAATTAGGTTAAAAACTCTTTCTGATGGGACGGATGTCGCCATCACTTACAAATACTTAGTAAAACTTTTTTTTAAATCGTGCAACTATGGTAATTTTTTCATTCAAAAATAAAACATCGACAACGTTAAAACATCGATGTTGAACAAACATTGGCTCCAATAAATCGATGGTAAAACACAATTTGTGAAAATAATAAATAATCTATAGTTACATGAACATAGAACTCATTGAAACTATAGTTACATCTATAGTTACATGAACACATTGTTAAACCCGTGATACTTAATGAAACATTTAAAATTACTAATACATATTGAAATCCGTATTGTTACTTTTAAAAGCCAGTACATATAGTAAATACTCAAATTTATCTCAAAATGTTCCTAACTTGAATGACTTATTGAATGAACCTTAAGCAAATTTCGTTTTCTACTAAGTATCCCACCAGTTAGGTTAAAAACTCTTTCTGATGGGACGGATGTCGCCATCACTTACAAATACTTAGTAAAACTTTTTTTTAAATCGTGCAACTATGGTAATTTTTTCATTCAAAAATAAAACATCGACAAAGTTAAAACATCGATGTTGAACAAACATTGGCTCCAATAAATCGATGGTAAAACACAATTTGTGAAAATAATAAATAATCTATAGTTACATGATCATAGAACTCATTGAAACTATAGTTACATCTATAGTTACATGAACACATTGTTAAACCCGTGATACTTAATGAAACATTTAAAATTACTAATACATATTGAAATCAGTATTGTTACTTTTAAAAGCTAGTACATATAGTAAATACTCAATTTTATCTCAAAATGTTCCTAACTTGAATGACTTATTGAATGAACAGAACGCAATTCTAAAGGTAACTTATTTACTGAACTAGAATGAAGATCAAAATGTATTCATAATAAAACACAGCACTTATAACATGTGAAGTTACACTCATTACATTATATGAATTCTATCTAGGTAATAACGCTCATTGTTCTGAGCAACCTGTTGCTACAAATTCAATTTCAATTTTCTCGCAAAGGCAAAATGAATTAATTGCGTAAAAAAAACTTTGTTAGGCCTTTATATTGTGATATATGTATTTGAAACTTATAAAACCAGTGTGTGATATATATAAAATGATAAGACATGTGACATGAGGCTCCTCATATTATCACGACGCTTAAGAACACTTTAAAAATACAGTCAAACACTAGCATCGAAGTCAAACTAGATTTTTGAAAAGTATTTCCAGTCACCCAAAACAACAATTCAAACTTCAAACTTCGTTTATATGTAAATTTACTTTTGAGGCGTGATGCAAGCTAAACTTGTCACATATGTTTAAAGGAAAAAACAACGATTTTCGAAAGAAATTATTAGTGGATTTATTTCAGTCGCTCGCTGAAAGAAATACAGTCAATATTGATCACCAAAATAATCTCTCTCTGCAACGGAAAAATAAAACAGCAAGAGCATAAAAAAATATTGCTCGTGCAAACAAGCCTTGAAGATCTTAACGTAGTGAACAAATAAGAACACATCAAACAACAGCAAAACGAGACAAAAACTCCGGTAAATATCGATTGCAAGTACACAAAACGTAACGCGTAAACACGTTTGAAAATCACCAGACTTCATGCATATTTACGAGAGCGCATTTTATTCCGAATTTCCCTGAAGCCTTTTGCACAACTAGACCGTTAGGATATTTAAATGCGCTCAAATAACTAAACATTCCGTGTCTTACATTTTTTCGTCCTCTCTTCACTTGGGCTCTTTATTTCTTCCTCCGTTCTTTATCGAACATCCCCATTGCCTTCTAACGATGAGTGGGGGTAGAGGTAAAGAATTCCATGCCCTTAGCAGAAATCGGAATTTAATGACAAACCAGCGTTTCTGGCGTCTCCATGAAACGATCAATACTATCGGTTCAATTTGGCGTCGTAAAGAAAGCTTCGTTATGAAGAAAGGTAAGAGGAAATGATGATAGGTTATTCGTGTACGTAAACCTGCTGAAATAAGCTTAGGACGAATGGAAAACATGGTTTTAAGTACTTGAGATGGAATATTTAAAACGTTCTGTCTCGAGTTTTGTTCGTCAAAGTTAAGAGTAGGCGATCATCAAGTGTAAAAACAGACGAATAGAATATTTAAAGTGGAGTCGAATTGATACTAAATATGGTTTTTAGATTGATTGTTTTGGTGTTTTGAAGTGTAAGGGCCATATTTGTCTGAGATGCGTCAAACAGAAGACGAAAACAAGTAAAATGTCACAAAGAAAAATAAGAGCAATATGATAACATGTTATGGTTTCAAGAACTTGATGGAATATTTAAAATTTCTGCATCGAGTTTCGACCATCAAAGTTAAGAGTAGGCGATCATCAAGATCAATTTTAAAGTGGAATCAAATTGATACTAAACATGGTTCTTGGGTTGGTTTTGACGTTTTATAGTACAAGGGCCATACTTTATTAAGCTGCTCCAAACGCTAAGGAAACAGCAAGCAAAAAAATGCCGGGAAGGAGAAAACGTGGGATTTGATAGCAGCTTAGTGGGTCGGTGTTTAATTAACGTCGCACTGGAGCAACAGAACGTGCTATTGACAACGTCCGGGATCAATCACTAGAGGAAGGACCCGAGGACACTGCCACGTAATTTTGAACAACGGTCAGAAGACAAAGTCACACCTGAGATGTCACTCCACTATCCAAACTCACGAGAAAACAGGTTGATGGAATGAAAGCAGAACAGCATACTTTTGGGGTATATCAGGAAGAATGATTCACGTGTTATTTTTGTAAAATTATTCAAAACATCAGAGGACATTATTTATAGTAAGCGACAACTTGGGAGTTTAGCATCAAGATACTACCACGATGAAATTTACCACCTAGTCTACACAGAAGGGATCCCACTTAACTGCAGACAAAGTCTCTGGAAAGGGGATGCATTGCACGGCCACTTGACAGCGACTTCACATTTAAAGAAGGTTGTAATTAAAATTTTTATCGCTAACACTTATTGAGATTGATTTTAATTTCACCTACATATATTACTGTAGCTTATAAATAACCCGCGTTTTCCTATTATAAAAATCGTCATATGACCGTGGTACAAAATTACGTGGTGTTATTCTCGGATCTATCCCTTTGAGGATTGATCCCGTACCGTTAATAGCCTGTTGTGTTGCTCTAATATGACGCTGATTAAAATTACCTCATCTGACATTACCTAATGTCAAAAAGGGGCCGTGGTGTCCCTATAGGAAGAGTTACGGATTAGTAACCGGAGGGTTGCGAGTTAGAATCATCGCCGTGTACAAAGAGGACTGGTGTACGTTAAATCTTGCCTCAAAATGGCCGCATTCTGTAGTGGTGTGGAAGTTTGGAAAGTGGGGTGCCTGCTCAGGTGTTGCCTCATCCTCTGACCGTGGTTCAAAATTACGTGGTGTTATCCTCTGATTTTTACCTTGGGTATAGTTCCCGGACCGTTGTCAATAGCCCGTTGTTTTTCTCCACAACGAGGTTAATTAAAATACCGACCTAACTATTGTCAGAAAATTCGTCATTAATTTTTGTACTTTTAATGCATATATTGAACTACTGAAACGTGTGCTCAATTTTTACTATTACGTATCCATAAATTCAGTTTTGTAGCAGAGAAGAGGTACCCGAGCCCAAAGGTAGATGGGTCTTGGATTTTCAAAAAGATTTTGTAGTGTAATGTAATTTGTTTTCTGATTTAACAAAAAACGTAATGTTATTACAGTTAAAATTATGATAAAAACAAATAACATTTAAAACTCTTTCCAAATTAACCTGACTATAAGTTATACATTTTGTAATCATAACATTTTGCTTGATTTCCCATTATTATTTTCAGCAACTTTTAACGAGGCTACTGCTGTTCTCTGTTGTCTATCAGGAACCGTACTTAGAGTATAAAATCTTCTTATAGTAGCTTTTCCTCGAGAAACATTGCATTTGTGTTAAACAAGGTACATAGGCACTAGATATGTATATCTCATGCATCAGTAGGGTGTGGATCTCTATGCATTAGGATGAACTGTATTTTAATTAACGTTGCACTGGAGCAACATGAGAGACTATTACAGGACTGCCTGGCATCAACCCAAAGAGAGAGATCCGTGGACAGCAATACGTAATTTTGAGCAACGATCAGATGCAGGTCAGTCCGTCAGCTGTAACCTCACTCTCCAAAATTCCACACCACACCAACTTTAGGACACTTGAAGACATGACTTATTTAACGTGCAACAGCCACCTTTGTCCACGACGGTCTGTGGTAGGATTTGAATTGCAACCCTTGCTAATCCGTTACCCTTCCAACCGGGCTACCGTGTCTCGGGGGCCAATAGAAAAAGTACAGCGACACGCTCACACCAATCAGGTGTCTCCGTGAGCGATGAAAACGTTCTGATTGGTCTGCGCGTGTCGCTTTGTACTTCCTATACGACCACAGATAAAGAGTTGTGGATTTATCATAGCTCACATCACTTTCAGCGCCCTCCCAGCATTTTGATATACACTACTGTTTGTAAAAATTGTAATATCAAAGAAGTAATCATGCAAATTAAACGAAGATGCAAAACAATTTAGGATATGCAAATGATTTGAATTACAAATCGATAGCGTATGTGTGGGCCAATAAACACACTCTATAAACTTCCAAGTGAGCTACGTTGTATAGAAAGCACTGTAAAGATGCGTTGAAATGTGAGTATTCTAGTTTGACTGCTGGAAATAATTGATTAGAAGTCAATATGTCTCGCCAATAACGCTGATTGCCATACTAGCAACTAACGGAGTTCAAACAGGACAGCATGATTAGACTCAGTGAAGGTTGCCGCTTTGAAATCGCCACACGCCCGGTTGTAATGCCACAACAGTAATGCGTGAGTGGAAGGAATGAACCATGGAGAACCGAACCAGTCGAAACCAGTGGACCTCGCAATAGGACCTCACCAAGGTACGACAGACACATCTTCCACATGACAGTGACGGACTATACAGCGTGCGTTGGCACAACATTGGAGAACGTCTACAGGTGTGTTATCGTCTGCCCCTACGGTTCTTCGACGTCTGCTGCGCTAAAGGCTGCTACACACTAGTTCATTAATTTAGTCGAGTAGCGAGTGATTTAGTAGCTCTACTAAACGAGAAAACGGCAAGTGGGGAGTGGTTGTTCACACACGGTTTAGTTGGTATTCGAGTGTCGACTGATCAAGATGATGCGGAGAGTGAAGCTGAATCGCAATGAAAAAAATAATATGAAATAGAGTACATAGAAGGATGTATCGTGAATACATATTTGCGTTCGAAGTAAATAGAGGCGATTAAAAAGTTAAAACGGTATTAAAAATTATTTTCCGTACACTTAAATGAAGCTAGCATTCTTTTACGAAAAAGAAGTGATTAGTCATATCACTTTTCAATCAATATTTAATTTATTCAACCAGAGCAGTGCATAATAATTAATCCTGCTAGTTTAAAAATAAATAGAAAATACTTTCCTAGTGTTTTAAATGTCTTGTTTGAATTCCTTCCCTTGAAACTCCGGTATTCCCATCGCTTTTTCAAACTCTTCGATTGCAACTGCCTTGGAAGCTTTATTTTGGTACAGGAAAGACTTCACATACCATAAGCACTTCTGTTCCACATAAGCAGTAACAAATTTGACCGTAGTATCATCACTCCAACGAATCATGTTACCTATAAAACTGTTATTTTAAGAGAATAAAAAACGTTAAACATTTAAACTAAAGAAGAGAATGAATTTAAATTACAGCGATGAAAACTATCCGCGAGACAGACGATCAACAAACTGCCTCCAAAATTTAAAACTCATATCTGATAGGCATGTTTTAATAAAAAAAAAAAAACAAGAAAGAGACCTTGCGAAGTGAAAATGAATAACTAATGAACTCTACTAAACAGACGCGTTCAAACCTGTCTAGTGGCACGCTAGTGGTTAGTGGAGTGTGGGTGGGAAGCATTAGCCGACCGCCTACTATCCATTTGACTAGATCGAGTCCACTAAATCTTTTTACTAAACTACTCGACTAAAAAGATTTGTCCCGAATAGTTACTAAATTACTCACTACTCGATTTAATTACTGGGTTCGTGTGTAGCAGCCTTAAGGGCACCGTGCAAGCATTCCTCTTGCGTAGGAACCACCGACGCCTGCTACAATAGGCTCGCCAACACAGCCAATGGCCTGCCTATTGGCAATACGCCTTCTCAGATGACTCCCGCTACATTTTGGACTATAACGTTGGACGCGTACTCGTCAGATGCTACAGAGCTGAACGCCTTTTCCCGGATTGTCTCATTCAGCGTCAAACTGGACAATAGCCTCCCGTTATGGTCTGGGGCGCTGTGAGATATGATGGGCGATCCCACCTACACCAAATTGGGGGTACCCTGAACATACGCCCCACGACGTGCACATGCTCTCATTACTGCGCGTTGAGGCGGCACATTATATTTAATTTTTTTTCTGATGATGCTTTCAGAATTGCAATTTTTACAAACAGTAGTGGATGGTAGTTTTGCCATATGTTTTTACATTTTCGGTCAATACTTTCGTGTCATGAAAAAAATATGAAATTATTCTAAGAAATAATAAATTTCTAACAAAATAATCTAAATCCCTTTGATTTTAGTAAAATTAAGGGTAAAAATTTTTACTTGGAGCGCCATAAAAGGGGCATTCGACTTGATACTTCGATATTAGTTTTTAAAAACTCTTATTCTTTAAAATTTCATGGAGTTACGTCTATTACGACTTTTTGCTTTGAAATATATTTCTCGTGCGATCGTTGGAACGCACGTGTTATGTGATTTAATGGAACATAATTATAAAATCTTAATTTCAAACAATTCCTGATTTCTGATGCAAGCATTTAGAAATTTTTAAGGTAAAAAGAAATTTTATAAAAGTAGACAAAGTGTTGTAAGTTGCTTTTCGCACTCTAAAATATATGAATTAGGTACTAAAAGTTAGCATTACACCGTCCATTGGCATCTTTTTGAAAATGTTCACTTTCGTATGAATATTTATCGGATTTTGATGTTTTTCCAAGGTTTATAATGATTTCCCTTGATAAGCGCATATCGGATTCTTTTTGTGGAACTGAATCTGGAGAATACTATAAAGAATTAGTATGTAATATAATAAAAAGAGTCTAATTGAATTAAAATACTATGGAAATTGTAACGTGTTAACAATTGGGAAAATGTGTACTTTACTTTACATTTTCAGTCATTTAACTTTCACAGAAGTCCCAAGACGCTAAATATTTTTGTAACAAACATTTGCTAGCGGTAACATTTCAACACTTATCGAAAAAAATCAGTCCACAATAATGTAACACATGGAAAAAAAAGCAAAATATCTTCATTGCATATGGTTGATAGTTTAATGAGCCCACGAATTCTATTTCACTGGGACAACATCAACAATTTCATATTACATTTTAAAGTCGACATGGAATCCCCAAAGTTACGAATGTATTTCAAAAATAGATTTATCGTTGCAATTCAGAGTATTATGCGAGTAGAACTCGAAATAGGAGCTTCCAGAGTAATGTCGCAAACAGATGAAACTTCCCATTTTTCTGTCTGCCATAATAGAGCTCAGATTTTTGGATCGGCAACAATAGAAATAAATGTAAAAAGTAGTAGATATAGTGGAAGAACAGAGTATAAATAAAATGAGAATCAATGTCGCTTCTGGCATTTTTGTTCAAGAGAAACGATGACAATATCGGGAATCGATACCACGACGTCTTGTTTAACTGAGATCCTACTGTTCATTGGATTTGCTATCGGAAGGATTTTTTTTTAAATCCATTTCTATTTTCTCAACGATGCAGTAAACAGTTCAAAAGAAAATAATACCAAGCAGTATCGTTAGTCATCATATTTCCTCTGCTTTGCCATAACGTGTGGCCCAGCTTTTTTCTGTACATACAATACGTAATAACAAACAGTCCTGATAGTTAACTCCGACTCACAGAAGGTTTGTAGTTATCTACGAACCTTCTGTGAGTTTGATGTGTTGGGCTATGCTTTAAGATAATTTATAATTGATGAAATTTTAGATAGATGTTATGAAATACGCATCCGTCGTAGTACCATAGTAAGTACTTAAAATATAGTCCATTGTATAGTAAGTACTTAACCAATTCGCTGCCGGTCACGTTAGGATGTGTTGATAGTTTAGATAGTTTAGACCCCGCGGTAGAAATAGTTTTTTCCCTGTAGCTTACTTACTTTTATAACAAATCTGATTGAAAAGTTCGCCAATACGACACCTATATCAGAATAGATTGTCGAAAGCTCAGCCAACAAATTTTCAATTTCATCATCTGTTAGAGATTTATTAGATTAGGCTCTAAATGGGGGGGGATAATTAAGGGGTTCACTCTTTTAACCATAACTTCCGTTCTAGAGTGAGATTTTACACCAGGTTTGTCTTAAAACGTAGCTAAAAAACATAGCATTAAAGTTAGATCATAGTAATTTTTTTGAAAATTTAAAAGGTTTCTAACCCTTAAAAATTAAGTGTTAAATGCATAATATAGAAGTTATATTGTAGCGGTATAAAGGTCTAGATTGTGCATCTGCATATTTCATATGAAGTTGCCGTTCTGTGGGCAAAATACAATTAAACGTAGTTTAAAGTTTAGGTTTGGGCCACAAGTTTCCATGTTAAGATGTAATAAGTTAAATTGACTTGGTCACTCTACAGTTACATTTTGCTGCGCGGGAAATTTTCTCATGCAGAAAGTGTAGAGTATTTTTGAAGTTAATATCTCTCAAAACAAAAATTCCTCGTGCATACATTTAGAAAAAGTATAAAGCGAACTACATAGATCTTAATATTCCAGTCCTTTTTAA
Source organism: Metellina segmentata (assembly GCA_947359465.1). Classification (NCBI taxonomy): domain Eukaryota; kingdom Metazoa; phylum Arthropoda; class Arachnida; order Araneae; family Tetragnathidae; genus Metellina; species Metellina segmentata. Next base: position 132,805,819 of record OX375873.1, read on the forward strand.
ATTCATGAATATTTTATGATCTTCCTAAAATTATAGCGCTTATGTTTTCCTTAGCCTGCATGACAACTTGATGATTCCACGTTGTTATGATTTAACCAGATTCGCTAGAGATTCATGTTCGTGCAGAACGGGCTAGGTTGTTACCCATAAATCTTAATTAATATTTGAAATGTAAAAAGTATAATTTCTTAATATGATAGTCTTTCTTCGGCTTCCTACATCTTACATAATTCTTGAACGACTTTATTATCCAGACAACAGTATAATCTTGTTTAGCGTTACTTTTGTTTTACAGAATATAGTACGTATGTTAACACACTGTAGCATTGATCCAAATTCTTACTAAACTCTTGTATGAAAGGTTTATTATTTTCTATTTACATATTTTAAGTAATCAAGCCATGAATATTAAGATAAAATCCAGAATAAAAATTTTCAATTTGAATTAAACTTTAAAAATTATTCAAATTAAATATCAAAACTTCAATCACGTTTTTGAACAAAATCATTCTCGATTTTAAGCTTATAAAACAAAAAACACTATTTTATGTTTAAAATTATTTCAATATTATGAGCATTTTTATATTTTAGAAAGTAGAGAACTGATGACAGTAACAAAATTTAAAAAAAAGTGATACCTAAAGATGAAGAAAATTTGTTGATTAAGAGATACTTAATTTTATATTTAAAAAAACTACCCTATTTACTAAAGTATATAAAGCTAGAAAAAATACTTTTTAATGAATTTCATTGAAATCAAAATCTTAAAATTTCCCTGATATTGAAAAGTATTCTTCCGAAGTACTTAAACCTTTTTAAAATAACGGTTTCCATTTACAATTCAATAAAGAACACCCAAAGAGCTTAAATGCTAAGACGCTAATTCTAACGCTATTTATCGGAACAAGTGATAATGAATTCACTTGAAATAAATATAAAATCAATATTCCAATGCCCACATTCATTGTAAAAAGATATTTCGACCTTCGAAGATAAAAGAACATTGCTCAAAAGTTGGCTTTTCTTGCACAATGGAAAGCGATATCGAAAAACCAATTTCGCGTTCTTTGAAAAGTTTACAGATGAAAAGGAAACGAATATAAGAATGTTGAATAATAATTAAAGGAGAAGAAGTCATTAATACGCATTTTGGGACGGTTGATTAATTGGTGCAATTGTTTTAGATTTAGTGACTCGGGAATTTGCTTCTTATAGTCAGGGTGATTGATATACCTAATTTAATGATATATTTTCGAAAGCTTTTACAGCTATAAAAACAAGTGTTTATTTGCCATTTTTATTTTTGACCACTAAAATATATTGAAATAAATTATAAAAAGCAAAAAAACAGGACAATGTGTTCTCGCGATTATTCCCTGCCTGAAGTATAAACGTCGAAAGTATTAATCATGTTTGAAATTTTCACACATGAACATTATACCCGTAGTTGCCTCTAAGTATCTGTTTAGACGTTTTTAAGACTCAAAAACTACAAAATCCCACTTATACATTGTTTGTCATATTTTTGTCGTTAGTTACCCAAGTATTGATTTAAAATAGTATTCTCCAAACAATATTTGTATGAAGAAATTTAAAGGCTTCAATCATTCCCACATACTTTGAGAGGCTGCAATTTGCTGCCGAGGTAGATGGTAGTATGCAAATGTGTTATGTAACAGCCAATCACTGTTTCGTGTCGAGAAATATGCAAAAAAGGCAGTTGTAGAAAAAGCCAGAATTGTGAAGGGTTATAGGAGTTGCATGTAAGTGCTGATAGAAAGTATTCAGAATTTTCGTACGATTAGTTTTTGAGACAGGCATGTTTCTATGGCTTCCAGAAGACGAATGGAGATAGTGAGCGCTTTCGTTCAGAGAGCTGCCTTGAAGCAAGGCAATCAATCACTGATGTTGCTCTTTTCTTCGGTGTTCATTATTCCTTCATTTCACGATTATGGAAACAATTCCAAACAAGGCAAACAGCTGTCCGTAGATATGTGGCTGGCAGGCCTAAGGGTTACGACCTCCGCGGAAGATCGATATATTGCTGTTGTAGCGAAGCTTAATCGAAGTGCGTCCTGCACACGTGTGACATCTATGATTGCAGCGTACATTACTAAGACGGTGTTTGCCTCTTCTGTGGGCTGAAGGCTACACATAAATGGATTGTACACCCGGGACCCACGTGTCTGTGTTCCTCAATCCGTCCAATCCAGAAGGACACGATTAAAGTGGTGTGGGCAACATGTGAATTGGACTGTGTCTAATTGGGCTAACGTTATGTTCACGGATGAGTCGATATTTACCCTGGAGCCATATGACGAACGTGGAAGGGTCTGGAAAGAACAAGGCTCACGCAATCAGCCCCAGAACATCATCCCGCAATCCGAGGTGGAAGCATCATGGCGTTTTGCCGGGATGTTGTTGGAATATCACACCGACTTGCACACCTATAGACGGATTTCTGCGATGACTGTCCGGTAACGGGATGGAGTCTTAGAACCCACTGTGAGATTGTACACTGCAGCAGTTGGTCCTCCTTTCGTTGTATTGGATGATAATGCGCGTCCCCTTAGAGCGGGCATCGTCGACGACTACCTGGAGAGTGAGGGGATTGCGTATATGGATTGGCCGGCGTACTCGCTCGACTTTAATCCCATTGAAAATGTTCGGGATGCTCTCGGTCGTGCTGTGTCTGCAAGTGCTCTACAGGAGAAATGGCGATTACTTGATTCTGTGGTGGTTGATCACCTAATAAAAAGCATGGTCACACGTTGTAAACTTTGTATGAGAATGAGGGTTGGTCACATATCCTATTAATAATCGGTTTTGCTTATTTGTTGTGGATTTAACCATCATTTTGTTAATGATTCCGATATGCCTTCATCTTATAATTTATGAAAATATTCAATATGGTTTCAGTTTTGTATTTTTTTTTTCATGCATAAACCTATATGCTACTTTCCTGACGCATTATGTGTCAATCAAAGTTGTACTTGTCGTTTTTTTTCATTTTACCTTTCGTTCTTAACTTTTGGCAGTGAGTATACATTAAAACATCTTTCATTGAGATTCTATTACACTACAAAGTTTTAATTTTGTACATCGCAAAATTCAAAAACTTCTTAGCGGCATGCCCGAACACAATTCGGTGAGATTTTATTGTAGTGGACGGCATACTCAAAATCTGCGATAGGTCTGTGGATTATTGTGGTATGAACGAATATATGAGGACTGTCGCTTGCCAGGTGGGAATTTTTCGTGTTACTGTTTTGTTAAACTGACTTATTTTTTAACTTTATTTTTTTTAAACTGAATATTTGGTTGATTGGTGTTTCAATAAGCGTCGTACGGAGCGACACAACGCGTTTCTGATGACGCAACGGTCCTGGATCAATCCAAAGAGAAATATACGAGAAAACACCACTCAACCCCTTAACAGTTTCTTTTTTACGCCATATTGTGTCCACAAATAAGCAAATTTTCGACAAACAATTTTGAATTCACGTCGATTGTATAAATTCAAATCAGCAGTCAAAACTGTTACAAGTATTGAATTCAATAATTTATGATAATTTATAATTATAGCGAAAAATTGGCATTTTTACTTAAAGTTGGCTTTTTCAAACAATAACTTTTAAGAGCACTTGACAGAAATGGATGTGAGAAAAGAGCATGTATTTTTTTAATACTTACATTTTTATCTAATTTTGAAACTCAGCTTTTGTATGATAAATTTTAAAACATGGATATATGCAGAGTCCCATATCACAATCGGGACAAAAATATCTGGTTTCTTTTCTCATCCGTTTTCTGCAATCGTTCCTTTTTGAGCAACACACAGAGCACCACCTCGTCGGTCTCAATTTCTTTTCGGTGGGTGGAATCACTTTTGAAAAGTCTTTCATTCAATCGTACAAGATTTGGCAATATTCCTGGTCGTTCTTTTTTCTTATTCACCTCAGTCTACGTTCCATTCCTTTCGATCAGGAGTTCAACTAAGTCAAGTCTACAATTCAAATGAGACAGTATTTTTCTCCTAAGTTCCTCATCAGTAGAGAAGTCCGATAACGAACTTTCACAACTTCCAGAATCATCTATATATATAATTCTCTTACGTGGCTCACAAAAAAGACGTTTTTTGTAATCGCGTTTTGGCAATACTGTACGATTGTTTGTTTATCGAAAAGTATCGCGCTTCGATTGAATTTGTGGCGTTATCAGATGAAATTTTATTGAAAAAAAAGGAAATTTTAATGAGCTGCTGCAGTTAGTTTATAATAGAAATCAAAGAAAGCGGAGGATCTTTTCAGGGCCATTTAAAAAACGGTCCTTTTCAGGACCAACAATTATAGTTCAACAAGACGCTTGCACTACAACTTTCGGCAACAAACTCAATGAAAAAGTGTGGGTCGTTTGAGTGCTGGGAAAATGTACACACAAACAACATGCTGGGTATTCAATTTCCAAAGCAACGCTCACATTTCGAGTCAAAATTTGCACAAAGTTTTCATTTGAATTCCGATTTTAGAGATACTGTATATATTTTTTCTGTAATACAGCAAATTTAGATTTGAAAATTTTTTTTTGAAAACATATTTTGTAAACAATCCCTTCTGCTAGGACACATGTCTTCATTGAGGCGAGCGAAGCGAGCATATGTTGGCGCAGCGAACCATTGCGAAGCAATCCTCCGGGGGATGGCGAGCGTTAGCGAGCAGGGGGAAGGCCCCCTAGTTTAGAGAACCGATTCAATATCTGATCCAATACAATTATATTCTGTTATGACCCGCTCACGTAACTCATTCCTTTCTTGTTTTAGCACAAAATTCAAAAGAAATAGTATTTTCCATCGTATGATACACTACGCAAGTGAAAACAAAATTCAGTCCTCTAAACGAAAAGCATTAAAACCTGATATCCTAAAATTAAAAACAGTGTACGCATGTTTTGCATTCCAATCTCTACTGGACTACTAGAGCCATTTTTTAAAAACACTAAAAGTGAAAAAAAAGTTTAAAACCGAGCAAATCATTTAATTGGCGTACAAAAATAAAATGCCCGAGCAAATCAAAAAAGTGATTTTTTGCAGCACCCGAGCAGTGTTCGGGCAAAACTGTTAAGGGGTTAATTTTGAGCCACTGCCATATGACTAGGTAACACCTGAGCAATTGAAGCTAGTTTTGGGCGTACCACTTTAAGGACTTAAGTTACCACATTCGAAACAAAAAATTCAATGTTTCTTATATTTTAATTAATCTTGTATTTATTATGTAAGGGACCCATTGTTATTTTAGAACAACTTTTGAATAAAACAATTTAATAAAATTTTGTTACATATTTTTTTTCAGTTTTGTCACTATCTATATATATATAATTCTTTTACGTGGCACTCAAAAAAGACGTTATTAGTTATCGCCTTTTGGCAACATTGTACGATTGTTTGTTTATCACGAAGCCTCGCGCTTCAATTGAATTTATAGCGTTATCGGATGAAATTTTATTGAAAAAAAAATGAATTTTAGTCGAGCTGTGCAGTTAATAATAGAAATCAAATAAAGCGGAGGATCTTTTCAGGGACATTTAAAAAAATGTCCTTTTCAGGGTCAACAATAATAGTTCAACAACACGCTTGCACTACAACTTTCGACTACAAACTCAATGAAAAAGCGTGGGTTGGCTCAAGTGCAGGGGTAAATGTACATACAAACAACATGCTGGGTATTCAATTACCAAATCAGCGCTCACATTTCGAGTCAAAATTTGCTCAAAGTTTTCACTTGAATTCTGATTTCAGAGGTATTGTATATATCTTTTCTGAAAAACAGCAAAAAATTTAGATTTAAAATTTTTTTTTTTGGAATATTATATTTTGTAAACAATTTCTTCTGCTAGGACACATGTCTTTATTGATGCGAGCGAAGCGAGCTTAGGTTCGCGCAGCGATCCAATGCGGATTGCGAAGCAATCCTCCAGGGGTTGGCGAGCGTTAGCGATCAGGGGGCTGTCCCCCTAGTTTATAATATTACACGTATTTCGACAACTGCATAGATCTTGCCTCTTGCCGCGTGCCATATACAGGCACTTTTTACCATTTTTTCTATTGCTTTTGAGAAAAGTTCCGGGTTGTTTTGTTCGATTTCCTTGCGAATATTTTTCTGAAGATAATTGGTTCGTAGACAACCTGGTTACCGTACACACTTTTTCCTGTACGTATCCCCAAAGAAGTCGTCTTGATCAAATCAGGAAAACCAGGAGGACATTGATATCACCAAATTGTATTTGGAAAAAAAAATTGGGCTTTATGAATCGCTTTTTATTGTAAGAGTTGTAGGACTTGTTGATTCATAATAGTAGCAACAACGTGAGTTGTAAACCCTGTCAATAATTTTCAGGTAGAAAGAAATTTTACAACCGCTCACTGTATCGTTCATCAGTGACAGTAGCCTATTTAACTAGTATTCTTAAGCGCGGTCCTAATCTGCACTGTCTCCAATTCCTACATTGAGTCAACAAGGAAAATATTAAAATTAAAATGTTTTATTTCAAACTTATTCCAATACACAATGATGCACCCTACATAAAAAAATTCGTGTAGACTGAAAAAACCCGTTTTAAATTTACGCACAGAAAAAACCTTGGTGTAATATAATGTACCAGTCGACCGGTGCGAAGCAACTGAGTTGAAGGGTCTATTTCTTTTTGACTAACTATTTCCTCTACTAACCATTATACTAAACCATTTCCTCTCTTACATAAGTTAGTACACTATTTCTTTAAAACCAACAATATGTATAAACCAACCAATTTTTACTTTATCTCAATAATTTTCTTTTCAGCATTTTAGTGAATCAACTTTACTTTCAGTTTTCTGCTCAGTATCGATCTTATTTAAATTTTATCTCCTCGTTTTTTCACCTTTCACTTGTTTTTAATAGTGTGCTGTTCAATATGCAAATTGGACCACGATAGCACTGTTTTAAGAGTAATGAATTATCAACGTGAATGTTGCGAGTTGGAATCCAACCAAAGACCACCGAGTAAAAAGGGGGCTGGTGCACGTTAAATGTCCTGACGTTGGCGTGGTAGGGAGGTTTGGAGAGTAAGGCGCCTGTTCAGGTGTGACCTCGTCATCTGATCGTAGTTCAAAATTACGTGGTGTTGTCCACAGAATTTTCCTTAGGGATTGATCTCGGAATGTTGCCAATAACCCCTTGTACTTCTCCAATATGACGGTAGTTGATTACCACTCCCATAATGCGAACCAAGTTCAAATAAGCGAAAAAGCAGAAGTGACAGTTAATATCGTTGATTTTATTTGCTTATAAACGTTTGTTGCCGTTCCCCAATACACAAATAATGTCGATTTTTGTGTGCCACTTAAATTTAAAATATCTACGGATAGATTGTGATTTTTTGCAATTATATTCTCTCTTTTACACTCTCACAGAATAAAGTGCGTTTATATCCTTTTTAAATTTTCATGAACCCTCACCTAAAGACCTCAGCCACACGTAAGGTGATGTTTCACATTATGTGCTTTGTTGCAATTCGAGATTGAGACATGATGTCACGTACGGACTTTACAGTCTCTTTTATAATTCCAGGTGTCCACAACGATTAGAGACAGAGCAGAGAGATTTTAGGGAGTTTCTGGAAACGATTCTTTCTAGTCCCTCGGTATTCACAGGCTTTACAAAACTTCGTCTCGTATGCTCATAAATAACTGAAAAAAAAATTCATGATACTGTGTAGTTTGCTCTAAAAGTGTATGGCGAATCAAGTAATTTTTATTTGTATTGTTTTGATTTTTTATAGAAAAATTATGAAAAAATGCCTTGATATACTTCGACACAAGAATAAGAAAAAAAATTTAATTTTAAGATTGTTTTTCTTCAACTATTCATTTTTTTGAAAAAAGGACCTATTTTTATCCATTTTAACAATCAAAATGAGTTTTTCAGATCAGATGGAAAAAAATTTTTCTGTGGTAAAATATAATATAGGATATATTACACTTCTAAACCAATTGTTTTGTATTTGCTTTAATAGACATTTAATCATTTTATGGAAAAAATACGCATTTTATGATATTGGAGTTTGAAGCATAAAATTGAACTTACTTTAGGTACGTGCAGGTAGTTTTCAAAAATTATTTTAAATACTTCTACTTGACATATCCCCATAAATAATATATTATTTAAAACTGAACTGTATAAACATTTATTTAAATTTTTAAAACATATAATCGAAATTTTTAAAGAGTTTTGTGCACTGATCTCCTTAATAACTTTCTCTTTATTTGTAGTACTACGGGCCTCCACCCTCTGCTCACTTACTATCACCAATTCACGCTTAGAGGTGCTCTAAAAATATCTCACGGCTCAAGACTGAAAATGTGTATGCATTTTGTTCAATCGCGGAAGAAATTTTGCTTTTTTTCGATTTTGACACCTAATGCACACTAAGCTAATAGCCGCATCGAATTAATCTTTTTCATCTTGTTACCTGTACAATTTTAGACAAACCATTTTAATTTCGTATTTTTCTGATCAGTACTTTCACGGGAAACCGTCTCACAATCAACCGAAAAAAGCGAGTTTTCAATCCTGCGACGGTGGATTTTTACAGAGATTATAATTCTTGTTTATGCTTTATATTTGGTGCGCGGTAGCCAGGATAGAAGCGTAATAGATTAACAACCTAAAGGTTGCGAGTTCAAAACTCGATACAACCAAAGACCGTTGTGTGAGTCGGGATGCTAAACATTAAATACCGTTTGTGGCCTGAAATGCACTCACGTTGGCTTGTTGTGGACGTTTGGAGAGTGGGATGCCAGCTCACATGTTGACATGGTCATCTGAACATGGTTCAAAGTTACAATGTTTGTACTTATAGATTTTTGGAATAGGTTAGTAACAAAGTAGCACATTTTTGGGAATTGGGTGGCTGGATTTAGATTTATGGTATACTAGCTACTGCGTGGCCAGCACGACGTTGCACTTGACAGTTCTTTTCGTGGAGTCCGGTCTGACCACTGCACGCTTACCCCCGGTGATTGCTACGAATTCCTATTTGGTTTGATTAGCAAGCCAAAGGGGAATTCGTAGCCTATTGAATAACAGCCACCATGGGCAACGCTCTGACAGCCTCGTCATTGTCAAATGCGACCAAATTCGAATTGCGAAACCATCCAATAGGTGTGACTTCACAATTCTTTGCGAAAATATATATATATTGAACTGAAAAAATATTTATTAAAAGACCTACCTGGTATAAAACTTTCCGCAGATTTCAAACCCTTTGAAATTTTTAAACTATCTTGAACGATCCAGATTTTACAAAAAAGAACTGAAGAATGCAAGTCAAAAATTTTTCATTTGTTTTACTTTCATACGCTGGAATTGTTTGAGCGCAGGAAATGGAATATGGTGATTTCTCGACCGCGAAAATAAAATTCGTGTGAGAAAAAATTTAAAAGTTAAAATTTAAAAATTATTTATTTCAAGAAAATCACATTTTTAGGTATCGATATAATGGAAAATTTTCAGCAGATTTCAAATTCGTTGAAATTTTTACACTATCTCTAACGATCTAGGAGATAGAAAAAAAGAACTACACAACTCTAGTAAAACTTTGTTTCTTTTATTCGTCGGCTGAAAGCGTGCCTCCGAAAAATCAAACGGAAATAGAAAATATAAATTTAGAATCTGTAATCTCTTTATACTGTTACATTCTTAAGAAAACCACCCTAATATAAATACCATTAAATTAATTTTAAAATGTTCTAGATTGAATTTTAAAATTCGAGCTTGCAAAAAAATTGCAAAACAAATCGAACTATCTTTATGCAAAATTTGATTACTGTACGTGCCATAAATTCGTCAGGACCATGTGTACACGCAGACAAACAAACACTTTCTTTTATAACAGTAGAGAAGGCCAATCTATGTCAAACAACATGGAGACTTGAAATAGACATTCATATTTCATGACGGACCTGTCATCTTAATTGGTACGGGGACAGTATCCTAATTGCTGTTTCCCAATTGGTTCGTTACTAGGGGCAATACCCTGACAATAGGGTTCGCATTTGCACAGTGAATTGAAAGAAGTATTTCGTACATTGCATTGATATACATTTCCAAAGCATGTAAATCTAAGAATATTTTCACTACCTAAGTCCATGGTGTTTTGAATTAGGTCTGCTTAAAGCTTTTAACAGATTGATTAGTTATAACATAGCACACATTGGATACTTTGTTGCTTTGTTTTCTATGTAGAAAGGGCCCTGCTTGACCAAACTACGCCAAACAACTAGGTAGGTATTTGATTAACAACAACAGACTGGAGCAACACAAAGGGCTATTGGTGTCGATACAGGATTAAATCCGAAGGGAGAGATTTGAGAACATCGCGTCGTAATTTATTACTATGTTTATATGATATTATATCACACCTGATCTGGCACCACACTCTCCAATCTTCCTCCCCCACCAGCGTGAAGATACATGAGGTCTCAACAGATTTAACTATCACAAGCCTCTTTTGTATAAGATGGTCTTTTGTTGGATTCGAACTTGCAGTCATCCGGTTGTTATTCATTACTCTTCCAACCGAGCTACCAGAACCCCAAACAACAAGGACACTTGAAACACATATTTATATTTTTTGAAGGACCGATCATCTAATGTTTTACTAGTACCCGGTTTTGTTAGAGGCCCTTCCGTTAATACACGATGTTTATTTCCGAAGTGTCCAGCATTTGTTTGCGTCAACTGATGGCATTAAATGAAGAACACTATTTCTATTTGAAAGGTACAAAGCACGAGGGAAGTACATGCAATTTCATTCGCAGATGGTAATGCTTAAAATGAAAATGCCCCTGCATTCCATCTTCTTTTAACAGAATTGTGCTGCATGCAGAAAGACAGGACGCTATCATTTATTCAAAAAATGGCTTTATACATTCGCAGATATAAGTGTAGCGTGGCAGCGGAATTGTGGAATTCAAGGAAGAGAGCCTCCCGTCTCATTCTCTCCGGTTAAAGCCAGGAATATAGGAAAATAAAAGAATGTTACTTCTGGTTCATTCTTTGGTGAAAGTATTTTTCGGTTAAAACAAAGACAGTAGGAAATCCCGTGTAAGAGGGCTTACAGTCCTTTTGTTTCGGTCTTTCTAATAGGAAAAAAAGAAACACGATCCATGCAGTGAAAATACTTCTTATTGTTTTATGCAATTCTTTTTCCGTGTTCTTTTTGTTCAGACGTAAGGATTGAAAAGAAATTGTTTCTTTTGGGGAAATACATATACAGAGGAGCCCATTCAGAAGGCCTCTGAAATAAAAGGTAAATTTTATGTAATGATATTCAATGAAGCGTTTTAAAAGCACTGGTGATATCTGGGAAAATAAAGGTTAGCGCTTTAAATAAATAATATTGCAGTATATTTTCAATTTTAAACTAAAATAAAGTTATTTTTTCTATAAAATACGTTTATTTGTTACTTAATTTAACAAAATACTTGGGCTTAAACAGTTTAGAAGGTCTTTGAAATAAAATTACAATTTTATGTAACGTTATTTAATGAAGCGTTTTAAAAACACTAATGTTGTCTGAGAAAATAAAGGTATTACAATTTAGTATTTTTGGAATTTTTTAAAAATTTACTTTGTATTGGAGCATTACAACGACGAGGGTCTGGAATGAATCACGAATGGATAGATCTGAGGACAATACCACGTAATTTGGATGCACGGTCAGATAACAAGGCAACACCTGAGCTTGGACACTATTCTCCAAACTGCCACGCTATGCCAACGTGATGATTTTGGGGCCACGATAGATTTAAAGTGCACCAGTCTCCTTTGTACACTACGATGTTTGTTGGATTCAAACTTGTAACCATCCGGTTGCTAATTTGTTACTTTTCCAACCGGGCCACCGTGGCCCTGTATTACGTTTTAAATAAATAATATGTGTGCCTGTATTTTATATTTAAAAGAAAATAGTAAAGTTCTTTTAACCATCAAATATATTTAATTTTTGTTTAATTTAACAAGAAACTCTTGGGCATAAGTGATCTAATATAAATGATACGGTGTAATATAATCAGTCAAAAAGTTATCTATCGTGAAATAAAATTTAGTACACAATACTTTAAGATCAAAATATAAATGTGTCCTAAAATCTTAACTATTCAATTTAAATAGAAGGTGGATTATAATGATTGATTACAAACAACGATTGGGGAAGAAAACAGCGCACAAAATAATATTTGTGAAAAAAATGTTTATGATGCATTTATTATTATGTATAATAAATTGACGCTCCAAATAAAGTACTGGGTTTCTACAATTTTAGTTTTCAATGTACTAAATTATTATAATTGGACACTGCTTTTGTTAATTTATATTTCCTCTCATAGTAAATTTCGTAGGTTTATTGAATTTTCTTTAATGAATGTGCTGCGCTTAGTAACTATATGAATGCCTTCTACAAAATTGTTTATTTTCTTTTATTATAATTAAAAAAATATGTTTCTAAAATTGAATAAAATTTATTATTTTAAAACATACTGTATTCAAATTTTGAAAGAAAATTTCAGAAACATTTCTTTAGAAATATGCAATAACTCTTTCGATCGTTTTAAATTTGCTGTATTTTGATATGAATAACCTTCTACGAAATTATTTATTTACCTTAAAATTTAAAATATATACATATTCCAAAAATTGAATAAAATTTATTATTTCAAAACATACAACACTCTAATTTTGTAAAATTATTTCAGAAACATTTCCTTAGAAACATATAATTACCTTTTTAATCGTTTTAAATTAAATGCCATGTTTATAATTCCAAAAATACCCTAAGCTCTTCCAGCATTTCCTCCCTTTCTTATAATTAATTGCATCATGAGATTTATGGACATTTAAATTGCTTAAGTTTTAATTACTATATTTTACATTAAGAAAAGATAATTGATTTTTTATTATCTAGATAATTAATGCCTCTAAATACATTGAAGTGAGTAAAAAATAGAAACCATATGCAATGATACTAGTAATAACTGACCTGCACAAAGCATCTGCGCTGGAAATTCTACTTACATCAAAAGTATAATAACAGTGTCGTTACTCATACTTCGCAGCTTGGAAGAGTAACGGATTGGCAACCAGAGGGCTGGGGGTTCAAATCCAACCAAAGACAGTCGTGTCGAAAGAGGGTTGGTCACGTTAAACCTTTAGTACTCTCAAATGGCCTCGTGGGTGTGGTGTGAAGTTTTAAGAGTGCGATGCCAGTTCTGGTATTGATCTCGTCATATGTCTATGGTTCAAAATTGCGATGCACTGTCCTGAGATCTTTTCCTCGGGGATTAATCCCGGACCGTCGTCAATAACCAGTTTTGATGCTCCAGTGCAATGTTAAATACCTACCTACCAAATCTAAATGAGCACTGATATGCAGATTTTATACCACTAAAACCAGGTGCAGAATTATATGCAGCACAACTCTAAGCAACTGCAATTGTTCTGTAGGTATTTTGTCTGAAATTTGAAAACTCCAGTCAAATCAAAAACAGACGTAAGACACAATTATCGGCTCAATATGTATTACATATTTATAATAAAACATCAAAATTAACTGGCTTACTTAGAACAAAGGCATACTTTCAGAATTTTCAATTCTGTCGATCACTTATGAAGTTAAATATTTTGTCGTTGACATAGGAGATGTGTATATTTATAAAGTGTTTGGAGTGATTTGGGGCTGTTGTAGGGAGGATTTTCCTTAGCTAGGGAAGAACAAAGGTGCGGCAAGGAGCGCGCTTTGCACTGCAAAACATCGTAACTTTTGATTAGAAAAAAATTGATAACATTTAGGAAACATTGTTCTGCAAAGACTTTGTTCTGTGAAGTACGTCGCAGTTTTAAGCACTTTCTGCTCCCCGGCCTTTAAAATGAAATAAACTAAGTCCAGAAATCATTTTAATCCCGTTGTGTACTTCTAAATAGGGTACTTATTTCCAACAAAGTGGTGTAGCTAAACGATTATCCTTCGATTGTTATCTCAATTAATTTATGGACGTTTAACGCAATGGTATCCCATTTTCCTGAAAAGCCAATTCCGTATACCCTTAAGATCTAAATATATTTTCTCAATCGCTCATAATATATTTTCTGTAAAGATTTCTAACTGTCCAAACTGCTCATTGCCTTCTGTCATCTTTTAAACTGCATAGCTCCGTCTAAATCAAGCACATTCGAATAAATAAATATATGTACTTAAACTACTTGATGCTCTAAAGTAAACTATTGTTTTCAAATACGAAAAAAAAATTGCTGTACAGTTTACCTTTTAAGGTTCAATAGAAATAAACCTTTCCATTATTAAATTTCTTCCCCATTATGCGCAATTAATAATAAGTCATCAACGTAATTCATAACGTACTTCTCGCAAAAGTTCCAGCATCGAATAGAGACCACATCTAAGAAGCTCATACCTAAAACCCGATTTTGATTCATAGATCATTTCAGACTCAATTATATCGCGTGTAAAACAAATCGGTAAAACATGAATTTAAAACAACCCATACCATTTTAAACGAGAGCACATTTGCACATCATCGCAATGCCATCAGGTTCGCATTCAGAAAACTCATTAAGAAGTAGTCCCATTTCCAAAAACTATTCCAAAATACGTGCGTTATCAATCTCAAGCATTTCTTAAACATTTTTTCACCCAACTGCAACATTTCTGCCGTAAGAGCCTCGACTTACTAACGGAAAAACAAAACTTAATAACCATTTCAAGACGCAGCGTTCAGACGGTAATTCATCCTCATGTAAGCTGACGGTCGAGACGATAGGTGAGGAAAAATTTAAACACTCGCCAAGAGCGAACACGTGAAGACCTTCTGCAAAAGAAATCTCTTTTCGGCTTCTATTGCTCGTGTGACAGCTCAGTATTTTCCTTGGAGAAAAATGAAATCGCGTTCCCTTTTGTCTGAAGAATAACAGTTCCTAATCGGAACTGTCACCGGAAGGAACGAGGGAGAACAGAAAAAAAATTCTGAAATGAGATAACTCGCAGGAATCCCTTTTCCTGAATTGCTTTTCCGATTTTACCCTTTGTGTTTGTTTTGTGCGTCCCTTTCTTTTTAATATTTCACGTTCCCTTCTGTTTCCTTTTAACGGCATTCATACACGATTTTAAATCACGTAGGAATTGTGCCGATACCGCTGAACCGGGGTACAGAAATATTTTTGCTTCCGGGGATCCGAAAAATCCATCTGATTTACCGACGGTTCTTTTCATTTGCTTAATGTGATTAGGGTTGAGGTTCATATCGGAAAGCCACATTGACGGCTCTCTTCGAGTTTTATGATAAGATGAAACGATTCCCCGAGAGTACCCGTAGCATTTTCTTGAATTAAAAGTGAGATGTTTCAAATTATGGGTAGGGAGGTATGTAATCAACATCACACTGGAAATACACAACGGTTTATTTGTGATGATTTGGGTTAGGAAATGTAATTTTAATGAGCGGCGTACTAGAGCTACATAACGGGCTACTGACGACGGTCCGGGATCAATCTCCTAAGGGAAAGATCCAAGGACAACACCACGTTATTTTGCACCACTGGTGATGGTCTGGGATAACACCTGAAGGGTAAAGTAATTTCAATTAACGTTGTTCTGGCAAAATACAACGGGCTATTGACGACGGTCCTGGACCCATCTCCTAAGGGATAGATTCTATGACAAAGCGTAAATTTGAAACGTGGTCAGAGGACGACGCAACATCTGAGCTGGCACTCCACTCTCTTATACGTCCACACCAACCCAGCGTGAGGACTTTTGGCCACGACAGTTTTAAAGTGTACCAGTCGCCTCTGCACCATACGCGTTCAAACATCCGTATTCGAACTAGGAATTCGAACCATTCCTATCTAGAGGATAACACCGTAACCACCACACCGTTTGGTCGGACACATCCGAAGACAACACCACGTATTTCTAAACCTCAGGCACATGACAAGGTCATACCTGAGCAGGCTTTTACTATCCAAACTTCCACACCACGCCAACGAGGGGACATTTGACGCCTCGACTGATTTAACTAGCACCAGGCCCTTTTAATATGACGACCTTTGTTTGGATTCAAACTTGCAACCCTTAGGTAACTAGTCCGTTATCTTTCCAACCGCTTACTGAGACCCTTCACTTGATAGGATGGTAATGGTAATGGTAATTTTAGTTAACGTCGTACTAGAGCAACACAACGGGCTATTGACGACGGTCCGGGATCATTCCCTTAAGGGAAAGATCCGAGGACAACACCTCGTAATTTTGAACCACGGTCAGATGACGAAGCAACACCTGAGCTGGCACCCCACTCTCCAAACTTCCACGCCAACCCAACGTGAGGACTTTCGGCCACGACAGATTTAAGGTGCACCAGCCGCCTCTACACCATACGTTTACAAACATCCATGCCCGGGCCCGGATTCGAACCAGGAACCTTTCGATCTAGAGGCTAACACCTTAACCACTATACCGGTTGGTCGGAAAATAAAAACTCGATTCTTCAATTTAGATATAAAATAAACAGATTTGTGAAAATTTGAATTAGCATAAATAAATTGTGGATGGTTTGGATTTAACATTTATCTCAAGTCATAAGAGTGGCACCATAAGTTTCATTTCGAAAATATATTTTCTGAATACGTATGTTACTTTGATGATATGAAAAAGATAATATATCTCATTACTTTGAAGCGCGAGAGAATTTTTTTTATTCGTAATCATGGCTTCTGAAATTACGAGTAATAGTGTCTACAAAACTAATCTATATCCATAGTATGACTATTGAATCAAATAAATTATTCATTTTAGCTTATTACAGTACTATTTTATACTTTACATCATTTATTTGTTTGTTTATAATTATAGACCATAAATATGTTTCTTAACATACGTTCACGTAGGCTCATAAGTTTTAAAAAATTCGTTGCAATTATTATGAATATTCTGTTTTCCGGCATTTCATTTGGACATCCGGAATTCTCATCGAGCATTTTCATCCCACTATGTGTCAACAATTCCGAATTTGTGGTCTAGAATAGAACATTGACGGGTTGTAGGTTTGTGTTGATACGCCACCCAACGGGATGTTGTCAAGCATGCGTAATTTTATCCACATTAGAATCATGTAGTTGGATATATCTAACACTGTCAACCTTAACCGTAATTTATTGACTGATACATTCCTTTGGAGTGTTTCCTCCTTGAATACCAACTACGCTTACAATCGTAACTCGTCGCAGTGCAATATATATATATATATATATATATATAGTTCGCAGGCTGCTACACCAATGAAAGGGCTGATGAATGAGTCATCAGTCTAAACCTTTCAATTCCATTAAAACCGAGTGGATATTCATACATTCTACAAAAAGTGACTAAAATTAGCAGGGAGTAGAAAGGATGTGAAGAATCATGTTGTGTCACGTATACGCGTTAAGGTCGATGAGTTACTTTGGATACGAAAACGCAAGGCTTTCTTAAAGTATATACATCTAATTCTGTGTAGAAGTTATATTGGGAAAACATTAAAGTGATTTTAGATTTTTGCATACATTTTAGATAGATACTCTATAATAAACTACTTTTAAATTTTCGAACTTTCAAATAATGGTGAACCTTTTAGCAGAACATAAATTAACGATTCAAAATACAGGTTAGGTTTTAGGTATTTGAAAGGTATTTCTCAATCTGTATGTGTGGAATATTAAAGGTGTATTTAAGCAAAATTTTGTATTAAATTATCCTCTCATACTCGTGAATTGCCTGCAACCAGCAAAACGTCTAGTTGAAAAATCCTTAAAACTTCCGGATGGAGAATGAAATTAAAAAAAATAACCCTCAGAGGTTATAAGCAGGGCTTGAAATAAATCGCGGCAGCCACGGCAAATGCCGTGAGCTTCGCTTAAATCGCCGCGACGATCAACGGTTCTCACGGCAAATATTGCTTTGAGTATTTGAAACCGAATGTTTCATTATTTCTCTTTCAAATACCAACTATTAAAAAAAAATTTTTTAGAAAAAACTGCCTTAATGAGGGTAAGTGATAATGAGATAAACATTACGAAATGTAAGCTATTTATGTCGAGAAGTTCAGATTTTAAACTTCTAAGTTATTTAACCCAAAGAAACTCGAGTAATAAGCAAGGGTGCTTCAAAACAAAAAAATATTGCTACTTCAATCCTACAAAAAATGTTTTTCCGCCGTTATTTTAATGTATCTTTCCAATGAAACAGTAGTAACATCAATAGAGGTGTTACATAAAAAAATTAATAAGTTTGAATTCTAGAAGTTATGTCATGGATTGTTTTGTCATCCATTTTGTACTACTTGAGTAAAATTTTGTAACGACATAAGTATTAATTTTGAAAAGTATGTTTAGAAAGTGATCTTGGAGTTGTATTTTTAAAGTAACTAATGGCTTTATTTAGTTTCAACTTATTTACATTCAAGGAAAACATTTTTCTTTTTCTGATATGAAATCAGAGAAAACTAATATCGTTGGATTTCTGGAGTGAGTATATGTCTAGGTATCCGCCTCGTTTTCTACAGACAAAGTGGAATTTATTGTATCTTACTTTTGAGAAACATTCACATAAGGTATTTGGTCATAAACGCGTTAATAACGTTTTATCGTATTATGTAAATATAATTTAATTTTTTATAAGGTCTGGTTTTACAGGTTAAAGTTACATTTCCAGATGAAGAGGAACTTTATATACTTTAACCTCTTCCTCAAAACATCAAATCTGGTCAATTCTTTACATATTTTGGTATAGACATTTAAGAACATTTTATTTTGACCACATTATCTAAAGCATATTTAAGAGTAACTTGGTATATTTGTTGTTTCGACTATATCTAATCCGAATATAATCTACACAGAAATCACAAGTAGAACGAATAGAATATGTTAGATTTGCTTTCAAATAGTATTTGGTGTAATTAGCTGTGGTGTTGTAATTAGTGTACACACCTATCTAACTCAATGAAACCAATACGGATATCTGCCGTTCACTTGCTAAAGGAATTAACCAATTAAGCTCTAAGTTTCCCCTTAAGTTCTAGTAAAATGTATGAATAGCATTTGAAAGGAGACATTTATGAATGTTTAGCGTACGTTTTATCGAATTAAAACGTGATTTAATAGGTGTTACTTCCAAGATGCTTCGCTTTTATCCAGAACTCCACCAATGTACAATATGGATATTATCACCCCTTCAATTATTTCTAAGCATTTTACGAACAACCTGTATTTATATAGACATTATGAATCTAATATTAATCCCACACACATCTATTGAAATTTGAATCCAATTGTGTGTATATAGCTTTAAAACCAACAATATTTTAAGGCTAGAAATATTTTTTAATCGTTTCTTTGTGATGCTGCGAATTAAAACTCTATTATGGAACTCTAACAGATAGTTAATCTATATTATTTGCATTCCTGCTATCAAGATGGTTAGTTTAGGGTCTTATGGTACAAGAGTCATATTTATCCATGCTGCACCAGACACAAGACATGCAATAACAAGCATTAGGCACACGGACAGTCCAAGCTTTATTAACATAGAAGATAGAAGTGCACCCAGTGAAGAATGCACCTGTCAGAAATCGAACCTGTACCGCGCATATCTCAAAGGTTGTTAATGTAGTGGACATATCCACTACTCACAACCTACTGAGCCACGAAGGTCCCTATATGCTATCAGGAATCTTCTAGAATTGAAAATTAAAAAATATTGTAATTAATAATGGCACCACATAGCTTCGTTTTTTCGCGCAACATATTAAATATTGAAGCTATTTTACACGTTCCATAGATTAAATTCAATGATGCATGTATTCACACCATTTACATATTTCGTTATTCAGACCATTTACATATTTCATTATTCACACCATTTACATATTTCGTTATTCACACCATTTACATATCTCGTTATTCACACCATTTACATATTTCATTATTCACGCCATTTACATATTTTGTTACTCACAACATTTACTTATTTCGTTATTAACACCATTTACATATTTCGTTATTCGCACTATTTACATATTTTGTTATTCATATCATTTGCATGCTTCGTTATTCACACCCACGAACAGGTTTGGAAGAAATAAAATTACAAGAGATTAAAGGCAAGACATATCGTTCAATTAGAGCAGAAACTCCTCACCTTACATTTTTTGAATACATCAAATGCTTAGATTCATAATTATTAGCATCAAGTGAGCATTCGCAATGAGCACTGTCGCATTGTGATCTGTTTAAAAGACTTATATATCAATAAAAATGCTTATAACTTTTATTTTCGTGCCAATCACGAATAGTTACTCTTTAAAAAGCTGTAGAATAAAATTTTTGCTTTGTCACTTAATAAACTTCTCCTCACAGCTATCGATATTTCAGTTTAAAAAAAATATTCCTTTGCAATTTTAACTGAGATTACAGAACTAATTTGTATTTATAAATTTTAACAATTAATTATTTAGTCTCTTAATTAAATATTTAGTCTCGTAATTAATAATTTATTTCTAAACTGATGCAGGTTATTTGCTAAATTTCAGTTTCCCTGCCTTAAGCAAACACGTTGGTCCGGGGAGCATATAGCCAACCTCTACTCGTATAGAAGCTATGGGAAAATTTTAAGCCCGCTGATTCGTTGGTTTTTCAAATGCGTGAGAAGTAATATCAATATTTACGTTTACGTGCAATGCCGAGTCTCGTGGTGCTCACTGCTCTCAGTAAAAGTAATTTCCTTCAGTTTTCCCCCCGTATTGAGTCTAGGTGAATCAGTGCGAATACAAAACATGAGAACTATGACTTGAGAGCTTGCCCAAATTTTTTCAGTGGTTTGCTAAAAATTCCTTAAAATACCAACTAAGAATTTCTGTTAATTGATTGTCTCATTAACAAAATCTACAATGATCAATCATGATGGAACGGACTAATCACGAGACTCGCCATTTGCAAGTAAATATTAATACTTCTCACGCATGTGCACTGTGAGTGAGTGACGTCATAGATCCCGGGGTGAGAAACCAATGAATCAGAGGTCTTAAAATTTTCCCATGTTTTCTACTCGAGTGAAGGTAGGTTTTTGCGTCCGGGGACATTTAAATGATTGTTTTCTTCTTTGGTTCAGCACTACTCGCTTCTACAGTCTTTATTTCTCCTTGCTCGACAATTTTTAATTCACGTTGTCTTTTCTTTCTCGCATTTTCGCCAAACAACATTAACTTTTAATGCTAACATAAAGCATAAATAATCTCAACCCTTGTACTGGTTATACCCGCTAGACTCTCCTTTTTCTATCAGAAGTTGGCTCAAACACCTATTACCATCCGATGCATCCTTTTGAATACAGAACCCATTTCCTCTGGAACCAACTCAGAAATAGAACAAACGAATGGAAAGCCCCTTAAATTTATACAAAGCAACAAGACTCCGGCGTCTGCAAAGCACTGGAGGACGTCAACATAGTTTTAAATCTCTGGCAAAGAATCATTCGGCTCGATTCGGAAAGATCTCTTCTGCCATCCCTCCACTCGCAATACTGCATTAACATATTTTAAGGATACGTCGAGGGTATGATGATAAATTTCCAAGAAACAGAAATTTCCTTCTGCCAAAGAAGGGAGAGAGGCAAGAATTCCGAATCAATTTGAATATCCTTTAGTTAAAGACTGAGCGAGAACACGCCTTTTGAAAGAATTTTCGATTATTTTAGTTGTTCCTCCTTTCCTTTTGAGTGTGTGAGTGATATTAAAATGAATTTCTGAAATGAGATAGTTTTCGTTCGTGTTTCATTACGATGTATGAATAATTTTTATCCCAAGATGAATGTCTTTTGTCGTTTCACAAAAGCTTTTTGATATTCAGGGAAATTATTTGTCTCTTTTGTGGGATTGTGTCAGAAATTGATATATAAGCACAGAAAGGGCGTGTTAGATTTCTCCTTAAGGGATTTGGGTTGAATTTGTTTCAGCGAATACTCTTTTAGTTTTGTTACACTCTCTTTCAAGCTCTAATTTAAATTGTGTGCACATATGTAAATATCTGCTTTAAGTTTTGAAATCAAGATTCCAGTTTGAAACCTAAAACTCTGTAATGTTAAACAGGAAGAATTAGCATTACTTTCTCGATGAGTGAGAAATAATTTACAATATTATCTGCGCCTCATTGAAAAAAGAGAATGTTAGTTTCAAAACAATCTAACTTGCATTGTACTGTTCTTGTGTTGATGTAGAATGTACATTTTTGATAAAGTAATTATATGCATTGTGGGTTTTGTGTGACGAAAAAGGTCTATTATATCATTCAAAATCAATAAAAATGATTTTAAACTGCATGCGAAGTTTAAATCAAATGTAACTATACTCGGTGAGTGAAAGGATTTTCAAAATGAATCTACGGAAGAAGTTGAGATAGATTTCAATTATTAGCCCCTTCTCCAGACATCCTGAATTGGTTGGCACCCCAGAAGGTTTTGCTTGTTCCAGCGAATTTTTTACTAATGTTCGATAATAACTCATTTTTCGTTGTTACCTGTTACATGAATTTAAAGAGCTCGAATTTGTATGTACGAGTATTATAGAAATTACAAACTTCTATAAAATGTTTAAAATTTAACTGTCTTTGTCGCATTTTGACTGTCTGTATTTTGTTTTCACTGTGAGTTTTCTACTGCTAAACTTCGTGGTATAAAATTCGAGATGTTTAAATCACGTTAGTCCCATCTTAATAGATCAAGACTCGTGTACATGGGGGCTGGTCAACTTTGGTCGATCGTAGCCTTACTTGTCATCACGTTAGCGTGGTGTTAAATTTAGGACACTGGGAAGCTTTCTCAGGTGTTGACCTCATCATCTGACCTTGATTAAAAGCGACGAAGTGTTACCCTCGAGACTGATATCCTTGACCGTGGTTAATAGTCATTTTGTTGCTAAAGTGTACCGTACAAAGTAATGTTCTCCCCACTTTCTAAACTTCCACATAAAAGTGCGGTGAGGGCAATTGAGGTCCAAACAACTTTAACATACATTATCCCCCATGAACACAACGTTATTTGTGAAAGGTAATATAATATAATCCTGAACTGTACATACATACTTGTACATACATGTACTGTATACATACTTTCCAGTTTTCCAAACAGCTTCTCTTTCCGAGTACTCAATATTCTAGATATGTCAAGCTTTAATTACGAATAGGTCCTTGTAGCAGGTACGAAGATCAGAAGGGTTTCCAAGGAAACGCCACTTTTAAGCACATAGGGATAGGGAGAGTTCCGGGAACATAGACATTTAAATCTCTACGAAACCGGTACTTCCATTTTCCCCCAGCTGTGCATATACATACTTTGTATTCCACTACAGCCTCCCTTTCAGGCTAAACATATATATTCTGGATCATTCAAGCTTTATTTAAGTAAAGCAGCTCTTGTAACAGGCACAATGGTAAACAAGACACCCAAGGGATTCTAAGGAAACGTCACTTTTCCGCAGGTAGTTGAGATGGTAAAATAGAGACATGTAAACCTCGCCGAAAACACCGCCCATCCCGGAGACATGTCAGCGTTTTCCAATAGCGCTCGTCAGAAATTGCATATCCAGAGATTGACAGCAGAATCGGCAAGGTAAGCACCTCGGAAGGAAAATAAGCACGTCGAAGTGATTGGAAAGCAAAGAATCGCGCAATTTCCAGCTCTCATTCGGCGAAGGAAAACAAAGCGCTTTCTCTTCTCCTTCTTTCGCTCCTTATGGTAAGCGGATATCTGTCAGCCGAGCGACATAACAAAACGCCGACCGAATACCAAGAGGAAAAAACTCGGAGCGCTAAAGGAAAATATAGAATGGAGTATAACGGAAATCTATAATCGCTATACGTCTGCCATTTCCTTCTAGGTAAGGAAATAACTTCGAGAACATTCGGTGGAGAAAATGTATTTCAACTGTTTGTTTTTATTGTTAAATGTTTTTTTTTATCCTTATCCTCTCGCGCGTTTTAGTTTACAAACATCCAGAAATGAGGCACAGAGTAAAAATATAAATAATATGGATTATTTTCCGAGTTTTTAGTTTCTGTGTAAGAAGCCGATCGGAAAACTTGTTTTCGATTGAGGACCTTTTTTATTTTTTTCGTCTTTTAATGCAGAATGTTTTTCTTATCTTAAATACTTATTTCTTAACTTAACAATACCAGACATATTACAGTGAACATGGATACTCTTGCATTAACAAAAATGACTGGAAAATATTCAGGAGAGATACATATTCTAAATAAATATGAACTGTGCGTTTATACGAACAGAAATTGAGACTAATGAGTGTACCAGTTATTATTTTTGATCATGGGCATTCTTTTGAATACGAGACATTGCAGTGAGAATACATATTCTTGCATGCTTTTCATAATAATGGCTAAAAATATTCAGAAGAAATAAATACGAACTGAGCTTAAGCGTGTGCACGAATATAAATTAAGACGAATGAATGTACATATTATTAGATTTGATTACATGCAAATGCTGAATATCGCTATTCCTAAAGTGATTTTTTTATCGTAGATATTCTGATATACATAATTAATTTTATTTCAGTTTAAATCTTTACAACTGAACGTTTGGTCGAAACGACACTAACAATGAATCGAAAATATTGTGAATAAAACTAAACATACATAATATTTATCAAACAATGGAAATACTGAATATATCAACATTTTCCCTATACATAAAAATCATCGACAAAATTGTTTGAATCCAACAAATATTTTGGATATGCTAATGTATTTTAAGAGTTCTACAAAATCATTAAATAGCTTGTAAAAGTTTTTAACATTTTTGGTTTTCCTTTTATAAAAGTATTTAATGATATAGTGAATGAATTTAATTAATAGAATTTAATGGATAGACTTCAACACAAACTTTTGTATATATTGTTCGATAGTTCTGAAATTTGCAGACTGTTTTCTAGTGAAAGGCATTTGGCCTTTATTGTATATTTAACTAATCCAAAAGTATCAACTAATATCGAAGTAATGACATAAAATTCGCTCACAAATTGTTGATAAACATTGATAAGTCTCATGTGTAGAAATATAAAACATTTCAGTTCACGTAATAGTTTTTAAATACAAATAAAATTACCTACATTTGCAAAATGTATTGTTCACTTGTAAATTACAAACAATTATATTAATATAACATTTAAACGTTCACTATATAACATTTTGAATCTAAGTTTCAAGATATGTAATATGAATCAAGTAATCATTATGAATTTATTCTCTGTACTTAGATATATACAACAGATTTTAAGGTTTAGTATAAATAAAGTTAATTAATTAATTAACTAAAAAATAGTTAAATTTATATATAAAAGTTAATTAAATTTACATTTGATGTATTTCTACATGAAGTCGTGTGTGAGAATTTAGTTTCTCTTTTGGACAAAAAAAATCAAACACACAAGTGTTTGTTCATTATAAAATGAAACTAAATTTATACCTGCTTGAATTAGAAGGTAACTAAACGCTTCTCGAAACGGATCATTTGCAAGCAAAAAATTTTTTCTGTAGTTTTAAATTATTGTGAATATATAGATAAAAACTAAAAAATAAGAAATACTCTCTTTGACCTTTAGTACATGGCATTTAAACGGTTTAATAATGTCTAATGTCTTCTAAGATACGTCTTGTGTTAGAAAATGTTGATCGTGGTGACGACCGATAGTTGTATTAGGGTTGAGTTGGGTTTCTGTGTGGTACGCGGGTCATATTTGTTTACACTGTCAAATAACGTCAAGTAATGACATGTGCAGGAGCAGAAGTATTCAGCTACACAGAATAGAGAAATACTCCCAAGGGGGTGTCAAACTTGGCGGAATCCGAAACGTGGCTTTTCGTAGGTTGCTAGCAAGTGGGAAAAATCCACTGAGCTACGAAAACCCCACCAATATAATTAGGAATCTTGACTACACTTCTAAAGCTTATTAACCTTTGAGATAAATAATGTTAACATATGCATTCCTGATCCACGGTCCCTTTTGAGTTACTTCTCTTCTGGCCGTTCCTGAGCAGAAAGTTTGGAAACGGGCGCAAGTTAACATCGCAGAAAATCAAATCGACGGTGGAAGGAATTTGAAATTCAAGAGGCACCCCAGCAAAGTGAAAGCGAAATCATACTCCTTTCCCTCCGCTTCTTCCCTTTTTCATCCTCTAAATCTATCCCTTTGGTCGGCAAACCAAAAACCCCAAGATACGGGCACTTTGCTCTTCAGAATAAATAGAGTGCAAGATCGTAGGAGGACGTTCGTTTGATATCTCTAAGTATACCTGGTCTTAGAGAAATCACAAATCCGACTCCGTATCTCTTAATATTCTTTTGGAAAAGTCCCCCTTCATTTGACAGAGCTCCCCAATGAGATTTCCCGATTTATCTCCTAAATCCTTTGTTTACTTTGAAAATGATAAACGGGTTTCTATATTCGTCAGTGGTTTCAAATTAATAAGAAAGCTTAGATTTTTGATTTTTCAAAATTGTATTCCTTTTTTTGTTTTGATAAATCTATTTTATAGTTAAGATACTTAGATGATATTTTTAGTTTCACAAAACCGCATTTCAACTGTATGGAGGGAGTTTAATTAACATTGAACTAGAGCATTATATCGGGCTATTGGCGGGGTTCGGGATATCAATCTCGAAGGGAAAGATTCGAGGACCAACCTCGTCATTTTGAACCATGGTCGGACGAGGTCACACAGGAGCTGCCACCCCAATTTACAAACACTTCCACACCGAAACATTTGAGATTACGACCAATTTGATCAAGTTATGAAGTTGCAACACTCCTGATGTTTATCTGTCAATCCCTTTTAACTAGGCTGCTTACGCTCAGTTATGTGGAATTAATCAAAATTGTGAAGGAAAATGTGTGCAGATATTATAAAGCGTACTGGTTTCTTAAGCATACCTGGTCTTAGTAATGGTTAGTTTTGCCAGTAAACCTTTCACAAATTTGTTGATTTGAGAACTGTGTACTCCAGTATGGAAACAAAATGTACACATTTCATTAAGTAAACCATATTGTGTGCTAGTGATTTTGATATTACAATGTTTTATATTAGGGTATCGTATTGAGTTATTTACTTATTACCCTTGTTGAAATTCTGCTGCTGATAAATGTTTGACGCGTACATTTTTGCAATTACACAAGTTACATACATTTCATAAAGGCATGCCAGACTTAGTGCATAAATGTGTGATAAACTACTTTGAATATATAAAAACACAAACTTAAACCAGCGCCTTGGGTGTTTGCTCTCACATGTCATTTGAACGCTTCTAATTTTGAACCCCTTCCCGACAGCATCCTAGACGCAACACTAAAGAAGTAAAGAGTCTCAGCATCGGCTGTTTAACTATCACAAATATTGTATGCGTTAAATTATTTTTAGTCTGCCTCTGAAATATTCATTCGTTCCACTCCATTAAAATCACTAGTCGTCAAACGAGATTCTACTACCCAAATCTGGTTCAAATGTATTAAAAAGGGTGAATCTTTATCCTTAAATTTATGAAAATAATTCTTACACGTTCGAATTAAATATCTATTTAAAGGGACCAATGCAAACAGTTTTTCAAAAATTCGAGTATTTTTTTATAAATTGAAACAAATGTTTACATAATTCTGTTTAAAATTATATATTATTTATGAAGATACGTTGAGTAGAAGTATTTTAAATAATTTTTGAAAAATACATCTGTATGTATCTGAAGTAGGTAAATTTTATGCTTTAAAATTCAATACCTCAAAATGTGTATTTTTTGCATAAAAAGAACATTTTGTCAAAGTCTATTCGAGCAAATTAAAAAAAAATTGGTTTACAAGTGTAACATACCCTATAACATATTTTAACGTATGAATTTTTTCTATCTGGTCAGAAACGTTTATTTTAATTGTTAAAATAAGATAAGGTTAATTTTTCAAAAAAAAATCGGATTTAAAAAGAATCATATATTATATCGAGCTAAACAACAACTAAAAATCGAGCTAAACAACACAGTTTTCAATCCTGCGGAGGCGGTAACTTTTTTTAATACAGAGAGATTAATCAACGTTATACACACTTTAGTAAGCGAAGGCTCAGATACCCCTCCACACTAGTTACGAGACGGTTTGTAACACAGCAGTTAAGGGGATTTTCGATTAAAAGTATGAAATACCAGCATCCAAAAATGCAAAAGAAGTGTTATATCGTGTTTGAAGAGGCGTTTGAAAAATGACAGTTTTATTTATTTTATTCTTACCCCAGAAGAGGTGGCAGGCACCGAAGTTTCGAAAAGCATGGGAGACAAATGTTTCGCCAGAGGGGCTTCAATTAAAAGAAACCCTAGACTCACAGCCAAAGTCATTTATTTTTCTATCTAACCAACACCCACTTGCATCGGGAGTGACAAAGAGAAATCCAAAGAAGATTGGGCAAGAAAAAACAGAACCTAGAAAAGGAAGGCGAGAAATTGGTGCAGATATCCTGAGGTAAGAAAAAGAAGGAATAGACAGAGAAGCAAAAATCGAAGCCAGTCTCCCATCGACGCTTTTATGACGTTTAAGGACAGAAAGAGTAAGAAGAGCGAGAAGAATGGAGGGAGAAGTTCAGAGACAAAAGTTAGTGGATGATCCAAAATAACCGACGTTATCCTCATCAAAGACCAAATCGATCTCCACCAAACCGACAAGGATTTTGTGCCACGCGTCCACCCTCACCTGCGACTTCCAAAGGAAACGGGGCTCTGAGGAAGACAGTTATTGATTGGTTAAATTCATAGCATAACTCACACACAAGTCCCGGGTCCAAATTTAAAACTTCGCACAGAGTCATTCTGCTCAGAGGAAGGGGATGGCAGCGGAGCGAGTCCTAATCGATCGATTAAATTCAAAGAGCGACTTTTTAGAAAATGAAGCCGGAGGTAGTTTGGAAAGTCGAAGTTTCCTAGGCAAGGTCGTTAGACACCTTCTTTTGCTTGGTGCGTTCAAGGATGCGTTAACCAATTTCGGATTTGGAATGGTACTCATGTTTTAATCTGAATAGAAAACTTAATTGAACAAGTTCAACAATGCCTGAGTAACAAATAATTCAAGAATGATGTATTGGCATATGCTGCATATTAGCTTTCAAAAAGGGAACTAAGGAAATTACATACAATTTAAACAATCACAAATTTAAGCTATCTGCAAGGTCGTTAACCCTTCTTGAGAATGTTTACGAGGTGTCTCGTCCTTAACAAAATTGACCAGATCTTGATGGACGAGATATATTATGAATAGAAAAAAACTGAGCAGATTTTTATCTCGTCATCATCAAAAAGTCGTCAATATCGTGATGACCAGATATTCTTTTGTTAGTATAATTCTTCGGATATTTATCAACGAGATTTCTTGACAAAATCACTTGGAGGGTTAAAATAGTAAAGTAGTCTTGACACGCTGAGCGTCACAAGATTTCCATGTAGTATTGCTTTTTTCATTCCCAGCAACACAAATGAGTAAATAGTCGTAGTTGTTGTTTCAAAAAATCATTGGAAAGATACCAAATGTCAAGAAGATTTGAAATCATACTGGAAAGATTACAATCAATGGATGAGTTTTATGATGCAATGGCCTTGTTTGGTCCAACTTCGATAAACACAAGGCAAGCAACGTCAAGTATTGAACATACACACACAAAACAAAATCGTACTGAAACAAGAGACAAATACAAGGGTAAGTTACAGATTAAACAATTAAACGTGTACACCTTAAAACTTGAAGGTTTGCTTGTGCATTGGGCAAACCCACGGCATCACATGGATCTATAATCCTATCTGGAGTACAAAGCTGTACGGATAGTGTGTATTGCATGCTGCACTATAATATAGGTAATCACAGTACATCGTTATACAGAGCATGACATCCATTACAGACACAAGTTGTGAAGGTCAATTTTTAAGCAGAGTTTCGTCATCCCATATGAGTTGAGGAAGAGTTGTATTAGCGTGATAATCAGAAATAAAATCCTTATGAACGAAATAAAGTGACTAAAGCGGTATTACCATAAAAAAAAGTATGGTCTGCAAATACTGTTTTTGCCAGACAACTGCAGAGCATGAAAGTTTCACTACACGTCATTAAAGCCACAAATAAATCAATATTGTGTAGCATCACAAAGCGTGTGGCAAACTACCATATCGATCGCAGAGGTTTAACGATAAAATTGTGGGGCTCGATAATAATCTCGTGTACATCTAGGAAGAATAGCTTGGATTTTTTTATAATATTTACGGAATTATTACTTGAAACCTTTTGTATTGCCTTTTGGGCATTTTATAGAGTTCTTATTTAACTTTTTCTCGTATATAAAAAACTCAGAGTAGAAATAACTTCAAGATCCGTTCTACACTTAATAGGTAGATCGGTGAACTTTTACCATTCACATAGAGTATCAACGTTCTCCTATTCAGAAATATTGGCCAGTAACTTTGCATTGAAAAAAAACAGTGAATTAAGAACTATGATGTTTAAACTAGACACATTTTGTAACACTATATTTGAACAGTAACATTTTACGCTTACCAAATTTAGTGAGCAAATGTTAACTGGAGTTCTTTTTTCCCTATAGCCATTTCAATCATCAAACTTAAAATGCGTTAAACGTTTATATGCAATTAATGGGAAACATTGCTTCTCCCCTAAAGAAAAAGGTATATTTTGCGTTTCTATAATTTGGCTTTAATTTGTTAGCTAAATGTTGATTGTTACACTATAATACCGTTTATATATAAGTGTTTAAAGTGTATCCCGTTCTATCCTTACAAGTAAATGTAACTTTTTATTTAGTACGATACTCGCTAGTTTTACAATGCTTTGACATTACGCAATCATTGTTCTTATATTACTCAACACGTTCTTAGATTGTAAAATAAAAACATATTTAGATTATGGAAGGAAAAATGAAATGATCATACTGCTTTTCTTAGTAAGGACTCGAATCCAAGGTACTAGGACTAGAAATTTTTATGAACCAAAATCCTTTCATGTGTTCTTTTTGAATCAAGAATAGAACTTTAATGGGAATATAAGATTAAAAACTCGTAAAGCTCATTTCACTTACGTACAAAATCAAACTGACATGTGGATTGCAGTTTTAAAATATTGTAGAGGAAAATAAATAAGCTATAATAATAAAAAAATAAGCTTTAAACTAATACTTAATGCTGCATTTCTACTTTAAATACATTATTTTCTTTTCGCTTACGAAATTAATGCGATTTGACAACAAATTCACTAGTAATACTATATTTTTTAAATTCAAAGCGAACATAATATACCACTTTCAATTTGAAACAAAAACTAGTTACGTAGCTGTTAAAAGAATTGTAAGAGGATTACTTTAAAATTTTATTCTCCAATGGATTGCAAAAAGAAATGCTGACAAAGAATTTTCAACGAACGGAATTATGACAAATATATATATTTCTCCTTTTATCAGATTTGATTTTCAGTGAACTAGTTTTTGTTTTCAAGAAATCAAACATAGAGTTTTCACCTTAAACTGAAACTCTTGACAGGTTGAAGCAAAGGATTCTTACAGAAAATAATCTATTTTACAGACGGTTTTCCTTTTTTGGTTTCCATGATATAGAAATGACAATTCGCTCACGAAAATAGT
The DNA here is from genome assembly GCA_947359465.1 of Metellina segmentata. NCBI lineage: Eukaryota > Metazoa > Arthropoda > Arachnida > Araneae > Tetragnathidae > Metellina > Metellina segmentata. The sequence goes on from OX375873.1 coordinate 132,837,630, forward strand.
GAAAATATCTCATAATAAAACATATTCTTTACAATTTCTTCCGAAAATATGACTGTTTCGATGTTTTAATCTTTTGTGAGACAAGTTTATACAGACAAAACCACTTCAGTTTCTCCAGATGCCAATTTAAAATTATTGTTCGCATTTGTAATATATAGTACTACTGATATTTCAACTAATACAAAGAAACGATAACATTTATTTAAAATTGTAATAATTTTAAATTACTATTCTGAGTTCTTTCGAAAAAGGTATTTCAGCGTTTTCTGTGAAGTGGTATAGAAAAGTCTCCTTTTTCTGGAATAGTATAAAATTTTAACCTTTTCGACTAGCTTTAGATATTTTTTTAAAGCTAGCTGTACATAGGTTTGATAATAGATTATTTTTATTCCTGTAAGAATTCTAACAAAGTGCTAAAAATTACATACAGATATTTGTTTGATTAAATGCAAATTCATTTTGATGAGATAAGATGGCATACACAAATAAATAAAATCTTTCCTAAATTCAGATTATTGAAATTTCATTTATGAAAGGTTTGCTTTAGTGTCAAAACGTTACAGCTTTTTATGCTTAAACTTATCTATTCGTTGAACAATATAGATAAATATATTTTGCATGTTAAGTTAGCTCTTTTTTACGCAACTGTCAAACTTCCCTTCAAAAATTAAAAATAATGTATTTGAACACGTAATCACAAACATGATTCAGCTAAAAAGTTTGATGCCTAATCACTTGGTAATTATTGCGCATCTTCTCAGATAGTTAATGTAGCACAATGACTGAAGAACGTTATTGGTTATTTTTGTATTCGAATTGTGTAAATTCCATTTTATGAATTTATAAAATATGGATATCGGTACAGCATCAGTCTTCATCTTGGCTCTATTTTTTGGCGCACTTCTAGTAGCGAGTAATGACAGTAATGACGAGCGGAAAGTTTAAATTTTCATTTTGAATATTCTAGTAAGTTCTTTCAAAATACGTTAAACTGTCGTCTGATTTCTTTCGTTCATTTCAAATAATTCTTTCCATGGCAACTTAAGAAGTGCGCCAAAAAAAAAAAGTGCAAATGCCGTTGCCACCGTTATAAACGTAGACTGAAGCTGTACCGAACAATCTCAAGATTTAGATATTTTTTTATGCTGGTGAGTTTTCCTATCTGGTCAGTTTTTGTCAAATAACGATATGTTTCGTCTATTAGGATGTAATGACGACGATATTTCCTCAGAACAACCAAGAGAGTCAAGAAAGTAAACTAAGATATTTATGACCAACACATAATAATTTTTAATTCAGGAAAATATTAGACTAACTTGCCCCCAGGAGCACATATAATTTAGATGTATAAGGGCATCACGACAGGGCACACTCAAGTGATCTGTCCTTCCTTATGTTTTACTATCACCTACCCTCCTACCCTTCTCAATTTTACTCCCCCCCCCGTTGTTGTCTTGTGTTTGGAACAGCCTTGCCAAATACGGCCCTTGTGATTTTAAACCCATGATCAATCAACCAAACAATCATTATTACCGGTTTAGAAGGACGACAAATTTATTGGAATAAAATGTGCAGAAAACCGCGTGCCACATAACGAATACGTTAAGACTAATAGTGTTTTATCTACTTCATGAATTAAAAACATATTAGAAAATTCAGTCAATCCACTTATCAAGATCAGTGATTGCTCAAAATAGCTTCAGCACATTGCATACCACAATACGTTCAACTCAAGAGTGCCATTTTGTTTTTCCGGTAAATACTTGTTCTCAACTTTTATCGACGCCTTCTAATTCCTTATTACGCCACTTCTCAAAAGATTCGAATACTTAGGCATCCCTAAGAAGGTAAAAAAACGTTTTCCCCAATCTCGGCAAATAGCCAGAGGTTATCGGGAGGAAACTTTATTTAACTTCATCACGCTGGAGAACATCAAAGAAAACTGAATTTCCCAAACTGCAGGCTCATCGTTTTTACGAGGAGTGAAAACGTTCCACCAGAGTACTATACGCAAACAAATGGTACCAAAAAACACCATCCATGATGCAACTTTACACTCCACTTCGTACAGTCAGTGTACCAGGGGATGCATAAAATGGTACGAGTCGTTGAGTTTTGTGGGGTATATCAAGCAGGGCAGTGCATACAGGGGATCATCTTTCTATGACCCTTAATGGGGAAATTCGGGCATTAACTTGAAATAAGTTATGCAATTAATTCCAGCCACTAAAGAAACGCCGCGAAAGGAGAAAAAAATCACACTTTCATGCTATTAACATTTTATTTTATTTCCCAAGAACCCGGGGGAGAGATAAAAAACGAAAGTTGAATATCATCAGAGAACCTGAGAATCTTTCGAGCGCAGTAATCTTTCATTTTGAGACATTACATAATCAGATTTGTTGTTTTTTTCTGCTTTCCTCTTTTGCTGCATTAATTAAGAGTAGCTTTCTTCTGGGATGGAGGTTTTATCTTGAAAAAGTTCGTGATAGAGGATTTAAAATATTGCACAACTTTACTTTGTTGCATGACGTTGGGTTGGATGGGTTGCTCAAAAATAGATTTTATATACTTTAAAATCTAACTGGAAACGCAAATACAGCACTTATTCTTTAAGGGACAGTAGACTGTCAAAATCTCTAAAACCGATTTTTGAAATTCAGCATTAAAGTTAAATGATACGTAATTCTGTATTTTCACTCTGTTGATTTATTCGTAGACAGAAAAATAATTTTTCAGTTAGAAAAATCTTTGATGGAGTTATATGTACGACAACGTCAAATATATCATAGATATTAAAATATTAAGTTAACTATATATAAAAAACACTTTTTTCACCGAATTGGAATTTTTAACACTTTTCTGATACAAAAATTATTCCTGTCATCAGGTTATATTAATGAACTTGAATACTTTTTACATATCAGGTTAAAATAGATAACCTTGAATATTTTTCACGTAATCATTGAAATATGTTGAATTTCTTTGTACTTAAGTAAATATGCTAACACATTTTGGTTTAGAATATTGTTTAAACTATTCTGTTTTGGCAAAATTTAAGCGTTTTGTGTAATTTTATTTTCTTAGCAAAAGGACGACACACTGACCAAATTGATTTAATTTTATTTATGTTTACAAAGTAGTATACGAGTTAAAAGTTTGGTAATGCATAGGATAATAAAGTAGAAACGTCAAAAGAAGCCCGACTCACTCGATCACAATAGCACAATTTACATAGCAGAAGAAAACGAAAGGTAAATATCGATAGAGATAGGCTTACTACAAATATCAATACTTTGAAAATTGTCTAAGGGGCCGTCTTCGTATTATACTGCTCGGATAATTTTAATTCGAACCCCCATCGTTTATCAACAAATTTGGATTCTACACACAATTTCAGACGAAAATAAAAAAAGGTTCAACAATTTTATTGTATTTTTTAGCGATTTATAAGTGTTTGATTTGATCTCCTAATATTAAATTGGTGTTTCACGTTTTTTGTAATAATTGCTAAAAACGTTAATTTTTATTGGAAATTGTTTTTCATCCTTTGCTACCCAAAAACCTGAACGCAATCTATAAACATTTCAATTATCAAACTATATTTACTACTTTTTTTTATTAATTATGAAATTAATATTCATAAAAATTATGAATAGAAATATGGATAAATTTTGACTTACATGTGATTCAGCTGTTACTGAAACATCGGAATTCCAAATTTCAGATCATACGTGCATAATTAGTAGCACAGGGAAATAGTGTGCAAGATTAGATGATTATTAACGTTATTAGGGATTGTTCACAAAGTGAAAACAGAAATTTCTGCCCACAGATCCTGGGATTCAATCAGAATGGATTTTGACTTTGTTGCCAGCTAAATGGACACCATGTCGCGGCGCCTGCAACAGGTCTTTGATTACGATGGCCACTACACATATTAATATTTGGTGGAGTTGTCGTTTACGTTAAGACGTTTGTCGCCAACTAATTTTTGTCGCCAATGAAACAACGCAAAAAATACCTTTCAGAACGTGGAGTGCGAGAAATTTTGCAGATAGGGTTGCCATAACAAAAACGGCAGACGTGAAGAAAACCCACAAAAGGTGAAGGTTACCATATTTGGCGACAAATCACCTTCTTACAGTGAACGACAGTTCCACCTAATGTTTATAATGTGATTGTATATTATTAAATGATTTATTATAAAGCTTTTGTGCAAAGGGTATTCTATCATTCTTTGCTAGGCATAATTTTTCATAGTTAAAATATTTCTGAAACATAATTAACAATCTACTTATACAACAGTAGGTTAGGATTGTAACAATCCACTTATTGGACACAACTATGCTATCTAAGTGGCACACTCTAACAAACCTTCATCAAGCAGTCTTTGAAAGCGACACATACTCTCGGAATCGGGACTATCTGATCGGAATCTGCCTTTTTTCTACTGCGTAGTTCAATTCTTACACGCTCCCTAAATGATTTTTATGGTTTTTTCGGGTCAGTTTAAAGCCGTTTTTCATTATTTTTTCATCAAATCCGCCTGAAATTTTGTGTGGAATCTGAATATGTGATAAACGATGGGGGTTCGTATTGAAATTATCGGAGCAAGCACCCAATTTAATATTAATACGCCCCCTTAGACAAATTTTAAGTATTAATAATTCTAGAAAACATTCCTCCTATCGCTTGCCACCTTCCGTTTTGTCCTGCGATATAAATTGTGCAATTGCGATCGGATGAGTTGTCTTTTTTTACGACTATACATAGGGCATATCAATTGTGCTAACTTATCTAAACTTATATAATAGCTATTTTTGTTACAAATTATAAGTAAACTTTAAAAAATAATTTTTTAAAAGTCACTAAAAAGAAAAAGTGGTGCAATATTACAATTATTTTGACGAAAATCTATCATAACTATTCCTATTTTTCTTTCAGATCGGCACAAAATATATTTTGTAGTGTCTCAGAACTTGAGAAATAAGTTAATATGTAACATACAATGCGAAGGATTAAAAATAAGCGCAGTAGAATAATAACGTTCATAAAAATAATTTTCAAGAACAATTAACCTTTACGCTGCGGCGCTTAGATTTTTTTAATTGTCTCGCATAACGGCTTTTCTCTTGATTCTCCGAGCCACCATACCTAATTGCCTAATTTGAGCGAAAGGGTCGGCATTTACGAGTGACGCTTTCTTTTCATAATATCGTTTGCCCTTGAGAAGACATATCACCTGACGACTTTCTGCTTTCCCTACAGCGTTCACACCTCACAGTCGGAATTGTAGGGGGCCAACGAACAAAAGAAGGGATCCAATAGGAGGTCAGTATCTGATAGCTTGTAAATGGTGATCAATGCCAGCGGCCACTTAAAAGGGGGATAACATTCACCGCTACCATGCCACTGGTGTAAGCGATATTTTAGAGTAAATAATGTTAATCTGCCATATGGTAAAGGTTAAAACCAATCAACCCCGTGGAGTTGTGAATGGAACATTAAAAATAACCCTAGTACATCCTACTATACCCGCAAACATCGCATATCGCTTAAATCACTGTTTATTTAAAAGTTTTTCCTAACATAAGTCAGATGGCATCATAAACAAATACACCGTTTTATCTCTGTTCTACATCTTTGTCTTCTTCTTTTAAGATCACAAACATCGCTACATTTATTAACACACACTTACAATAGGGAAAATAAATGACGACCGAGTTATGTATTTATAATTTCTTTTACCTTTTGCTATCCACTACTTTTGAAACACATTTCAATCTTTAACCTTTGCAGAAATTTGGCCCATTCTTCAATGCTAGAAGAAACAGGTCGGTGCGATTGAAATGGATCTGAATCAGATCCTTTTTCAATTTTCTTTCTCTGGGTAAATCGCATTCACAAAAGCAGCTGCTCTTCATTGTCGTTTCTATAGTTGATTAAATGCTTACAGAAAAATACAGAAAAGAAATCCCAGACAAAAGTAGTCCCATTCTTTCCCCTCCAGGTAGTTTAAATTGAGTTTTTGTTCAATCCTTTCTTCCAGTAAAAAATTAGTTTAGCTTCGAGGATTTTCTCCTTTTTTATTTACTCTCTTATGTTTATAAATATCCGGTTCTCTCATTTTTTATGGTATTTATTGTATTCAAAACAGAGTACTATTATAAATTCGTGCTATATATTATCGAAATAACATCCGTTAAGTTATAACTTTTCAGCCTGAAGTATTTTTCTACCCTCCGAAATGTTGAAAAGTGAACACATTTGTTATTTGAAAGAAAAACTGCGAAAACGCCACATATTAGTTTTCTATTATTTTCATACACAAAATGTCGCATTTATTTCCAAACTTTAAATGGGAAGATCGGAACGAAAATCGAGAAGGTCTTATTGAGCAGATTTTCATGAATGTCTTCGACTGATTTAAAATTATTTATGCGAAAATTAAATGCTTTAAAGTAAAGCTTCGACTTTCAATGCAATAGATTAGCGATGAACGGTATTAATTTTGATCACCAATTTGGAACTTGAATGTTGTATAGGACATAATTATAATTTACTGGCAGTTATTGGAATTAGTGTCAGTTCGTCAATGCGCGGCAAAGTGGGTTGTCATTTTGTACTCTACATCACGAGTAAACTTGTTTTTCGCTTTCAATAGTTATGTAATGAAGATGACTGATTTGACTAAATTTTAACACAGCGGATAAACTCACTTTAGCCTCATCGATTGTTTTTCTTATATTTTAGTTTTTGTCGTTCATACCTAAGTAGAGCATTACAAAACATAAAAACATACAGTAGAAAAAATTGAAGTAACTTCAATTTAGTTCAATAACCTGAATATACATAATTTTTTCTTCATTCAAATCTACAAATAAATATTTTACATCTTTCACACGCAGGAGTTTATAAAATTACTCTCAATTAATCTAAAATCGTACCGAAAAAAATTTCAAACTATAAAATTCTAAGAAGCTCGAATTTTTTTCTATCTAATTTTTTTTAACTCGATAAAAATCCTAAAGTTATGTTGAATCTCAGGTGGATCTCAAACTATTAAGAATATAACTTTTTGACAGCTGCCAAACTAAAGTACATTTTGAGATTTTAAAATGTTTTTGGTTAGTATTTTCTTCAAATTTTCCTAGTTGAAATTGATGCAACTATAACATGTTTTAAAAGCGTAGAAATTCGACGGGAAGAGATTGCAACTATTGTTATCTATTAGTTTAATCTTTTTGTTAGAGTATTCCATAATTACTTTCGAGATTAATAAAGAGCATGCAACACACTGGGAAATAAAACCTCCTTTTTTCTAAAAGTTATTTTTACGGCTTTATAAAAACTAGATATTTTTTGAAGCAAGATTTAACCTTCTAATTGATTTCGACGATATATCTTGTCCATTAAAATCTTAATCTTGCTAATGACAAAATATCTTGTCATAAAGATATTACCTACTTTATGATGTAACGATCGAGACCTGCTCAGTTGTTTTCCTGGTGACGAGAAATCTCGTCTATAAGATCTGGTCAGTTATGCTGATAGATATGCTATGGGAGATACCAAAAGGAAGATAAGACTTGTAACAATTTAAGCCTTTGGTTTTTATGAAATATTTGTTACTTGTATGAAAAGGTCTGATAGTCGCTATTTTGAAGTTTAAAGGGTTTCCTCTTTAATAATATTAAATTATTCGACCATTTTTGGCGAAATTTCTTATTTATTTTTAAGAACTATATCGTATTTATTTTTTGAAGTTTCCTCTAACACTTAAATGCACAGTCCTGTGTTCATCACAAAGTTTAATGTATGTCTGAATGAGAAATTTTTATGCAGTTTATGCCAAAATTTCCATAATGAATGTATAGATTTTTTATTTAAGCTTGTATTTAAATTATCTAAAACTTCAATTGAACAATATGTTTTATGGTAATTTTTTATAAAGTTATTTCGTGTAAGAAATTGATGTAAATCTTTTCCTACTGGGAATTTGTTCTGAGCGGTGGTTTACATTGTATTACTCCTTAAACTAATAATGTTTCTAATTAGTTAATTTTTGTACATGCTTAATTAAATAACAATATTTCTTCAGAAGCTATGTCTGTTTATACATCTGTAATATATCTGTAAATAAATAAGTGTAAAGTTGAACAGAGTTCTGATAACGATTCATGGATTTCGATTGTTTAATATAAAACATTCATTATAAATATAAAAAACTTACATTTTATCACGCAAACGATTTTACATATATATATATATATATATATATATATATATATATATATATATATATATATATATATATATATATATATATATATATATATATCAGATCAGAAAAATGTTGAATTTTCAAATCGTAAATCTAATAACATGGGTATAAAAATGCAAATACATTAAACTTACCATAAATACATCTAAGGTAAGAGGATAGGTTCAAAACATAAAACATTTTACCTAAAAAAGAAAATTATGTATAAGTATGGTTACATGAAAGATACTTTTTACATTCAAGTATACATTTTTTAAGTAATGTATTCAAAATTTCTTCGTGTTCCTTAAAGTTGCAGATGCGAGCTTTTTTTAATCAGTTGCATATAATCACAACACAAGAATACATAAAAAGAAAACAAAATTGACGAATCGAAGTTTAAAATACAAGCAAAAATATTTAAAAAATATATTTTTTGCTTTAGTCCTTTCCACAAAAATTTCTAACTATTCAATCACTAATATATGCTAACATACCCTAATATACACAGTCCAGTCACATTAATGTGACCACCAACTACTTTCGACGTCAACGTGAAATAACCAATCACAAAAGGCAGGTGACAGCACATTGCAGTGGAGTGTATATAAAGGATGTCCTAGGGCATCGGAAAGCATTTCAATCGTTAGCGTAATGCAGAAACGTACCGATTTATCCGACGCCCAAAAGGGCATGATTATTGGCTTTCGGGCCAAGGGTGGAAGCATTTCGTAAACGGCTAATTTCGTGAACTGTTCGCTTGCCGACGTGGTAAAAGTATACCGTGCATGGCAAAATGGCAGTATCCAAAATCAGCGGCGTGGCAGATGTGGTGCAGCACGAGCTATAGATGCCAGAGACGAACGAAGGCTACGGAGATGCGTTCGGGCGAATATTGCATTTATGGAGATGCAACTGTTGAGCAACTGACAGCCCATATGAACCAAGGGCTACCAAGATGGTATCCTCAACAACAGTTCAACGAACGTTGCTGTGCATGGACTTCCGCAGCAGACGCCTGGTTAATGCACCTATGCTGACTGCTCTTCATCGGCGACGAAGGCTGGAATTTGCACGGCAGTACTGCAACTGGTTGTCCACAGAGTGGCGACTCGGCTAGTAACTCGGCTTTTCCCGATGAATCGCGTTTTATGCTCCATCGGGCAGATGGACGTTGGCGTATACGTCGTGAAACGTCTGAAAGCAAACACCCTGCAACAACTGTCGGAAGGATCCAGGCTGGAGGAGGGAGCATTATGGTTTGGGGAATGTTTTCCTGGCATTCACTGGGTGCACTCATCATTGTGGAAGGCACGATGGATCAGCACAGGTACGCATCTGTCCTTTCGAACCATGTCCACCCCTATATGCGAATTATTTTTCCTCGGAATGATGGCATCTACCAGCAGGACAATGCGAGGTGTCATACAGCTTGCAGTGTATGTGCGTGGTTCGAAGAGCACCAGAATGAGTTTACCGTACTCCCCTGGCCAGCAAACTCACCGGATTTAATCCCAATCGAGAATCTGTGGGATCACCTCGATCGAGTTGTTCGCGCCATGGATCCTCAACCGCGTAATCTAGAGCCGCTGGCCACGGCATGACTCAACATCCCAGTGAACGCCTTCAGAAACGTAATTGACTCTCTTCCTGCACGTCTCTCAGCGGTCCGCTCTGCCAAAGGTGGTTATTCTGGCTTTTGACAGATGGTCACATTAATGTGACTGGATTGTGTATCATCATCAGAACAATTATTAATAAGTAGAAACTAGGCCTCAAAATTTTAATTATGCGTATGAAAAATATGTAACCAGACATAAAATTATTTTGATGGTTATACAAAATATTTTCTTCTTTATTTTTTCTATTTTTAAATACCATTAAGTTTATTTATAGATAAAATAAAGGTTTTTTAAAGAAAATCTGATTTGACTGCTCTACTCACAACATTTTGCAAAAAGCAATGTATGCAACATGCCTTTTGAAGAATCATTTTAGAATATAGCAGAAGCATTAAGATTTAAAAGTTGCATTTGAAAAAGAACAAAATCTTAAATGAAGTCATTATTTATGAATTGAACAAACGCGAACACAATACACGTAACCCTAAGGTTCAAACTACTGTAGTTAGATGGAAGAAAATTAAAATTTCAGCTTATCGGAATATAAGACGTGTGCTTATTTACTATCTGTGAGAAATAAAAGGGTTTATGTTCCAAGGATTTTCTGCAAAAGATTTAGCAAATAAATATCGAAAAATGGTAAAAACTAAAAATATATAATAATGGAACTTTTATCTCTCTAGTATTCACGTCATTCTCATTTTACTATTGGAATTTTCAAGAATGCTTTCTTGTCTCACGCGAACAATATTACATTCAAGTCGGTGGAAATCCAGACTACATGTCTTAATTTAATTTAAAACGAAATACTAACGTAAGAGTATCTCCTATTGTGTTACATCTCAATCCCATATACGACTCTCAAAAGAGACTTTTTGGCTTTCTTCTCACAAACACAATCAAGCTAAAACTTAATTTTAATTATTTGAGACAGAAATACATTCATGAATTTTACTGAATCCTCTTGATATCAGTTTGGATAATGCGTGTATTAAGGAAAAAAGTTCTATTTTTTCAATTTCATCATTTTAACTTGAATGTATGGAATAGTTCCGCTACTGATATCTTATAGCTACGCAAGGGCTAATTAGACAGCTTTTATATAGAGAAATTGGTTTCTACAAATCATTTACTATATGATGCTACTATCGTAACATATAAGACTAGGGGGCCAGCCCCCTACTCGCTAGCGCTCGCCAACCCCCGGAGGATTGCTTTGCAATCCTCAATGGTTGGCTGCGCGAACCTATGCTCGCTTCGCTCGCACCAATGAAGACATGTGTCCTAGCCGAAAGGATTGTTTACAAAATATGATATTCCAAAAAAAAAAAAAAAAAAAAAATTTTTTTTTCAATTTAAATTTGCTGTTTGCAGAAAAGATATATACAGTGCCTCTGAAATCAGAATTCAAATGAAAACTGTGCAAATTTTGACTCGAAATGTGATCGCTGCTTTGGAAATTGAATACCCAGCATGTTGTTTGTGTATACATTTTCCCAGCACTCGAGCCACTCACTTTTTCATTGAGTTTGTTGTCTAAAGCTGAAGTTCAAGCGTATTGTTGAACTACAATTGTTGGCCCTGAAAAGATACCCCGTTTTCTTTGATTTATATTACAAACTACAACAGCTCGACTAAAATTAATTTTTTTCAATAAAATTTCATCCGATTACGCTATGAATTCAATTGAGGCGCGAGACTTCGTGATGGTAAACAAACAATCTCACAATGTTGCCAAAACGCAATAACAAATAACGTCTTTTTTGCGTGCCACGTAAGAGAATTATATATATAGACTAGGGGACCCGCCCCCTGCTCGCTAAAGCTCGCCAACCCCAGGAGGATTGCTTTGCAATCCTCATTGGTTCGCTACGCGAACCTATGCTCGCTTCGCTCGCATCAATGAAGACACGTGTCCTAGCAGAAAGGATTGTTTACAAAATATGATGTACCAAAAAAATATTTTTCAAACCTAAATTTGCTGTATTACAGTAAATATATATACAGGACCCTGGAATCAGAATTCAAATGAAAACTTTGAGCAAATTTTGAGTCGAAATGTGAGCGCTGCTTTGGAAATGGAATACTCAGCATGTTGTTTGTGTGTGCATTTCCATAAAACACTCTTGAGTCACCCACACTTTTTAATTCAGTTTGTTCTCGAAAGTTATAGTGCAATCGTCTTGTTGAACTATAATTGTTGGCCCTGAAAAGGACCGTTTTTTAAATGGCCCTGAAATGATCCTCCGCTTTCTTTGATTTGTAATTTTAAACTGCAACAGCTCGACTAAAATTATTTTTTTTTCAATAAAATTTCATCTGATATCGCTATAAATTCAATTGAGGCGATTTCGTGGTAAACAAACAATCGTACAATGTTGCCAAAACGCGATAACAAATAACGTCTTTTTTGCGTGCCACGTAAGAGAATTATATATATAGATGAGCAAAGTGAAATATACGAAAAAATTCAAAGAAAATAAGACTGTAATTAGAAGAAATTCAAACATTCTGTATCATTTACGCTTCATAGAATGTTGGCATTCACTCACAAAAATTTCATGCATTCTCTCAAGAACTAGTAGATTCATGTATGGTCTAGGAAACCTGTACTAGTAAACAGTAACAACTGAACTTATAAATCAACTTTTACTGTAGAATTTATTAAAAATAAATAACATCTTTCGATGCATAAAGTAAAAAAGGTCAGAACTAAAGATAAATAAATTATGAAAATGATACTGTGCTTTTTGGATTACAATTGTACCCCGAAATCATTAAATAAAGAAAACTTGACAAAATTAAACGAGAACAATAGCTTTTGCGTTAATGTCCAAAGTCAAAAATTATGCTGAAATGTAATCAACTTATTTTGATATACAAAGCTAGGAAATGACTTGAGAAGATGCTTAGAAATAGAAAACATTCTTAATTCATCTGAGTGAGATAAGATCGAAATTACGTTTCCTTAGTGATGCATAATCAATAACGCCGAAATAAATAAATTGGCGCTGTCCCTTCGAAAGTGAATTCTTATTTTAATTAAAAGGGAAACGTAAACAATGCATATTTTCACCGTATATCTTATATCTCTTCTTAATTAGTTTTGATGAGTTTTAGTTAGTTTCATTAAAGCACACAAATAAACCAAAAACGTGATTTTGATTTCATCTTAAGCGAAAAGGAAATATATTTTCCCCTCTAAGGTACATTTTTTCATTTAATAAGCATAGTTATTTATGCTACTTGCAGGACATACTTTCTTGTTAATTTCTTTGTATGTTTCAGAATCATAATCTAAGCTTTTTACTTTTGGATTATAGAATAATTACACTTTAGTAATGATATATATATTACCCTAAACTATTAGCGAAATGCATGGTATACTACATGAACACTAATATTTTTATGTGCTAACCAATTTGACGAGAGCAAATATAAATTATTCTACAAATTTTAAAGGTAATGACATCGAGAGTACCCCCAAGCATTTTGGACGTTATATCTTGCTGAGATAAAACTGCTTTATTATTGCCTATAATTGGTGACAGTTTAGAATTAGTTTTTGCACCCGAGGCTTTTAAAAACAGGGTGATCCTCGACGAGTAGGTTAACCCAGAGAAGGTTTAACACAGAAATACGAAAGAGAAATTTAAAAATTCCTGTAGCTTTAAATCTAATCTTTTCGTTTAAAATACTCAAATTAAAATCAACACACACATGAAAAATACATAATCTGAAAAGTATATAAATAGTAACACAAACTATATATGAACATACCATAACATACATATTAAAGAGAAAATTAAACACGAGAATTATGCCTAAAGCAAAATCATGTATCCTATTCACTTCAATCGAGTCTTGAAAAATGCCCGTCCACCTAATCTACCTCACAAAAAAGTGCGTTAAACGTGTTACGTTACGTTAACCAAAGCTTCTGGATGACTGATGAGCCTTCATCAAAGTGACATCTCGGATGAGTATCTCCATGTATTTAATTCCGTCGGCGGTGCTTAATCGTCCTTGTACCCATATTAATGCCGGATGATAGATAATGGAAGCCAACGTATCACTATTTTTATATAGACCGGCGATCACACTTACAAGACAGATGGTCCATGTCACGGCGGCTTTGGTACTAGTGTTTCAAAATGTTTGTTCCCGTTTATGTAGATGAACAACGTTACGTCGCATGTATTTTGGTCTTACTACCGTAGATGAATAAAATAGCACTAGAGAATCACAACGGGCTATTGAGTACGGTCCACGAATATTTCGCTTGAATCAGTGTCCAAGGGAAATATACACATCGGCATTCATCATTTGAACCAGTCAGATGTCGAGGTCAACAACACATGAGCTTGTTTTTATAGAAAGTAGATGAAAATAATTAGTTTTTCAAACGGGGTGGACCCTTCAGAGAAACATCTGTAGGTGTATACGATCTTCACAGACCCGATGTATCCTAGATATCTATCTTTTTCACATGGGAGGGGGGTCCCTGTGACTGCCTCTGGTAACCAAGGGGTCGTGACCCCTGGATGCCGAAGCAATATTTCTGTTCCACCTTTCCGTTTTTTACACGATAGTTTGATATTCTCTGTCCTGTATGGCGAACCTTGGCCAAATATGTCCCTTCTGACATAAAACCCGAAACCATCTAAATGGGTGAAAATAAGTTTTTCTGAAGCCGAATACATTAAAACAATCAGTGTGCATTTCATAGTACACTGTTCCTCCTTTAAAGTTTCATGAAAGCGTTTACGTTTCGGAGTGAGTCTGGATTTATATTCTCGCTCATGGGTTCTAATAATGGCGCAGCTACAAAAATAGTTTTTATCATTAATTACTTGGTCTCAATGTGAAAAATTACATTTTATTCTGCATGCAAATCTATAAATTCAATCCTGGACTGCTAAGTAGCAGAAAAATGTTATGCAGCATAATTTATATTTTTTTATAGTTTTGAAAACCATCGATTTTGAACAGCAATCAAATAAACAAACTAATTAATATTGTGTCATCCGGAAAGTTGGAAATGAACGTTTTGGTTCTACATTCTTAACAATGCAGTGAAACAAAAAGAATGCCACAACACAAACTAGAATTATGCAGTGAAATCAGAAAAGACCGAATTTACACATTGGCTTCAATCAAGGTCACTCCTTATCAGCGGTTGCAAAATAATAATAACAAAGCGCGTTTCGTTTTGAAAAGCCGCTGAACTCACCAGATGACCCAATAGAAATCTGTGGCTATTCAAAAAATATATTCTTAAAATATCTTTCGATTTTTTAAAAATAAAAGCAGTACTCAAAACTATCTATACAAAGATGAAAACTTCAAATATTACTTCTCATTCTTATAAACACACTTATCAGTACTTCAAAACTAAACAATTGAAATGAAATAAATCTTATTACTGATCATCAAAACAGCTTTACAATCCTTACCGTCACAAAAAAAAAAAAAAAACGTCCTTACTTTACACCCGTTGAAAATAATTGCTTCAAACCCCTTTTTATTCAAAATGTGAATTTCTTAGTTATACGGTAATAATTTTTGCAAATGCGAAACATTTTGCACGTTTCATATCTTGGGGAAAGTTACACTGATTTAAGTATCACGAAAATATAAATATTTTCTAAAATGGTTAACGTCCTTAAAGTTTATAATATTTTAAAATTTAACTTAGTATACATTATTGTTGTATTATGTCTTCACTAAATACAGGTCTAATTAGCCTTAACGTAGCAAACAGTATTGGTCTTGCATATCTTGGTCTAAACATATCTTGAAGAAAGTTATACTGATTTAAGTATCACAAAAATAGAAATATTTTCTAAAATGGTTAATGTCCTTAAAGTTTATAATATTTTAAAATTTAACTTAGTATACATTATTGTTGTATTATGTCTTCACTAAATACAGGTCTAATTAGCCTTAACGTAGCAGACAGTATTGGTCTTGCATATCTTGGTCTAAACATTTCTTGAGGAAAGTTACACTGATTTAAGTATCACTAAAATAGAAATATTTTCTAAAATGGTTAACATCCTTAAAGTTTATAATATTTTAAAATTTAACTTAGTATACATTATTGTTGTATTATGTCTTCACTAAATACAGGTCTAATTAGCCTTAACGTAGCAGACAGTATTGGTCTTGCATATCTTGGTCTAAACATTTCTTGAGGAAAGTTACACTGATTTAAGTATCACTAAAATAGAAATATTTTCTAAAATGGTTAACATCCTTAAAGTTTATAATATTTTAAAATTTAACTTAGTATACATTATTGTTGTATTATGTCTTCACTAAATACAGGTCTAATTAGCCTTAACGTAGCAGACAGTATTGGAATAGACCAACCACTATAAGAGGGACACGCTCTCACAACTACATTAATCCATAAGAATAGACGCGTTTGCATTCCGCGTGTCACCGACACGAAGTCCAAATGACTGCGATGGAATAATCTCTAGTTTGCTGCATCTAAACATTAGTCTGGTAGGTAAGTACTTTATTAACATCTCGGTGAAGCAACACAGCAGGATATTGGAGACGGTCTGGGATCAAACTTGAAGTGAAAGATCCGTGAACTATACCACGTACTTTTGATCCATGGTCAGATGACGGTTTAATACATGATCTGGCACCCTCTAAACTTCCACACCACGCCAAGGCGAGGGCATTTGAGGGAACGACAGATTTAACGTTCACCCGGGGTACCACGGCCAGTCTCGTACATTTATGGCTTTAATGCCACCAGAGGCATATTTGGCCAAGCTGTATGTGTCGCACACAAGACGGGACAAATTATGTAAATGGACAAACACAAAATAAAGTTTTGCGAACTAAAAGTTCTTAAGTAACAAAAAAATTAAGAAAAATAACTTTATACTGGAAACCTGTAATACTCTTTAAGGTCCCAAAATGTAAAATTATCCTTATTTTAATATTAAGATGTGTCTTTATTGAAAAAATTGCAACAAAAATGCGAATAAATGAACAAACTAAATTCAAATTTTTTTCAGTCACATATTAACAGATGTGAAATTAATTTGATAAATGCAAATTTTATAAAGAGTGATTGAGATATAAAGTTTTGCTCGCTATAGTTTGTCTACATACCTTAAAGGTGAACTTTTATGAACCAAAATGAAAAATTCATTACAGGAAGTTAATTTGAAGAATAGCCGTCACCCTGGAGCTACAAAACGGGTCATTGATTACGGTCCGGGACCAATGTCATCCCACTTACTCACCACACCAATGTGATGTCATTTAAGGTCACGATAAATTTAACGTACGCCAGCCCCCACGAAAATAATGGTCTTTTATTGGATCTAATTTTGTACTCTTAAGACTTCAGTTGCTAATCTACTACTCGTCCAACCCGTCACCTGCACGTGGTTCAAAGCAACAAGGTGTTGTCCTAGGATCATTCCCTTCGGTTTTGACCCCGGATCAATCCTGTTGTGTTGCTCCATAATTAAATACATTTCTACGGTTCTGCTAACCGCTTTAATGTGGCCCTCCATGGACGGAGGGAAAGTCACATGATTACACACACACTATACAACGTGGAGTGGATTTAACTCCAGTCTACACTTCAGCGTAAGACAAAACACATTTCCTTATCATAGATGTTCATAGCGAGTTAAGCCTCTGATTTGTTTCAGACACATAAATCCGCTCTGTAAACTGCTGTAGACCCTACATGATTTTTAAATAATTTGTTCTGATCGAGCAATATGATTATTTCAACCAACAGAAGTGGTCATTTTGTAAAAACGGGCTTTTGGGAACAAGAAATACTAGACTTCTATGAAATCTCGGGTTACTCCAATTATTATCTTCCAAGCTTCACATCATCACTCGTATTTTGCACAAATCTGTATAGTTCCGTACGCGTTTCTCCAAATATCAGTAAAAGGAAGCCAGCAGTTTTAAAATTCACTCACAGAGCTGACAATAAGCGAACTCTGAGTAAAATGCAATCTCAGTCCTGACTCCTCCATTCATTTCACGTCGGCTCATTTAGTCAAACGAATGAACCGCTCCCATCAATTGGAAGGGAATCCATACGTGCACGTCCTCTCAATCCATTGCTCAGGGTTCATGCGCCGGAATCGGAATCCAAACATGCAAATTAAGCAACGGAACGCGTCCTTAATGGCGTGCAAACCCATCGGCCTCTCCGCTTTTGACACTTATTAGAAAGTTTCTGAGTACGACGCGGGATACATTGACTCGGATGTTGTTTTCTGAACTTGAAAGTTTAGGTTTCAAAGATAAATAACCTGCAACTTGGATCAAAATTATCCGTCCGATGCAGGAGAGTGATTGAAATGCTTTCAAATGTTGAAGTGACTCGTGTGCATTGTTTACTTAAGATCATAGTCGTACATCGCGATGCATTGCTTTGTCATAGCGAAATATTGCATGCTTTTACTGCATTAATAAATAAGGTTTTCAAAACGTGTTCTCAAGTTTTTCAAACTTGTGGTGTATCGTTAGATAAAAATTATATGAAAATTCTAAAATCTACAACTATGCATAGCAACATTTATCTGTAACTTTTAAATTTAAGTCACACTGAACCCAAGATTCTAACATAAAGCTAATTCTCTAACAGCAAAGAATCGTTACAGATCGCGTTGCCATTCGAACTCAATAAAATTGTTTTGCAGACGATTTGATAATGCAAACTAAATAAACGTCTACTAATCAATACTTTTTCTTCTCAAAAATGTATATTTTTTTTAAGCTACGTCACTAAACGTTTCTATTGTCTGCTCTAAAAATATTGTGTAAGTAAAGAGCTTTAGTTCTTTTCCTCAGCATATCTTGTTTTACCACCTGCACTTTTCATTTCCGACCCCATGTTGCTATACAAAAAAAAGCTTCTTTATATGTGTTTTACTTACCCTTAAAGTTTGACCCATGAATTCCGGGACACCGTGTATATATGTTTATATGTATGTATATATGTACGTGTGTGTTTCTATTTCTTGATATTGTTTGCGTTGTGTCTAGAGCAGGTCAAAAATTGCTCTTGCGCCATAAAACCCAAAATACAACCATTCCCACCATGCTAAAGCTGGGACATTTAAGCACACTACAGATTAGGACCCATGAAAGCACCACTATTTCTGATTAAAGTAATAAAACTAAGTGACACAAACTCTATATATCCCACTATGCTTTTTATACTTTATTGGATATCCGATAAGTAATGGTCTAGGATGTTTTACTTTTGTAATGCAAAATGACAATTCAAATTCAACTACTGAGATTTCATCAAGTACTAAATAAATGTACCATACATCAAGCGTTGGTAGTTTTTCTTGCACTGTACAAAATCAATGAGTCCACGTTCCTTTATGATGAACATTATCTTGTAAGAACTCAAAATTAGCAAAAGCAGATAATTTGTATTAATTTTTTTCAAAATGGCCGAGACGCTATTATTTTGCGTATTTTATTTCTATCAATTACTTCTATGATCATTTCCAAAATTCATTGTTGATATATAGGCATGACTAAATTTATCTATACTTGGTGTATGAATTGGAACAATCGAGACCAGTTTCAGACTTTCATAATTCTGACTTATGAAATTGAAGAGCTCGAACGCGGTGTTCGCATCCCAAGTCTTGTAGTTTGGATAATATTTGCTTTTCTAGTGTATCGTGATTGTATTTGTATGGGCATACGTGTATAGGTACGAATATTATTTATTAATTTTCTGTGTGTATCCTTATAAAGTTTAGTTAGATTTAACACTCATCCCATCAACTATAGACTCATCTCTAAATCTATTGAATTATTTGAGCTATCGTTAGGTGATTAATCTCTTCCTCGTTTGCGGATGTTTGAGTGAAATTCTCCCTTTCTGGATAAAAGCGAAGTTGATGATGACAAGCGATTGGGTCGTTTGTCATCTTCAATGACAAAGGTAAATTTTGGTATTATTCGTGAATTTCTGTCTAGATCAAATGATAGGACTAGTTTTAGTAACGTTAATGTATCCCAAACAGTGCGTCGTGAAATAGTTACTGTAGTTTAGAAATTTACCATTCTGGTTAGTATATCCACGAAGTGTGTCATCACTGGTATAACAGACCTGATCTTGATGAACGAGATATCTCGACCATCAAGAAAATTGATCAAATTTAGATGGGAAATATTTACAAATACGAGTAGGTTATAGTTACATGTGCAATTTTCTAAAAGCCATCATTACAAAACATGTCTAACATTTACAAATTAAAACATGACGTCATTACGGAATTAGAAATTGCTTTCTGAAATTAACTTAAGTTTTAATATTGTTTAGCGTTATACAAATGTTTTAGATACCGCATTTACAAGTAATTAAATCTAAAAAAGTAAATATAAAATTACTAGAAAAATATTTGAAACAAATTATTTTTTGTAAATTATAAAGAAGCATTTGATTTATCGAGAAACCGATGTAAGGTTATCATAAAAAAATTGGCAAAATCTTGATAAAAAGATACCTCTTCATTACCGAAATTGCTCAGATCTTGATGGAAGAAATAACGTAGAAATCACTTAGTTGGTTAAGAAAGCCATAATCCAAAGTATTTATTCTCATGGTCTTTGATGGATCAGAAACATTCGCATTGTGCTGAAATTCAAAGTAAGAATTTGTGCCTGTATGGGTGCAAATGTTTGGTGGGGAGGACTGCCGGCTCAGGTCAGCGCCTCCTCATTTGTCCATGGTTTAAAATTACCTGGTCTTACCCTTGGATCTATCCCTACGGGATTGCTTGGGCACAGTCACCAAATAGCCCGCGGTGTTGCTACAATGCGACGTTAGTTAGAATACCTGCCTATCTACCTCATTCAATTTAATGTGTCAATATTGGTGTGGAAACTTAAATATACTCTCCTATACCATATTTTTACTTTAATTTTGTGTTTCTAGAACAGGTGACATGAAACACATTGAAAGAAAGAACTGAATTTATTTCTTAATAAGTAAAGGTTACAAAATGCATACTTAACTCCAGGTAGTTTCGACGAGATATGTCGTCCATCATGATAAAACCAAGTTTGTTTATTATAATACATCTCGTCATCAAGTCATTCTAAAATTTCTGATGACGATATCAAGGGTTTTTCTAATGAGTTTTCAGCTAGTGATCAGTTTCTTTTGATGATCAGTTACATCGTCTATCAAGATCTGCTCAGTTTTGTCAACTACCAAAGTGACTTTTATCAAGACTGACTCCAGGAAGGTTAATGAATGCTAATTGTAAATGTAATGGTTTGGTAAGAATTTATTAGTTCAGAGGTTAATGAAGAAGCAACAAATCTTTGAATCTAAAATATTTTTACTGAGTTACAAAATTTACAATTTTTAAAAACTCACTATTTCCCCGTGATGCTACAATTTGCAAGACATTAAAAGCTTCAACGAATGAAAAAAGTGTGTAATTTAATTGTTCTCAAAAGATATTTCAGCTATCAATTTGAAAAGTTCAGTCTAAATTACTTTAAGAAAGCAGCAAAACCTTTACTGATTAATAATTTTAATCTGCTTAAAATTTTTACAAATATAAATTACGCTTTGGTAAAAGAGGATAGTAAATTTAATTGACATTTATTACATTAAGTATTAATTAAACTAAACTATCAATGTATTTCCATTAACTAAATAACCTTTTCCAAACCATTATGCTAATTAATTTCATATTACAAGGTCATTATACAACGTGTTTTCTGGAACGTTGATGAACAAACAATGTACTAAAAATGATTTTTCGACAACCCTATCTATGATTCTTATAATACTTTAAATACGTTACGACTTTCATGTCCTTTTAATAGAGTAAAAACACATGATTTATGGTTAAAGCTTAAAATAATGTGATTATGACGCCCGAAGACATTCTACAGATACTTACGAATTTCCCGGACATGATAATGACTTATTAAACTAAACGCGGAAAAAACTCCTATCGCTAAACGCTAAAACAATACATATATGTTAGCATGGGAAAAAAAAGAATCACTCTCAGCAATTCTTACGTGTGAATAGATAAATTAAAAATGCTTTTCAGTCATTAATTTTCGCTCATCTGAGGCAAATGGAAAATTAATTCCCCGCTTGACATAAATTTCGATTACTTCAACCTTATCAATTTTTTTAAGTGGGGAGAAAAGAAAAGAATTTAAGAGATAGGATTAATATCATAACTTTTGTGATGGGCGGATTTTCAATAACGAACTTCAGTACTAAATACGGGGGAGCATGAACTAGTGCAGCTATGTGCAAAAAAAGTACAAAAGCTTCATTTAATCAAGGATCCCTTGAAAACAAAAGCCCTTATCAAATACATATTTGCATGCAATATTTGTCAACGTAGCTTTTCCTCTCTTATCCTAATATTGTTGTAACGGTCTTTATATTGTGTACTATGCTTTTATGAACAAAAAAGGTTTTTACAAGATTTTAGTTTCAAATTTCATAAACCTCTTTTTTGAAAGGAGGTAATGTAATTATTTGCACGTGTAATCTAATATTGAAATAACTTTATGAATATACATAGTTATACTTTTATTTTTGAAAGAAATTATTTTAAAATCACAGAAATAATCTACCTTTTACCTATTTCGCATATGAAAGTGATTCTTCAAAAAAAGTGTCTTATTTTTTTTTTCAATTCTGAAGTTTATGTCAGGTAGCTATTTCAAATTCATTGTTTACCAGATGCTATTGTTTTTTTCATTTGATAGTGCATCTTCATGATGTCTTTTCAGTGGAATAAACACTTTTACTCCATCCTATCCGTCTGTGTAAATATTTCCCTCTTAAAAAAAGCTCATCTACTAATGAATTTTTTCAAATTATGCTCACTAAAAAGTACACGTATCTACATTCCTAACATGGAAACTTAATTTTATACATAGAAAGAGATCTAAGGGTAGGGTTTGAAACATTTAGACAACTCTCTTTTGATTTGAGGGATATAATGATAGATCCTGGTTAGAGTTAAGTTGTTTATATTTGAGGAGAGTATTTTGTTTCGTTCGGCTTTGTCTTAGCCCTCTAAATTTTATGAATAGTGTAATGTTGCTTTTACCGAACAACCCACTTTAAAAAAAAATTATGGATTACTTTAACAAATAGAGAAATATATTATGTTGCTCACTTTCTTAGAATAAAATATTTCTAGATCTTCACCGATTTGAATGACCTTTTCCATATAATATAATCTTTCGTTGGAACGATACTAGTGCTCCTCTTTTCTTTCGTACAAAATACTTGAAATCCTTTTGCATTGTCCCATTCTGTAAAAGAATCGATTATATTGGTCTACCCATTCTAAAGAGTATCCCTTTTTGTAAATATTGTAGTTTTCTTTTCCTCATAATAGAATCCTTTAGAAATATTACCTTTGTTATTTTTCAGTATAGAATCGTTTGGAAGGATTTTACTGCTTATTTTCAGAATAGAATCCTTAGGAATAATTATATTCGTAAATAAGGTTAGAAGTACTGCAGGAAATACTACAAGTTTCAGAGTGTATTTATGCGTGTTAACCCCTCAAAACTTTTAAATGAGAACTTGACTCAGGGGGCGTTACTAGCAGAATATGATTTCCTTGGCTACCACCGTAGTTTCCCCAGCCTTTTGCATTTTTAGTTACTGTAGTTCACGCTTATATTTAGTAGCTTCTAATTTGCTCGTTTTTATTTGTGGGTACTTTCGTTTAAAGGATTTGTCTCATTGCCTGCTGCGATGGAAATGAAAAAAAATAATTTTGAAGTTGTATTTTTCCTATTGGCCATATGTATTTAGTTCGGAAATACATTATCACATTTAATATATTTGAAAGGTTCATTCATATATTTACAGTCGAAAAAATGAGAACTTGAATAAAGGGAAGTTACTAGCAGACTATGGTCCTCTTGGCGACCACCGTATTTTCCCTAGCCTTTTGCATTTTTAGTTACTGTAGTTCACCCTTGTATTTAGTAACTTCTAATTTTTCTAGTTTTTATCTGTGGGTTCTTTCGTTGGAAGGATTTTTAACATTGCCTGTTGCGATGGAAACGAAAAAAATAATTTTGAAGTAGTGTTTTTTGTATTGGCCATATGTATTTAGTTCGGAAACAAATTATCACATCGGAGATATTTGAAAGGTTCATTCTCATATTCATAGTCGCCAAAAGAAATCATATCACCATACAGCTATGATCATTAACAACATCTAGCACAAGGTGCTAAATCACCCCTTCGGAAGAGAGCTGACAGTTGCTTATGCTCCGAAGGGACAACTTATTAACCAAACCTACGCCTAATCGATTAAACGTCAATTACACTAACCGCACAGTGCATCCCTCGCAAAACTCCCCTACTAACAAAGTGCAGCTGACTGCCTGCTCCAAAACAAACTCGTGACAACTTAATCACACACCTGTGTTTGGCAAGGCTGCTCCATCGATTCGCTTCGGAATCGGTTTATCGATTACAGCCTAATAACACATCGATGTCCCTTCCATCAGCGATACACTCCACCATTAAAGAGTCTTGAAATCCCACCCCCAACGTTATGGGATTACAAGACATCTGCAATGGAATTTACGGTCAGGAGGCTTCTTGCTAACTGGATTATACAGGAACCCGGTCATCGAAAAGGATGAACACTAAAATTAGAGTGTTCGGACACGAAGAAGTGACACTGGCATTGGAGTTATTTTAATCGCATTGCCTCGCGAATTCCGGATGATGAATTAATAAGAAATGGGGAAGGATAATGAATGGGTGATTTCAATGGCATCGCTTTCGTTTGGTACAATGTACTTAGCATTATTCCGTGATGGATGATGATTCAGTGTTAGCTTGTCTGGCTGGGATGTAGTTTAATAATCTCGTAATGAATTTCGAATCATAATGTAGGACGCTGCATTTAGTAGAGATTGCTTTTCTGAGAGGAACGATAGCTTTAACCCTCCCAGTGGTTTCCATGAGATATCTCGTCCATCAAGGTATGACCAATTCTGCTAATGACGAGATATCCATGATAAAGATATGGTATAGCTGCAGTCTTCGTTTATAGCGGTGGCTTTTTTGGCGCTCTTTTAAAGTCGCCAAGGAAATAATTATTTCAAAAATATTTTTCTTTCATAAATATTTTTCTTTTTACAACGGAAAATGAAAGCTGCAAGACACATTTGTGAATGTTTAAAAAAAAAATATTTTTAAAACGTCTACAAAAAGTAATAAAATGAAATTAATTTTTTTTTTACAAAAGAATGTACTTAGTTTTAACGGAATGCATGAAATAATACGACATGAAACGCCAGAACTGTAACGTGAAAAAAATTGCGATAAAAGAAAATTCCACAGCTGGCAAAAAAACATTAACTGAACTATTGAAATCACAGAATTTTTTTTTATGTACCAATGCAATCAAAACATATTTTAAAATTAAAAAAAAAACATGGAATAAAGAAAAAATTTCAAACCAACCAATGATTTTAAACGATTTTAACGGATTTTGAAAGAACTTTCTAGAACAATCAAAATGAAAATTTAAACTTTCCGTTTGCCGGAGGTTGCCATGAAAACCGCAATTACCATAAATACAGATGGGTTGCCTTTACCTACCATAACTCGCTACTAGATGTACGCTAAAACAATCTCCAAGGCCGTTGCCACTGCTTTAAGCGTAGACTACAGCTGTACCAAATATAGTGCTGATTTCGTTTCGATGACGAGATCAAGATCTGGTCAGTGTTTTCTTCTAATGACTGCATATCTCGTCCATCTAGATGTAGTCAGTTTTACCAATGACGAGAAACCTCAGCGAGACAGCCACCAGCAGGGTGAATCATGAAGAAACAGTGCAACTAAATTTCTTCCTTTCGATGATTCATTTATATAAATATTCATATTTACACACATGAAAAGAAGTACGTCGCGTAACTTGTGTAGAGGTTATAATGTTCGGATGACATGGTCTGGCATCAATCCTAAAGGAAAATATCCGATCACAGCACCTCATAATTTTAAATCGCGATCAGAAGATGAATGCTATAGCATTTTTACTACACAATTTTCAAAGGCGGTTATTTTCTCATTTTAAATATGAAGATATACATTCATGTACATTTAAATATAATGGAGTAAATGTGTTTTAATGTACCTTCAGTTATTAATATAGAAACATAATTAAAATAACTTAATACTAATATAAATAGTACTATATTTATTTTTAGCATTTTGCAGGTAACATCCTTACTTAATAAGCAATAAAATGTTAAAATCGAAAATTTTTACTGCATAAAATTATGTATCTTTAATGTATTATTGGTTAAGAATATTGAAAAAGAGCGTCAAAAAATTTTGAAAACTTATACTATTTAAAATGCATAGGAGTGACATTCTACAACTGAATGCGTTAAAAACTACTACATGTATGTTACGAAATATATTTGTATGCTCACTTCTCACTCTTTAAATGAAGACGATTTATAATGTTAAAGAAATCTAGATTTAAAGAGTTTTTCAAAACCTTCGATATTCTTGCATTAAAATATAGCTACAAGACTCTGCCTAATACTTGAAGCAAGAAAATATGGAAAAAACCCAATCCTCTTAGAAAATGAAAAAGTGGGAAACATTTTGGGAAACTACTTTCTTCTCTCTTAATCGTTTCTTTGAAGCATAAAATATCACAGGAATCACTTCATGCATGTCATCGAACTGGCACTTCTTTGCAGAGCCAAAGATGAATGGAGGAAAAGCAGTAATCGAAAATAAAACACATCAAATCGTCTTTCGATTCCCATCAAAATCTCCCAAGATCTGAAAGTTTCAAGATAAACTATTCCCAAGGGCTATATCTAGTTTGATTTGAAACTTCGACTTCAAAAGGTAGGAATGTTTCTCAGAAAGTTATGAAACTTTAACTGTATTTAGGAGTTTCTAGAGGTATGAATCATCTTGGTACGAGCACTCATCCCTTACCTTCATTTACTTCGATGTCGGTAAAATACTCGGCCTTGCGTTTTTACGTAGAAAAAATTTTAAGGTAAGTTTGGTTTAGAATTTTCAACCATTGGTACACTGATACATCTTTTAAAGCTTTACTTTTATATTTAAAGATAGACTACAAGCAAAACTTCGTACATCAGCTGATGTTGAAATAAGTTCAAAACTCCTAGTCAAGTCGAAATCTATGTTTTATCAAGGGCCGTAAGGGTACATGTAAAATGAAAAGGTTTTGGTAAACAATATGTTTACTTTCTCAGCAAATTCTTTCATTTAAATTGCAAAACTGAACTTGGATTGGACGCCGTATGCGGACACTGTTTCACCTGTGCGGCTTTCAGCTGTATTGTCAGTCTTACGGAGGATATTCAGGGATAAGGGAGAGCCAAGCAATCCACAATACTTACATAAAACATTTAAGTACACAAAAAGAGGAAAGGAAAGTGAAGGGCAAAACATGTAAGCACAAAAACACATAATGACCAAAGAAAAGGATAACTAAATTTGAAAATTGAGAATAAAAACAAAAAAACATAACCACTAAACAAAAAGCATACATTAAAACAGGAAACATTTTCAGAAATAAAAAAATGTTTTATCCCAAAATCAGAACGTTTAAGAAGACAACCAAAATTACATATACTAGTTATGAACGAAAAGCAAAGTTATTTTGAGAACTATTGACTTCTCAGCTCTCACAGATTTAATCAATGTTGGAGTTGAGAAAGTCTATCACTTTAAGGATTTTGTGGTGTCAGTGTCTGTCTTGGCAGTACTTTGGCACCAATGCGAGTAGTTTTGAAGAGAAGGTTTCACCAAATTTCACGAACTTGTAACATCACAGTCAAAGAAGTAGTGGATGGGATCACCGTCCTGGCCACAGATGCACGGAATTTGGATGTGACTTAACTGATTTCCATTTAATGATGTTGCGATAATATTTAAAATAAGGTTCATACTTAGCGCCAACCTTTTCTTTGCCGCTAAATCCAATGGAGTGATATCCTGGAGTCACATTAGACATGCAACCTCGGCAGTGTAGCTACCAAGCTAGAAAATAATTTCTTTCATGACATGTTTTGCACCAATTGATGTTCACACCGCTAAATTCATTTTAACCTTAAAATTGATTATGCCTTCATATTTGATAATACACTGTAGCTATATTCTAAACCTAAGTAAGCTGTATTAATTTCTGTGACACAATTAACCAAACACAAAACTTAGAAGTACTCCCATTAACTTTAACATAACTGAAAAAATGTTTAATGCAATGAGCAATGCTATTTCAAGTGTTTACGATATAATTAATGTGGTGATTTCTAAAATTTGATAGAAATTCAATAATTCTTCAATATTTGGTAATTAGAGTCTTGTCCTTTAAGGGTTTTCAAGCAAGAATTCAGAGATATTCTAAAAATGACTTTACTTCAATCATTTATTAGTATGCAGGTTTTTTTTCCTAATGACGGGCACTTAAAGTATTATTCCTTGGCCACTGCAAGGCCGGAAGCGATGACCATTTGGGAAGGACACTCCGGGATCAATCCCTTAAGGGACATATCCGAAGACAACACCTCGTAATTTTGAACCACGGTCAGATGACGAGCAACACCTGAGCTGGCACCCCACTCTCCAAACTTCCACACCATCCCAACTTAAGTACTTTCGGCCACGAGAGATTTCAGGTGTACCAGCCAACTCTACACCATACGCTTACAAACATCCATGCCTGTACCCGGATTCAAACCAGGAACCTTCTGATCTAGAGGGTAACACCTTAGCCACTATACCGGTTGGTCGGACACTAAAAATGAAACATGAACAGAAAAACATTGTTTATTTACAACATCCTTGCAAAGTGCTTCTTTGCAGCAATGTTTACACTGAATGCTGAAAATTGCGACCATTATAGTTATACAAACCGGCAGCTGTGATTGACTGGTAATTCTGTGGGTAGAGACGCGAAGATAAGCCACCAGGAGGGTAGAAGGTAAAAGAGAAAAGCAAGAATTTATACAAATCCATAGTGAAACTTCCCTTATAGACTGTGCATATCATTTTGCCACATAATTAAATACAGTACTTAGAAAGTATCTTATTTTAATATATTAAGGAATATTATTAAACTATCGAACGTCATAGGTTAATAATCAATAAATCATACACTATTAGCTTAGTACGATCTATTGCTTATTAAAAATTCTACAAAGACCCGCGGTACACTTTTTTTATAAGCACCTCAAAGCTAGAAACGTCGTTATACTTCTCTTGCATTCAGGTCACTACGTTAAAAAAATGTTTAACACCGAACACATAAACCAAGATTCATAACTTTTATTATACTATAACTTTCTTTTGCAAAGTTCAAACGATCCTGCTTTCTGGGCAGTTATTTACATCCGCGGTAAAAAGAAATATTCAAATTTGTGGGATTGCTTTATCACATTTTAGCCGCTGTTTTGCATCAATCTGGGCTGAGAGCACTCGGTTTCATTAAAAAGACTGCTGCAGCAGTATTTCGCAGTGGCTGAAGAAATGGCCGCGTCTCTCTTAAAGTACTCTCCCTTGGACTTGATATCCAGTTTTCCCAGCCAATGATCATCGAAGGAGCTTCGTTACGTATGCATGAAATGTTCCACCTGACGCCATTAGCTAATCAACATCGACGGATACTTTCCATTGAGTTTCGAGTCGAAATCGAAGTTATTTCCCGAGGAGAACTCTTTTTCAATTGAAATTCGAACTATTCCATGATACTCGGGTTTTTTGGTTCTGAAGGATAGTAATAAGTTGCCGTTGGAAGTAATATTAAAATGGATGCTCTTCTGCATCAGATAGCTTTTAGAATTGAAGTAATATGAGGTATAGATGGAATTGTATACTTTGTTTTCAAATTTGCGTGGCACAAATTGTGATGTGTTGCGATTTTGTAACGTTATGACGTAGTTGATTGTCAAAAAGTAACGAACTACAAATTTCGTAATCGCATCATAGTATGATCGTATTAAGTCAATTTCCTATGATATATATTGTTTTATTTGCAAACTATACATGGTTCCTATGCTACATTGTTTTATTTAATTATTATACATGGTTTCTGTGAAACAATGTTTTATTAAAAATATGTATGCCAATGCAGTTATGATGTATTGGCATTCATTTTGTGAATAACTTATCTTAACTGAAGTGTCTAAATTTCACTAACGTAAACTCAAATACGTTAATTTATGCTTTTTTATAAACAACATCTAAGTTAATTTTAGTTTGATCACTAGTTTTACAGAATAAATGCATCATCTCAATTTAAAAGAAAGGAATATAAAAGGAAGCATATTTTATTTCACTACATGTATTTGACGCATTCGACGAAAATTTAAGTACTTGAGCAAGCTAGTATTTAATACATTTGTTAAAAAATGTTATCTAGTATTTCCAAATGCAAAATCGGTGTAGTCAACTCTAAATTTCACAAGTACAATTATACTTCAGTACGTTTTCTGTACTGTGTAACCGGAAGTAAAATATCGGTCTTCTGAGGATTTGTTAACTCTTCAATTAGTTTCGATGTTTATATCTTGTTTATCAAGGTCTGACCAATTTTGCTAATGCGATATATCTGTTCATCAACATACTACCAATTTTTTTATGTTGACGAAATCAAGATCTAGTCAGTTTTGTTCTAAACAAAAGGTATCTCGTCCATCAAGATTCGGTCAGTTTTGCCAATGATGAGATATCTTATCGAAACAAATACCAGGAGGATTTAAGACTGAAAATTTCTCATTCCAACAAAAAGCAGCCAATAAATGTTTCATCTCTACTAATGTAACAGTTGCCCCTTTCAAATACACGCTCTTCATTTTCAGTGCCTAGCTTTAACGATCCTGCTAAATGTGCGTTTGATTTTAGAACATGGTATGCTGATAACCAATTTATAACTAATGATCGCATCTAGCGGGGTAACCATATATGGACATGACCATACATATTGTCGAAACACTCATTATAGTAATGAGGTACCAGTCCCATCATTAGATAACTAAAATGGAAACACGGATCTCTGAAGAAGATTTGATTTTAATCAACTAATGATTCGGTTAAAATTTTAATGTTATGACAGTTTAGAAACAACAATTTAGTTTAAAGTACTGTGATAACTGAGACGAAGCATGTTGTTTCTGATGGAATAATCATTTTTGTTTCTTCATTAGACCTTTTGATCGCAATGTAACTTTTCGTATGAAAACACTGGTTTTGAAGTTAAAAGGTTAATTATAATACAAACACTGCTAAGCTTTGTTTCGAAGTTGCATATATTAATCTAACCATATCTTTGGTATAGAGCATAAGCTCAGAAATTGACAAAACAAAACATTTACTTTACAGCTTTTTAAGGTGTAACTTATTCGTTTTAGGCTCAAAAATAAAAATTATGTAAACAGTTTTTAGAATGTATTGCATCTTTTAAACGGATTACAATTTTCATAAGGATGTTTTGCTCATATTTATAAAAATAATCAGTTAATGTGCCTGTAAATATATCAGTTAATGAGTTTCTGTGCTCAGCCAAATATATTTTTAATTGGAGCAATGTGACATTGTAATCAATCCTTTCGAAACAAAAAGTAACATCAATAGCTCCAGGTACGATGGATTAAATTCTTCTTGTAAATTTGTTTTATTTTGACAAAAATAAACTTATCAATTAATCATACATTTTTTCGTCTAAATATTGTCTATTTGCAACCTAGTATTTTAAGCTAAAATATTCAGATAGTTAGTTGATTGGGCTTAATGCTGCTAGTTTCATAAACAAACAAGTATCAACAAACTCATGGTTAAACAATAAAAAACTATGAAGAAATTATAAGTAAGTATTAAACTTTTGAAATTGGTACTTTTATACATTTTGAAATGAAAAATTATATTGTAATAAATATTATATCGTCGTTTGTGTATTTTAATTATCCTTTCAAAAACATTTACCTAGTGAGAGTTCAAATGGTATTTTTATACATTTTGCAATGAAAAATAGTATTGTAATAAATATTATTTTGTCGTTTGTCTATTTTGATTATCCTTTCAAAAAACATTTACCTAGTGTTCGTTCAAATGGTATTGTGCAACGTATTGTTTCATGGAAATGCGCTTAGTAAGACAAATTCATTCCGGATTTTTGAGACACAACACAGTTAAAAAAATGCTTACAAAATACGCGGGTGCAACAGGGAACAGGACAAAAAAAGTGATTTAGGCCTAGAGTATATTTTTTTTCTCGAAGAGCAAGAAAAACATTTAATTGTACTAAGACACAAAATCTATTTTTTATATTTCCAAGGAAACAATTAACTTTCTAATTTACTTTATTTATTCTTGCTTATTTATCTAAAAAACTTCCCAACCTTGCCTCTGTAGAGACTTCGAAAATTTTAATTAAAAGTTTTTGCACTATGCTGAATGATATTTTTTAAGAGAGGATTCGACTTTTTCAGGACCCTCTTTTTTTATCAAGTTATGAGAATAAAGTTCTGATGCTTATTAGTTAGAGCATCACTGAAATGAAATTACAGTCTTTTCATTACACTTCAGCTAGAATACATTCCATCTGCGTTTTAATTTAGAATCCAGAAGGTAAACACGGTTCACCGAACTTTAAAATTCCGTGTATCTAATTACAGTATACATTATTAAAAGTATCTTCCTCGATTCAATCTCGCAAAGTTTTGGAAGGATGGGGATCCTTAACTTTTATCCACATAACAATGAATAACGTGTTTCGAATCTTGTGTTGGTAATAAATTCACTTTATTTATGAAAACGTAACGCAATATTTACCATGGTAACATATTTTGTTAAGATATTGATAATTTTCTGCATTAAAGACATCTTCCATTTCTGTGTTACAGAAAGGGAAATCGTGCTTACAAATAGTTGGCTTGGAATAGAAACGCATTAATAAACAAAATAAATTTCGCTGTACCAACTCTATTTTAGGTCAAAAATAAAAAATTATACGCATTGTGTTGTTTCTTCTTTCGAACTGATAACCAATTTGACAATTTATTCTCATCATGAAAATAATCATTTAGTGTCAAAAATGCCTATTCTAAGAATATCACAAAATATTTTCTACACTAATCTGACGATTATGTTTTCAGTTTTAACGACTAATTTGAGTCTTAATGCTACGATAAAGTATTGTAGTGTAACTATTTACCACATATTTATCAAAATTGCAACATTTAAATGTGTCTGCAAGAAAATCATTATATTAGCTGCTATAATACTACCAAATGAGTAATGCATCATTTTTTGTAGCATAATTTTTACATAAGTTTAACAAAAGCTGAGTTATATATTACATAAGCTTAGTTAGATTTATTATACATAACCTATCATAAAATAGACACTCATAAAATATGCTATCCGTTAGAAAGGATAGATCTCAGCTTTAAGTCAATCTCAATTAGATATGATAATTAAATATTTTAATAGCAGGTTTTTTAACGTGCCTTTATATTATGTCCTGGTGTAATTTGTTGCTTCTAACGTTTTGTTAGCTTACAATAAATTCAAAAAAATTTCAGTTTGAGATACTTGATTATTCTTTTTAAGTAATCGGTCATCGAGCGCAGCAGCACTTGAAATTAAATTGCGTTTGACCTTAAATTTGAGTGACGAAAGAAAATAGAATTCCTCAAAACTGAATGGAAAATCTTGTTTCTATTCACACATCTAATGAAAATATACGATCAAGAAATATTTTATTTTCTTAAGAAAATATGTTTTGCAAATGACTGAAATACTGTGCAAAGTATCCATGAATAAAC
Organism: Metellina segmentata; assembly: GCA_947359465.1. Lineage (NCBI taxonomy): Eukaryota > Metazoa > Arthropoda > Arachnida > Araneae > Tetragnathidae > Metellina > Metellina segmentata. The sequence goes on from OX375873.1 coordinate 132,871,392, forward strand.
GAGTTTAATTTTCGATGGATCGCTTTTTAAGTAAATTGGGACAATATCAGCAATTTCGTTTGTGCTACAACACATTTAGCTCACTCCTTTAAACAACGTCATACCTCCAAATCAGCATGCCCTGAAAGAGTAGTATATCCTTTCAAGATCGCCATATCTTACCGCTCAATATTTAGCTGCTAGAGCAGAAATAATATTTATTTTAAATGCCTTTTATTCTATTTTTATACTTTAAAATCACTCTCCTGAAAAATCACGTTTTTTAGATATGACGTTGTTGAAAGGGGGAGTATGCGATTTATCACAATAACAATAATGTCATGAAAACCCTGTTAAATATGTAACGCATTTAATCCAACTCAATTGTAATTGCTATCAAATTTAAAGCCTTATGGTAATATGTGAGAATGGTCGAACAGCAGTTGCAAACACCCGTGTCAGATATTCAGGGATTGATAGGATGGCAAAACCTTCCTATGAATACTTAGTAATAACATTGGGTTAGCCCAACCACTGTAGCAAATTCGCTATGTTTACCTCACCCATAGCACCAGAAAAACATGTGACAAAGTTCTAGGTTAGTTTAGTGAGACCAATGCTTCTGTTACCATACGGTGATAAGTTTAAATGGGACACAGTGAGGTTAAGGTTGGGATTTTTATGGAACCACATATCTCACCCCGGAAAATAAAAATGCTGATGTCATGTCATTGAAAAATATGTATGAACTGACCCATCGTGTTATAATTACTATTCTATGGAATAGTAATATAAGTTACTACCATAAATACTTACCTAAAATTTAAAAGAAGCTTATACTATTTCCATATAAGTTTTATAGTATGCTTTAAGTTGATATTTCTCAAATTCAGCAATTTTGTGTTGTGTCACTTTTGTTGCTGTGGTGCGATATGTTGAAGCTGTTCCAAACAATGTTTATTTCTGCCATGTTATGAACATGTATACAAGTATAGTTTCACTGATACATTAGACAGAATACAGTTCACCCAAGATAGTCACGAATTAAATCCGCTTGCTCTACTTACACTTCACAGGCAGCGTAGTTGATATATTCTGAGCCACAAATCTTGCTTAGGACTGCTTTGCGAACTCACCTCTACCAATTACTGAGACAGGTTTGTTACCAAGAGAGTCGTAGCACTTATTTTATAGGTATTACAACTTTCTGATCCTTACCAAAGGACTTTTTTGCTGCATATTTGATAGGGATCTACCAATTACTACATTGATAAATGTCGTTACATCAAGAAAAGCTGTACAAATTCATCAGCCCGTCATTATTTACAAAGAATCATATAAATCTAACATTCCGTAAAGCAACATTTTAGTCGCAGTAGGGAAACGAGCTTATCCGTCTCAAAAATGAACTCTACTAGCAAAATTCGTTAAACAAAAGAACACTCATTAGTTTCTGACAAAAATCCTAAATGAAATATCTTCCGGTCTTTTGCGGCAGTTCGCGACGGGCATAAGGCTCCTCCTCCCAACTCAGCAAAGATGCTAATTGGCCACCATCGGCCCAATCCGTCTTGGGGGAGCCCGGCTGCCTTTAACTGCACGCAACACTTCCTAGAGTCGTTCGCCACCAGAATCTAAGAATAGAGGCGAGTGCACGTCCCGAAAAAGGACGTTATACCTGGTGTTTGCGTGCACGGTACACGGATGTTGAAGTGGATGCGGAGGGGAAGTAGAGGTTCATGAAAAATTCGACCATTTCCGACAAGCGTTAACAATGGAACGTGGACAGTGGAGTTTGCTGGAGTGGATACTGTAAAGCGAAAACGCTAAAAAACATTTACAGCCATTTAGGGTGCATTTAATGAGGTTAATTAGATGCATAGCTTAGAGATACTGCAGCATAGTCAGTAGATACTTCAACATAAGTATGATGTACTATGCAAATGCTGTACACGATAGTAGATTATTGTATTATTTTATTGGTTTTCAATAATTAGAACGGCTACACCTTGGAATGCATAACGCCATGTACATTGTTACTAACACATACAGTGCATTTGCGGAAGATTAAGTTTCCATTTTTATTTTGAAATACTGAGCTCATGGACGAAACCTTCTGTGAAATATTTATAAAATGTATTCAATAATAAGGTGAAAGCAAGTCATGTATCACCCCCCCCCTCATATCATTTAACACTCGTGGTGGTTATCTCGTCATTAACGAAACTGGCTGCATCTTGATGGACGGGATATCTTGTCAATGGAAGAAACCTGAACAGATTATGAACTCGTGATCATTTAAAAGACGGCAATATCTTGATGATGAGATATCTCAGGTTTTTAAAAACATGGTTAAGTCTTGAAAAGGTATCTTGTTATTTACAATTTGACTGTCATTTGCAGAACTACTCAGATTCTGATGAACGAGATACCTAGAAACTACTCGTAGGGTTAAACTTTACTCCACTACTTAGAAAAATTATAAATATATAAATTTTCAATAGAATATTTATGTTTTCAGAATATTTTTGTATTCAGAATATTTAAGTATACACATTCAGAATATGTGAGCACATATTTACGAAAAATCAGTATTCATAAAACCAGTAAGTGTTTTTATAGTAACATATTTCGGATTCTTTTTAAATCTGCCATTTTATGCAAACAGCAATCGACGCAAAATGCCATACCGTAAAACTCATCTTAAGGTAGAGAAACAACCTTCCAATTTTACTTCTCAGTAAATTTCAATTTCTCAAGTGGCAATAAAATCCCTAATATTCTGTCCCTCTGAATAAAAGTGGACATTAACATATCCACTTTCTGAAGCATTAAAATGTCCGCCGCCTGAAACGTAACATCCTGTTAACTAATTTATGCCAGGAAACTATAAATTTCTTTGAAAAGTTGCGTAATAAAACTCCCAACACAAGCCACCGCCGAGGAGCCTCACTCTGCACAGACATCTATAACTCTTCGGTTTTTAAGACGGGGCTTTACGAGGCAGTTTTATACGCAGTAAATCTTTATCCCGTAGCGGAAAAAAAAGCAGGCTCACTAAATATACATACACTCAGTGGGTTAATTAAGCTGTTTATCCAACTCTGTTTTGGCGATTCGATTTTCCACTGAGCCCGGATGGCTCAGTTATAATTCATGACATTGGCGGCGGATCAGTGATTTTCTGCGCCAGGAATAGATCCATCGATACGGTAGTGTTGCGTTGTTGGATGGAAAGAAAGTGTTTGGTGACGAAGGAGTTTGAGATTAAAAGTTGAACTTTTATATTTTTGTTTGAAGAGAGAGGTGGGAATTGGAGGGAATGACAACAGTAAATTATTTTTCTATCGAATCGGAATTCTTTATGATGCATTCTACTTCCTGAGTGTTCTTACGTCGTATAAAAATGTCAGATTTTTTCTGCGAGGTGATTTTCTGCCAATTTGATTTATTTTATGTTTATAGGAATGGTTTTAGATCAATCGATACTATATGCATAGTTTTTCTTCTCCTAATGTAAAATATAATATATAATCGATCTTTTCCAGACACTTACTTTTATATCGTTGATATATAGATTATAAGTAGAAATGAATGATCAACATTGGTTAGTTAAGTTTGGTTTACCACATGTCTGGGGTATTATAGGATTAAAAGAATCAATTATCAAGATAATAACTAAAATATTATGAAGTAACAATCGATTCGAGAACCCAGTGCATTTTCAAAATCTGACCAATTGTCGAATGACGATATGTCTCATCATAACGATATTGATGAATTTTTTACTATGACGAAATCGGTATATGGTCAGTTTTGCTAATCACAGTATACCTCAGCACGATAACCACCAGGAGGGTTTGAATTCATAAGAACTTTAAAACTGTTTTAATTATGGGTTAATACACTATTCATCTTTATATTTTTCTACAGTGTATTTAGGATAAAACAAAAACATAATTGATGGTAACATCAATAATTATCTACAATTTATATTGCATTACTTACATGAATAAGAGTTTTATACATCAAAACATATCCTTTCAATAATGCACACTATAGTAGAATTTCATTTTATTTCGTGTCTTTAAAAAGTCATAGTTTATGTACTACTGAGCACAAAAGATGCAGATTAACATGCGGAATCCATTAAATCAGACATAAAAGGATTTGAAATACCTTGAACATTACTATAAAAGACTTCGTAGTCACTTTTACCTTCTGTAACACAGCATGTATATGATCAGTAGTTAAAAAATTAGCTTAAACCTCAGAAAGTTTGGATAAATTGTTAAACTATACATCATGAACAGGATTATTCCAAAATTATTACTATTACTGCAATGGAATTATTTAATTTGTTTAAAATATATATAGGAGCAAAGGAAAAGAAAATTATTATTCGTGAAATTTGTATTTCCATTATTTTCTAAAGATATTATTTGTGTTGAGGTAAAACAGATATATATAGCTAGTGGTTTGACAGCGAATCCCAGAGACACGGGTGAAAACAGCGTCCCAAGTTCAAAACCAATGAACACGCTACCTGGTGGCCACGCTTCAGTTATTTTGCATTCGATCAATACGATAATTTAAGATTGAACTAGATAAACGGTGGACAGAAGACGTCACCAATAGCTCATTATGAATTCCATAACAATGGCAGGTGTAGCAGTTAAAATCTCAGTAGCTCTCCATTTTATCACTCTGCGGAGGGATAGAACGAGAGGACCGATATAACGAGTCATCACTTCAACAGTTATGCATTTTATGTAAAGGTTATGTAAAACTAGTTTAAAATATATCAATATATATTGTTAAAATTTTTTAAATAATTTTAAATGCGGAAGAAATAAACAGAGCATTTTTGACCATATATTTGTGAAAGAACGCGTATTCGTATTTATTTGGTAGAGGGTGCTGTTTAAGACGTCGATAACATAGTTTCTTTGGTAAAAGGATAATTCCTCATCTGATTTTGAACGGTATTATATCGCTAATCAAATGCGGAACTTGTCGTTGAAAATCCAAGCGGGAATGATGCCTAACGCCACAGAAACAATGTTATCGACTTGCCTAAACAGTCTCCTCTATAACCTAACCGAGGCATTTTCGGATACATTCTTTGCCAAAAATTGTTTACATTTTTGGGCCTATCGGCCAATTTTTACAATTCGCTCAGATATTTTCGAAATATCATGTATTTGGAAACCTATTATTTTCCTCCACGTCTGATATACCGTATTGTTTCTTTCCAATTCAGTTCAGAAGAACCTCTTTGACCTATTATTGGATCAGCCAAGGCTTGTTGCATACACGGGTGGGGTGTAAGCGAAATCTATCTCAAATGTCCTCATTTTCGAGTGATGTTGAAGTTGAGAGAGTGGGGAGCCATCTCAGGTGTGTTTTCGTTATCTGATCGGGGTTAAAAGAAATAGGAAGTGTTGTCCTTGAATCTTTCCCTTCGGAATGTATCATGGGCCATCGACAATAGCCCGTTGGGATTCTCGTATACGAAGGTAATTAACTACCTACCATTACCGTTAAATTACTGATTTTCAAGAAAAATTGTAATTTTTTCTGCTGTTTGAAAACCAAAAATTCATTAGGTAACAAGTAAATTGCATCGATTTTTAATAATGCGCTACATAAAGAAAAGTTACTGTAAGATTAAATATTTGTACGCGGCTCACTCTTGCAATGTGTTTATAAGTTTTTGATTTTAAAAGCAGGGATAATAAACCAGAAAACGAAAGTTAAAACTAACTATACAAGCGCGTTGAAAGCTACAGATATAGCATAGTAAGCAATATAATTTCTAAAACAAGAAGAAATTCAAAAAAATAGAACCAAAATGAATTTATTGAAAATGAAAGTGTTCGTAGATCAGGTAGTCATCAGGGAGGAGCCTCACCCTTACAACAACACAATATGGTGTTTCATATATATATATATATATATATATATATATATATATATATATATATATATATATATATATATATATATATATATATATATATATATATATATGAGTCGGAAAACTCTAAGAAGTTGTTCATACACTCCCCCAAACATCATTAAAAGCAAATACACAAAACAATTAATTCAGCACAATTAATTTAATTGGTAATATTTACCTCAAAACTGATTTCTCTCTTTTTTATATATATTCAAGGCTGCCCAAGAAGTTTACAAACGAACTTCAAACTCTCAGATTAAGTATGAACTTTTAAAAAGTACAGATGCAGAGCTGAATTGAATGAGTCCTTACATCATGTCGAGAGTTAATGTTTCATGAAATTTATACATTTCAATTGCAGTGTGTAATCCATGTTTACATCATGCGCTATCTTAAACTAATGTAACTTGCTGTACTTAGGGGAAGCAGACATCTTTTTTTCGAATCTGTAATACTAACTTTACTGCTACAAGAGTGGTATAAATGGAAAAACTCCGTTGCAAATCTTGATGCCAATGACTGGAATAATGACTAAATGAATAAACTGATTAACTGGTTTTACAAATAGATGTGTTCAGAATAAATTATCATATCGTTGAAATTCAAATGATTTCTGAATGTTTGTTGGTTATTTTCATAGCGATTTGTTTTCATAAATACAAGACTTTAAATAAAACATTTTATGTTTAATTTGGCATCTGCGTTTATTTTGGTATCATAATGATTCAATATATAGTGATTTAATGTACTACAAATAAATCCTGATCAATCAAAATCATTTTTGAGGTAACGATTATCAATTAAATTAATTAAGCTGAAATATTTGATGATTACATGATTGGATGATTACATTATTGGATGATTACATTATTTGATGATTGTATTTTATTTTATGATTACATAATTCGATGATTACATTATTAAATGTCCTCATTATATGGAACATAGTGACTACCGTATAGAAGCGTGATTTCATAAATCGAATTTAATTCTAAAAATTATTTAAAATAACTCCTTTTTTGAAAATGAAGCATAATAAACATTGCTACTCCAAACAAACTTTTGACTAATACTTTCCTATAAATGCATCTCTGTTCATGAAATGATGGCGCATGAAACTAAGTCGAAATAAATCCCTGGGATGCGAACAGAATTCATCCCGAGAGAAAATTTCGACCATATGTCAGTTTCCTTTGGTGTATCGGTGTTTTGATGGACACCCATAAATCACGCGCTGATGACGTCCCATAGAAACGACAGGCTCTGCCTCGTGACGTCAGGAGGCACATTCTGCACTTTAGCGCACCTTCTTATACGTCTGATTTCTTCTTGATGGATGAAGAGGAAGATGTCATCTGTTAGCAACTTTTTTGCTCGTTTTTTATCGCCTTTCTTCCGAATATATTGCATTTCCTAAGATTTATTAGCTAAAAATGATACCAGGAGTATATTACCATGAAAGAGCTGTTGTAATGGGTATACGGATAGTAAATTAATTCATATACACTCAATGATTTGTTGCTAGAAACTTTATTATGAAAATTTGTTTTTCAAGTGAAATTATTCAGCAAATCTAAGACCTATCCATCTTTGTTAATGTGATAGAACCATAGATTTTATTGTAAATATTGAGATTGTATATACTACTCTTTGAAACATAGCCCGATTCAAAGAATATTATATTAACAATTGGATTGCTGTTTCAAATCTATCGTGGCATCAAATGTCTGCACATTATCGTGGTGTGGAAGTTTGGAGAGATGGGTGCTAGATGTCGACCTCACTTCTCACCATTTTTCAATGTAGCGATGTCCTGTCTTCGAATCTTTTCCTCCGAGAATTATCCCGGACCATCACCAAAAGCCCGATTTGTGGCTCCTGTCCGACTTTAATTTAAATAAAACTTCAAAAATTATACTACCGACTATATGTTCGTAACAAATCTATAAAATATGTAAAGCGCACAGTAAAGCAAACTTTTTACGTTGCAATTTGCTTCCGAGTTATTATGTCAAAAAACTTTGCTAATGATAAACACCTCAGGCGTTTTAACAATCTGATTGGTTTATTATATATTCAACTTTTATTTTTCAGACAAAAATATAAAATAAATTTAAAGTGAAAGCTGCTTGTAGTCTTAATATGAACTATCTCAGGTATAATATATACTGTTAACTAGCTAAAATATACAAATAAAATGTACCGTATTAACTACTTGAAAATCAGTGCTCAGGAACTATTAAAATACCTAACATTTCTAAATTAGCAGTACAAGTAAGCATTAAAAACTATCAACACAAAATCATTTCATTTTGTATCCATCGGACTTGGAAATACCTCCTCTTTGAATAATTGAAGATAACGAATAATTAATTAATTTTGGTATGGAAGCAACTTGAATTGTAATATTTGATTACTGCATCAGTTTAATTTCTAATTGTATAAGCAAATTTGAATAGTAAATTCGAAATCACATTGCACTAATTGTGTTTACGTGACGACAAAATTATGATCGAGTTGATATATCTCTTCTCCAACATTAATAATTTACATGCAGTTTCGTTTGATTAACATTGATTAATACGTTTACGTGGTGATTTAAAATGTGTACATTAAAATTATGCACCAACGGTAAGATAAATTTATTAATTTTCAAGCCTGCAATTTATCAGTAAATAATGAATTGAGTACCCTATTCCTTTTAAATAAATATTTATTGATCTTTTAAAGGAAATAAATAATTAATAATTAATATTTTCAAACGAGATTACATACTTCAGTGTGTTCAGTATTATTCATGTTAATATTATATTTTTAGAAATACTAGTTTCATATTTGTTAATTTGTGTGCATTTATTAACATTCATCACATCCATAGACAGTAAGTAATCCTTTCAAGCGCAATACAGCGCTCCATATTGCTAATATCCTTCAAGAGATAGAGAGAATGATAGGCGTAACAAATTGATCTAAAATAATTTAATGCATTTAAGTTCAACATTTGGTGACCTCCGAGTTTAAGAAAAGCTCCCAGATTATTAAAAGCTGTTAGATAAGAAAGTATCCCCTTTGCTTAATATTTTGTAAAACTCACAATTAAGAACATAAAAAAATATCTAAATCACTGTATTTAATATGAATTAAATTTTTCAGAAGGATTTTAATTAAAACTTAACTTTCCCACTTATCTAGCTAGGAGATATCTTCAAATTCCTATGAAATATCTGTTATGATTTTGGTTTAAAAAATGTATAAATTATTTGATTGAGAAAGCATGTCTACTTTAATTAGATTATGGTGAATTTCGATTTTCTAAATTATTGCAGAAAAATATAAAATGTTTTATATTATAACTTAACTTTATATCAACACAATAATTTAAATTTATAACAACTGAAGCATTTCATACTGCTCCGTTTAATCATAAAAGGTACATCAGATACAGAATTGCATTTATAGGAACTATAGTGATTGGAGAGACATTCAACGTTTAATGCATCATTAACCTCGATGTTAAGTATTCATTCCACAGTAGGTACGACGGATTACGATTGCATGTTGAATTTGGTTTCATGCTATAAGAGACATATGTGAGCATCTGCGTTAGACACAAGACAGGTCATATTAACCAATGAACATATGTGGGCATCTGCGTTAGACTCAAGACAGGCAATATTAACCAATGAACATAGACACACTAAGAAAATTTAACTAACACAGAAGAGAGCACTGCGAGGACAAGTCGAACCTAACAGGCATTTAACCTACACCACCTACAATTCACAGGTACCTCGCGCAATGAGTTATGGCGGCCCCTAGACGTTACGAAGAGGTAATAGGAAAAAATAACATCATAGGCACCTGAAGAAAAGCGCTCCGATTGTCCAATAGGGCAAACATCATACATGAAAGGAAAGGCACGAATCAGATGAAAATATTCTCTAAATTAAAGGAAAGATTATGAGAAGACACGTGATCAATAAATTATTCTGATCATCATGGTTTTTAGTATTCCAAGTTTGGTCAACCAAATTTTAGAAACGTAGACTTTGCTAAAAACTTTAAAAAGGACAGACGAAACGTTCAATAAAGTTAACGCCAAGAGTGGACCAAAGCTAATTTTCTCTTCTTAGCTTACATCACATATCAAGAGAAGACAAAAATGAATTTATCTCCAAACCAGCAGCGAATGTCGCGCAGGTAATTTATTTATAATTAAACAATTTTCCACAATTGCTTTTCCAGCTTGAGAGCAAGAGAAAACACATGAAAGAGAATAAAAGATTTCCTAAATAAACCACAAAATAATGAGAAGTAATGACATATATCATCATATCATCATAATGATCATGAGTTCTTTGAATTTAGACAATCAATTTTCAAGGAGGTGGAGAGATTTACAAGAAACGTTCAACGTAACGCTACAAGATTTCCAAAGCTAGTTGGTACTTACGACGCATACCATGTCAAGAAAATAAAACCAAGGACATCCTATCGACACCAGAAGCGAATATATCACAATTGATTTGGTATCCTGAGAAAAATCACGAAAGCGAACAAAATATTTTCCATATAAAACGAAAGAAAATGAGGAGGGAGTCTAGACATCTATCAAGCTACCAGGTCTTAAAGGTTGTGAGTTCTCGAATTTAGGCAAGTAAAGGTGGATACATTTATGAAAACTTCGACGACAAATTGAACGTTCAACATTGTCCAACAGAGCACCATCGCTAATTGTCTACCTCCATGGCCCACGCCCCAAATAGGGAGAGGACAATAAAAACCGATGACATCCTCTCGACACCATCTCCGAATGTCTCACAATTGCTTTGTCATCTCGACAGAGATCTCTCAAGAAAAGAAACACGGAAACCCGAGAAGAGCGAGAGCGGAGGATACTCCAAATCAAGAGAGGGGAAAGAGACGAGGAGTCACGTGATCAATCAGGAAACCCGGTCATCATGATCGGAAACGAATCGATGGCGTGGTGTGGGGGCAGGAAACTTCATCCCCCCAGGGCCCCCGGTGATCGATGGCCAGGCGAGATCAAGGAGACGCCGGCCGTGGGCCCTGAGAGACGCGGACAATGCGCGTTAATGATGCCTCCGTGCCATTAGCCCGTCTTCGGGAATGGCTTTTATTACTGCGCAGACTATATTAAGATACAAATTCCAGAGGGTCTCTCGGGAGTACCGATGTTGGAAGTTCGTTGCAAGGCAGGTGGTTTCTTCGAGCGGCACGTAGGAAGGTAACGGTCAAGCACTCGATATTACTTTCGGGATACAAGTGACGTTGCGCAATGTGTACATTGCGAATTTAATCTGTGGTGTGTTCGCCATTCCCTAAGTCACTTTATTTGCTGAAAGTCAACAACACATTTTTACATTGATATGGTATAGATATCTATAAATAACAAACGGCCGTACAAAGTTAAATTAGTCCATATATATATCGTACAAAGATTGATTGGTATTTGGATTTGGGTGCTTAGGCCATGCGCCAACAAAAAATACAACGAAAAATAATATCATGCAATTAATACCTTATGAACGCAGTATGTACTTATACGCTGGATTTGAAGGTGAATGGACAATACTGTTATATGTGCTTGAATTTAACCCTCCTGATGATTTCCTCGACGAGGTATTAGCAAAACTGACGAGATCTTGATATCAACGAGATAATTCGTTATTTGTTGGAAATTGACCAAATCGTGATTGACGACATACTGCGTTATGGTTCACGTTGAGTAGTGAGTGAAATATGAACTCTTAATTTGATTTAAGGATCTAGGGTCTTCACAAGTCAGAATATATATGCATATTCCTTAAATCAACCTTGAAGTTTGTTTTCCACAACTCCATGACCACATATCCTGAAGATTAAATAAATAGTGTTTCAGTATCACCACATTGGGCACGCATTTTGTAGTATTATATGTAGGTTGGATGTGTAAATTGTCAAGGACTGAAGAGTGCTAAATTTATTTGTTATTAAAACAACTTACAATAATTGGGGAAGCATAAGGGGAATTATAACCTAATCTTAAAAGAATGTGATACTTGTGTTTGGAAAGTTCTTTTTGAAACTTTAAAAAATATGTATTGACTGTCGCAAAACTGGTACTTTCATTGTTATTTGTATCACTACTGGTAGCTAAAACACAAAGTAAGAACATAGTAAAAGAACCTTGCAGTGTTACTCAATAAATCACTGCTTTAATTGAACGTCAAATAAAACATACACGTATCTTGTGTTCTTAATAGCTAAAAACTGTGTTTTAAACTTTTTCACTACTTTTTTCAAATTTGATAAGCAATATGAGAGCGTAAACTCATCTCGTTTTCTAATTTAGTAAAACTTACATACGTAGTAAAAGCATAGTTAGTGAAAAAAGGTTTTTAAAAAATGATTCATTCGTTAATGTGAATACACCTTTTTGCTTAAAAAAGTACGTAGAAATATTATACGGAACACCCAAGAGAATTTTATAAAATTTGTAAATATGCTTTAGCATGATTATTAACCCATGAGAAATCCGCAGTTTTTTATTAAGGTGCAAAATGCAAACCACTAAAAGTGTTTTGTTCGAAATAAATTCGATTTAAATGTTTTATCTTTTATTCTTAACCGTAGCAAAATCAATTTATCATAAAATTATTTGTATTTTAAATTTGTTTTGGGCTTCATCAAATTAGATAAGTTTAGTAGAAACTTAATATTTTGTTTTACGGCACTAAATATAATTGCATATTTTTTACAGTCTTCCCAGCAGAATTCCCGATTGATGCAATGTTTGAGACGTACGGTTTCTGTTGTTTTAAACTATTATATTGATGAATTTCTTAATAAAGTTAATAATATACTCTATAAAGTAGTTCATAAGGTGTGAATATTGACAATACGAATGAAATCGTATACGTAATTGAAAAATTGGTAGGACTGTTATAAGCACATAAAAGGACAAATGCAACTTACCTATAGCTTTCAATGGTTAAATATTTCTATTGATTTCTTTTCTCTAGATTAAGCATCAGAATAAGCATTTTTGATAATATGTAACGAAATATACAGACTATCCAAACGAAATGTAATTTTGTATTCAGAAATTAATTTTCGTTCTTCAAAATTCAGCATCAAAAATTTTATTTCTTAGAGTATTCATAATACAGTAGGTTTACCTTAGGGTTGTAGTCTTTCAATAGACACTAATTGTTACCTTATTTAAAAATATTATTAGTATGAGGAGATTTATAACCTTTACACCTTTCTTTTTATTAAAGTAAACAAAACAAATGGAACTTAATCTTTTAAAATGTATAAGTATTGATTGATACGCAAAGTCCCGATAAAGTCGCATAGTTTCCGTCAAAAGTGTAAAGAAAGTTCTGTAAAAACGACTAAAATCAATTTCTATTAAACATTTAAACCTTATATTTGCAGCCACTTAGTATGCTGCACATTTCTCTAGACACTAACTATTTTATTTAATTCCGTCCATGAACTGCGGTTGTCTTTTTTGTTAAGTCATTGAATATAAAATATAAAAACGCACAATATCGAAACATTATATATATTCATCTATTCAAAAGAATATAGAAACTTATCGGTTCTGTCATGTTTAAGAATATTCCTAGCGAATGGAAAATGTAGTCTTCAATGCAAAATTAATTTTTGACGCCAACATAGAAAACGAATTCTATATATAAAAAAGAAGGCTCATACAAAGAAAAGTAACTGTTTTTCCCGTTTCCGTGGCTTTATAACAATGTCCATGGACTCCATGATTTGATCCTAAATGCCTATTAGTGTGATCTTGATACTCGTACCAAAAAAATATCTATACCTAATCTGATTGCTTGGGATTTCGCAGTAATCTGGATATGTTTTCACCGGAACTCTTGCGTGACCGGAATAGTTCATGAACTTTTACTGAATATTTTTCTGATGATACTTTTTTGTACTCCTTTCCACCCCGTTTCCAAGTTCTGGTCACGGACCAAAGAATATTAAATGTTTTATTTATACCGAGGCTTACTCTCGCTTCGCTTAGCTTTTCATCGGGCGCTGGAAACGGACTGATTGTTTCTGAGCATAAAAGTAATTTTTGTTTTCACTTTTGAGCTCCATCTTGCCGGGGATGCGTAAAGAAGGGTATGAATAAAAAACAGAACATACATTGTAACCGTAAGAGTTTGAACGTGTGGCAGGAATGATAAACTGCTTTTTATACCGAGGCTGATTGTTAGGTGAAATTTTGCTCGCTTGTATAATTAGCCACATTTTTAAACTAAAGTTAACCACATCGTATCAATGTAAGAACTTAATCTTTTGACTACAACTATAGATATAACTAGTGCGATTCTTATAACTTTCAAGGTAGGAAAATGTAGGAAAAAAGAATTATCGATTGCACATTAGTTACTATTATATTTTCGTATTATCGTCTGTACACTAATTACTGTTTTATTTTCGTATTATTGTCTGTATAATAATTACTGTAATGTTTTCGTATTATCGTTTGTGCTCTAATTACATGTATATATTTTCGTATAATTTCGTTTGATAAGAATGGCAACAGTATGAAAGAGGTCACACAGTTTCTGATATCCGCGTTCATTTCAAAAACGAATGTTTGATAACACAGCCATGTAAATATTTCTATGTATGGAGTCAGATTCAATAAAGTGTATTTTTGTAGAAAATGATTTAATAATTTGATTCGATAGTCTCGTAACACCAATCAATCTTGTCATGAACAAGTTGTCTAATTATATGTCTAATTATATAAACACATGTCTAATTATATTTTTTACAAGTATTTTTCGAACAAATACTGTGAAAAACAGCAAAAAACAAGTCGTAATTGATTTCATGAATTTTGGAAAAAATAACTGTCTTTCCAAATTTTTATTCCAAATGCACAAACTTATGAAATATAACATAATAAATAACAGAAAAGTTTCAAATCTCTACATCAATTACAACAAAAGCCAGAATTTCAAACACACTTTAGACATGAAAAATAAAAAGCCGTTAGAAAGTGTTTTGCAGTTTTAAATACAATCGGTTTCGGTTCTTAAATTTGATAGAAAAACTTGAATACCTCGCTAAATAATGTAGTCACAGCTATAAAATTTGCGCACATGTTCTTTAAAGTTGTATAACTAATAAATGATAATAAAAATATTTTCAAAATTTTGATCAATTTCAGAATGCTGTGTCTCTTTAAAAAGCAGCAGCTTCCCTTTCTCCCATTACAAGATGGTCTTCGGTTGGATCGAGTTTCGAACTCGTAACCCTCTTGTTGGGAATACGCTACCCTTCTTTCCGTGGCTCCTCAAAAATGAAAATTGGGAAACTATATAGCAACTAAAAGAAATATCTGCATATGGCGTGTTATGGAGATTCCCTATTTATATCTTCATTATCATTAAACACACTGATCCCGGTATGTTCATATAATATAGTATTGCTCTAACCTACAGACCACATAATGAATAAATAACCGCATTAGGTGGTTGAAAAAAAAATCCGAGTAACATTTTTTTTAGTCACGAATATCAAAATTGTTATCAAAATTTTTATAGGTTAAATAATGGATATATGCGTATATTAACTCCTAAAGAGTTAGAGAAGAAAATGATAGTAAATTATTGTATGAAGTATTTCTGAATGCTAATGCAATAGACAATAGAATGAGTATAAAGAAATCACTCCATTCGTTTTGCACATATTATTAATTCTAAGTCTAGTACCACAATTGAACAGTCTACGCAATTCAACGGGAAAATATCTGTCTATAATGTTTCGATGGGCAGTCGACAGCGATGGGAATTCCAGAAAAATAGATTGAGAAAATGTAGCAAACATATTTTGGTAAGAAAACCGAAAAACATTACGTGAAAGATATTTATTTCCTATATGATGCTATCAGAGCAAGAGTGGCCTAACCTACCAACAAAATTCAATGGAGGAAAACTAGATTTTCTTTGATCCCATTTTTTATATACTATATTTATCTACAATATGATTTGAGATTCTGAAAATTTATTTATCAGGGATCAATACTAAGTTATTTTGTAATTTTAGAAGACTTGAACCAGCGAAAAAAGTAAAATGTACGTAGTAAAAGGTAATAATAAAATTTTCGGGATTTCGTGGGTTAGGTCACTCTTGCTCTGATAGCCTCAAATCGTTTTATGTCTATTTTCTCTTTAATTACATACATTCTATAAAATTTATCTAATCATAGTATTAAGACACCAAGTGGTTTTGACGAGATAGCTCGTCCATGATGATTGATAAATTTCGCGATTTGTCAGGACGAAATCCAGATTTGATCAGTTTTTTTTAAAGAATGTTGATATCTCGTTCATCAAGAACTGGTGAGTTTTTAAAATGACATGATACCTCAATTCAATCCCCAGGATGGTTAATAAAAGCTATTTCATGACTTTGCATCGCACATATATAACTCTCAACGTACCTATTTTCTCGTAAAATGGAATGAGGACAGGTCAAGAACATGTTTCAAAGATATCAAATAAGTGTAGTAAATAAGTCTCAGCGTATATAATAATAAAAATAATAAATATAAAAAAAAAATTTTAAATAATATAATAAAAAATAAGGAGTAATAATTCTCTCTAAAATGATCGTCCTTCTTATGAAATGAAGAAATAACAGACTCAAATTTGTGTTCATAGATAAAAGCGAATATATTGTTCTCTATAAGGTTGAAGCCTTATCAATATTAATTCGATCAACCTCTTCTTTTCCACGTATTTAGCTAATTTCGACTCATCTACAAGGACAATATAGTACATTTGTTAACATCCCAAATGAAATTACAAATGACAATAGATAAACGAATTTCTTATGCTAATGTTAGGAGCGATAAAAGTTTCTCGCAAGTCAATTTGAGTAAAACGTGAGTCAAAAAAATTGAATATTAAGCTTTTGGTAACCACATATTCAAAAAATATCACTTTCCTCTAAGCTACCGTCACCACACTCCAACGAAATTTCGGTTGATCTTTAAAAATCCTGACAGCTGTCGTTTGCGAATTATTTCATTTTGCTATACCGTCGTTCTTCCAATTAAGGTTAGCGAAAATGTCATTATAATATATGTTCAATCCGGCATCCAGTCAATTAGTTACGAATTATATTGCCTGCATATCAAATTCTTCGACCTGTACATCACGAAACAATTCCAATGCTTCTGAAATCACATGGGATTGGTCGGTAATCAGGTAATTTCATCTTTTTGTGAGCAATGCTATTGGAATAATATAACTGCATAACATTTTCGTCATTTCTACTGCATTAAATGATAAAGTCTTCAACTACGGACAATGGGAAATGAATTTCCTGTTACATTAAAACAGATTGTGGCAGCTCCACGAAATGGGTAATCATCCATTTAAAATAGGACTAGTGAGAACGTTTTGATTGAATTTACGAGTTCTAAAGAATTTCCTTAAGAGAAATTTCGAATCTAATTTCATCACGTTTAAGATGAGTTTTTGTATTTTAGAGGGGTTTAAGTTTTATCAAAATGAAACACTGATTGATAGAGATTGTACTGGAATACTAACTCTCCAAGTGAATTTCAACAAGATATATCGAAAAAGATCAGGACAATTTTGCTATTAACGAGATACATCATCATCAAGGTATGGTGGTAAGTTTGATTATTATACCATCATATGATGAATTTATTTCTATTGACGAGGTATTTCGTTGATGTAGCTATGGTCAGTTTTCTACGAATGGCGAAATGTCTCTTAAATCCAGTTGTGTTCAGGTTTCTTCAAATGACGAGATATATCATAAATCCAGCTACGTTCAGTTTTGCTAATGACGAGGTACCTTGTTTAGACAACCCCGCGGATTAAAGTGTGCCTTACAATACTTAAGTACTAAGTGATCTTGTATCAGGCCTAGTAAATCCGAAACACTTGTATTGAAAGACGAAAATTGATTTGTGAGATGGATGGAGAAACATGGAGAAATAAAGATTTTCTTTCAATAATACCACGAAAGAGCTCTCTGCCAGATGTTACTCGGAAGATATATTTGTTTTTCTGATTTGGTGAGGCTGGCTTGCATGTTAGCAAATGCCCTCCCATGGCTGTTGGGCTATTTGGTGGAAAGCTGGCCAATAGTGACGGTAAGTTACCTCGACTCATCCTCCTAGGTATCTGATTCTTGGACAAGGGCGAGGAGCATCCATGATGCCATGAGCACACAGCTATCAATTCGGGGAGGACAACACACATGGATCCTATACAGGTGGGCAGCAGTGTAGTCGTACCCAGTTGGTTGTCGTCCGGAACATCGTCACGACGACTGACTGAGGGTGGCCTTATTGATTAGGTAAGAGCCATATCTCGTCAAACTGCATCAATCAGAGTTTTTTCTCACATAAATTAACATGGACACACACACACGAAAAACTGACTAAAATGTACATAAGAACTGGGAGAATTACTGTCAGATGAAGTGGAGATAAAAAGTGGTGTGTTGTGTCCCACTGGTTTGATTGGAACATGCTGCTTGAAGTGGATTTCGAGCCAATGCTAACATTCGTAAGTCCAGTTTCGAGGACAGCCTGTAAAACCAAGAGAAAGAGCCTCCTCTGCAATCAAATGATTAGGGTAAAAATGTTTATCAGACTGGTAGGTTTCGTATGCTGCAAGGGCCAATTCTGGTCAATACTTATTTTTCCCTTTAAATCATGGACATGTACACAAGGAAATTCCTTTGGCACGAAAAAGAGAATTACCCACAGGAATCAAACCTTTACCGCCTTCAGTTAGAAGGCTGCCAGAGCAGTGGGAAAACCCAATGATCCACTAAAATGTTCGGAAGCTGCGAAGAATTCCAAAATAGTCTCATCCCAAAATGTATTGATTCAGTCTACAGTTTAGACTTAGCCTTTAAAGAAATATGGCACCGCGTTTCTTTATTTGTTTCGGTAAGTAGTTAGTAGTAGTGTAAGTCACGTAAGTAAATAGTAGTAGTAAGAAGTTTCGTAAGTAGTTAGTAGTAGTAAAAAGTTTCGTAAGTAGTTAGTAGTAGTAAGAAGTTTCGTGAGTAGTTAGGAGTAGCAAAAAGTTTCGTAAGTAGTCGTAAGAAGTTTCGTAAGTTGTTAGTAATAGTAAGAAGTTTCGTAAGTAGTTAGAAGTAGTAAGAAGTTTCGTTTGTAGTTAGTAGTTGTAAGAAGTTTCGTAAGTAGTTAGAAGTAGTAAGAAGTTTCGTATGTAGTTAGTAGTTGTAAGAAGTTTCGTAAGTAGTTAGGAGTAGCAAAAAGTTTCGTAAGTAGTCGTAAGAAGTTTCGTAAGTTGCTAGTAGTAGTAAGAAGTTTCGTAAGTAGTTAGAAGTAGTAAGAAGTTTTGTATGTAGTTACTAGTTGTAAGAAGTTTCGTAAGTAGTTAGTAGTAGTAAGAAGTTTCGTAAGTAGTTAGTAGTGTTAAGACGTTTTGTAAGGCGTTAGTAGTAGTAAGAAGTTTCGTAAGTAGTTAGTAGTAGTAAGAAGTTTTGTAATATATGTAGTGAGTAATAAGAATCACAGTAATACATTTGTCTGTGATTTAAACTGAATAGAGGAATATCTTTGAGCACTTTGAATGGCAGGAAAACACTCTACGCAAAACATTATCGAGTCTAAAGTGCACGTGCTTCATTTCCCCTCTCGAGGAAAGCACAAATGAGTTTGATAAATGTATCCGAAGGAAAAAATACCTCTCCCGAAAGATTCAAAATGAGCAACCCCAAAAGCACACCACAAAGTGGAGGAAGAATCCATTTGCAATCAGACACTGAGAACAGAATTTTGAACTTATCCGTTTCACTCAAAACGAGCAAACAGACTCAAGTATCCACTCAGCGCAGAATCAGACGCGTACTTTTTCCCTTTTCAATTCCCTACCACTTGGAGTTATTTGTTCAATGTGAATTCATAAATTCCTCACCCCCCAAGTCGGGGAAATTCTTCCCTCCTCTAATGGATCTTTCAGGAAGTAAATTCGGTTGCGAGGGAAACATATTTACTCTGCAAAATAGCACCGAGGACGACTCGCGCC
This sequence comes from Metellina segmentata, assembly GCA_947359465.1. Taxonomy (NCBI): domain Eukaryota; kingdom Metazoa; phylum Arthropoda; class Arachnida; order Araneae; family Tetragnathidae; genus Metellina; species Metellina segmentata. The sequence goes on from OX375873.1 coordinate 132,891,426, forward strand.
TTACGCATATCACAGGATCCTTGTTTCGTATCCAGTTTAATCTTAACTCATATTTCGTCTCCCCGAAAAAAATGCGAGTTATTTCTTCCCTTTTACTATCTCTCTCTTTGCATTGGATTTCCCCTAAGATAGAGGGAAAACTTTTAGCTTTACTTTTCTCGTGGAGGATTTTACCTATCACCATGGTAACGTCCATGCTTCATTAATGACAGTCGTATTTCGAGAGATGCGATGCGCGTATAAGCGGAGCGCGTCGAATGAAAACGGCGGATTTTGTTCACATGATGCGGATAGATATCATGAAAATAATGCCTGGATCCATCGAACAAGTTTGAATCTTTGTGGGATTCTGTTCAACTGGTAATTTAATAAAACTAGCAGGCCTGCATAAAACAATGGGCTGAGGATTATTAATTGCTTATTTCTGTTGTAATACTCATATTTGATACCTTATTGAGATCCATTTATAATGAATACGTGAATTGATATGAACATTACATAACTCCTAAATTAATCAAAAATATAAAGCTGTAACTCATGTACTTCTTACGGGTATTCAATCTTATTCGTAATAGCGCATGTAAAAAATGTATGCACCTCAGTAAGGTTTCTGTAGTTAGTTTCTGAACACTTCCTTTGGAATTGCGTCTCATTCACTTACTAATACAATTAGGTAGCCTTTGACGTCTATAACTACACAAAGCAGCATTCCCTGTCATTCGTTGTCATGTTTATTCACTTTTGTAATATAGTGTATGTTAAGACGTATCTCTATGCCCCGTTACCAAAATTACCATCTGAATGTTCCTTTGATTACAACCTCATGATTTGATAGTATGGTTATGTATATTTCGACGTCCATACCTGCTGTTACAGTGGCTTGCATTTTCTTCTCTGCTCTAATTTCTATCATCGGGATTTCTCATAGTTTTCTATAGAATTTAATTAGAGCCGTAACCTTCCGTGTAGTTTTAGCATTAGTATGCAGATCCGTAGATCAAATCATGTATATTCAAACTAAGCTTCGAAATTGGTTACTGAATCTCAAAGCTGTTGATTTCATCTTGTTTATGAGCTTACCATTCGTTAACATGCACTGTCGATTTCTGTACCATGTTCATTAATGAAATGCATTGATATGTTATTCAACTTCAACGGGGATTCAGTATTTAAGCTAACTGATAAAGATGGTGGCAAAAAAATGTAAGTTCAGTGAAATTCATGATTTTGTAGAATCTTATATTATCAGTTTATAGCAGAACCAAAAATCCTATTTTGTTAATCATCATATGATGAATTTGTCACTATACTACACTGGTTAATTAAGAATGAAGGTATAGTTGCATTTAATAGCAGTGCTTGGTAATGACTTTTATGGCAAAAAAATATGATCTGGATACCCAGAAATTTTACATAGCATATAACGTTTGTATATATAACTTGAATTCAGAAAGAAAAATATATTAAAATTGATTTAGATTAGATATTCTGGTAAACGTTTGTCCGTGTAGGGAAACTATATCCAATTACAAAAGTTTTGAAATAATATACAAGTTCAATTGATCATTTATTTTATCGTGTAGTAAATATATTAATCTTATGAGGGGTTTATTGGCATGGTTGCTCCTTATAACCTGTAATCTCGCCTACGTAATTTCTAATCAAATTTCCATCTTTCTTTACAGTAGAGCGTTTCCAAATGTTTATATCTTAAGGAAATTACTATAGAATTCTTAAAAACGATTATATTCTAAGAAGACGAATAGAATCTTTGAATCTTTCAAAGGAATCATGTTCTACGAAAAAAAAACAATATAATCATCACAAAAAAAATATTCTATTCCAAGGAAAGGATCAGTAAAATCTTTCTAAGGAACGACATAATCAATGGTTCCTTAGAAAGATGTGAAAAGTATTAACACCGTACAGGAGCAACACAACGGGCTATTTACAGCGGTCGTAGATCAATCTCCCAACACAAATAACAACACAATGCAATTTTGAACCACGGTCAGATGACGAGGCAAAGCCTGAGCTCCACCTCATTCTTCAAACTTCCATACCACTCAAAACGTGAGGACATTTGAGGAGGCAGATTTAAAGTGAACCATCCTCCTTTGTTGACGATGGTCTTTGGTTCAATTCGAACTCCTCAACACTCCGGTTGCTAATCTGTTGCTCTACCAACGAGGCTACGCGGCCCTCTGTGCTGCGGGATAAAAGTTGTACTAAACTTCTCGAATATATTACAATTCTGAAATGGTTAAAACATTAGTTTCAATTTATTATGAAGCCACGTCACCAGTTAAAAAGCTAGCTGTGTTGCTTCAGAGTGACGATAATTAAAAATACCAATACCACTACCATTTAAAAGCTAAATTTGCGTACATTTAATACCAAAAAGCTAATGTTGGTAAAATGCACTACCCTACACTAATGAACCGCACAAAAAGATGTGATGGTATAAGGGAAATAATAAATGCTTTAATAGGGGGATGGTCCCACACGTGCTGCAATTACACTAGCAACCCTTTTGGAATACTTTCAACATGGTTTTGATACACAGCTATGGGTATTTGTGTCCATTCCTGCAGCAAGAATGTCGACAGCTCAGTAGATTTCGGACGTGGTTCCCAGGTCCGTAAGTTTCGCTCTACCTCGTCACACAAATATTCTATGGGGTTGAGGTCGTGACTTTGAGTAGGCCAGGGAAGACGTTTTACATCCGTATCTTGACACCAATGCTTGACAGAGGCTGCAACATGACATGAAGCGTTGTTGTCCTGGAAGTAATATTAGTCCATTCCATAAAATTGCCGGAGCGTACGAAGATCCCGACTGTCCAAATTGACTGTTGATATAGGTGTCGGAATTCAATTTACCAGTAATAACATGCAAAGGTCCCAGGCCATACCACGAAACCCCCCCCCTCTCAAAAAAAACTATTACTCGGAGTTTATCATCATGGATCAAGTTTGTACAACAAGGGGACACAGAGGGCTTAAATTTCAATAGGGACAACAGAACAAGGGGCCATGGGTATAATTTGAATAAGACACATTTTAATCGGGATTTAAGGAAAAACTACTACTTTAATAGGGTAATAGACAGTTGGAACGCGTTGCCTGAAAATATAGTTAATTCAAAGGGAGTGTACGAATTTAAGACACAATTGGATAGTCAGTGGGAATTCATAAACAAAGGACCAGCCTTGTTGGGCTTGAGCCTGTAGCTGGTCGTCAATATTTGTATTTGTATTTGTATTTGTTTATACAAATCCGCTGCTGTCCGGTCCATTATTGTAGGGTTGTTTATGGTGTAAGTTTATTGAAATAGTACGACTTAAATCCATGTGCAAATGCTGTGTTTAAAGATTTTTTTTTAGTTGAAGGGAGGAGTTTCTGTCCAGACAAAACAAGAAGAATCACGATTTTAGTCAAAAGGAAAATTGTATCAACTTTGCTAATGCTCTCTATTTCTAGCTAGCTATTTATGTTAGATGGTTCACATACAATACATCAAAAAGCACCTGGAATGCTGTCATAAAACAAAACGTACCAATTTATTGTTCGAAAATTATTCCTTCTCCGTCAAAGTAATCTTCTCCGACTTCATTGCTTTTCTGGCAAAGTTTTGTTCTATCCTCAAAACATGACTTAAAGTCGTTTTTGTGAAATTCCTTCAGAGTTTGTAACGAATTTTCTTTTGTTGCATCAATGGGCCCAAAATGGTGACCATAAGGAGTGAGTTTCACCCATGGAAATAAGGAAAGGTCACACGGTGCCTTATCAGGTGAATACGAAGCTTGTAAAGCCGTATTTGTTGAATGGCTCGTAAAAAAGTTACGAATAATAATTGCATTGTGAGGAGACGCAACATCGTGATGCAAAACCAATGAGTTATCTCACCACAATTCAGGTCGTTTTTGACGAATTGCTTCACGCAAACGGCGCAAAACATTGAAATAATAATTTTTATTGTCCGTCTGGCTGGATTGGTAGAAATTCAAAATGCTCAACTCTACGATAATCCACTAAAATCTACCTTCTTTGAATTTTTTATACAGATCAAATACTGCTGTTTTTTCTAAACAATCGTCTTTATGAAGCTTTATGCAACATTTCAAATGTGTTTTCAGCATAAATTCTATTGCGGAAACAAAATTAAATTCTTGTCCTTTGCTATATATTGTATTTCAAAGAAAGCATTCCGGATACGTTTTGATCACAGAAGTATATAACAATGTAACAAAACAATGTATTGAGATAAAGAGAGGCTCCAAACCAAAAGCCCAAACCTCAGAGATTTTAACTTATATGATTACTTGAAGGTAATATAACTTGTAGAAAGGAATCATCTTTCTACATCAACATTTATATATTAGTTGGTTGATTTGAGGTTTAAGTCGCACAGTCCAAACTAAAATAAGCTGCATCAAACTCAAGATAAAATGCAACTCTAGCATACCAAATACAAATCAATAATAAAGGGTAATAAGTTCACGCTACACGCAATATCCTGTCAGAAAAAATTCCCAAATGTAACAACAAATTTAGCTCGACTAAATTTTAATCACAAGGTAATGAGTAAATCAGATACTACTTATTTTAATGGGGGTTTGCAAATTTTTGATGATTGAAATAGCATTTTAAGACGTATTCCAACCTTATTCTAAGATACATTTCACGCAAAATTGGAGAATTATTAACTACTGTCTTTGGAAACTATACTTGTTCAGTATTTTAAAACTCTCCCCCTTCTTATATCTATTATATAAAATAATTGCGTAGTAAAATGATCAGGCTTATACTACCAAGAACACTCAAGACAAACTTGGTATTCATAAAGCATCATTATATCTCATGACCTCAACCTTATATAGCGTATTATTTTTTTTTTGTAGATTGTCCTTTTAGTTGAACGTATCAAATTTCCTGTTACTTACTAATTACGTTCATATCATAATAAACCTGCTTAGGGCTCGTTATCTAAAAACTATTAACGAAATTTTACAGGGTGTGTCATAGAGTCATGACCATTTGCTAGAGTCGATCTTTTGTTCCTTAACAATTTTCACGAGGTTATCTAAAGTAAGCCACCATCTGGTATCACGGAAATCCCAGTCTATACATAATCTTTACCTTTAATAATCTTAAGTGAGTGTATAGTTTTAATTTAATACCTATACATATTTCGTTAAACCTCCAAGTGGATTTGACGACATATACTGTCACGATATGATCAATGTTACTATTGACGATATTCTTCTACACCACAAGAGCATGAGGACATTCGGGGCCACGGCAGATTCAACCTGTACTAGTCCACACACACACACACGACGGTGTGGACCTAGTTTGGAACAGGCAACCATCTGGTTGCTAACTAGCTACTCTTCCAACTGGGCAACCATGCCCCTATTCAATTTTAAATATCATTAACATTTTATGGCGGACAATAACTATCAACACATCCTAACGTGACGGGCAGAGAATATGTTAAGTAACATAAAATTAATTAACGTAGAATCGATTATCTCCATCTTTAAAAGTATTGCTGATTACAGTTAATGCGTATGATTATATTAACAAGTATCTACACACACACGCACAAAATAACGATTCAGCTGATGGACCAAATAATGTATTTTTAGTAGACAAATTTCAGAGTGACATCTTCATTGGGTACCACAGCACCGGGTACTGGAGAGATCTGTCTGTTTTCTGTCTTGCCTACGTATTAACCTTATTTTTATTTATCATTCTGCTTTTAGCTTTTTCGCCTCTATCTTATGTGGCTTCTGCTTGGCCCAGCTTGATAAAATATTGCCAATGCGCCATTAAATCCAAAGCCAATCAAACTCTTTCCAATGAATCTGTTCTTGCTTCAAAGAATTGATCCAAAACGAATATAGAATTCAGTAAATTTAAACCATAAAAATAAGTATTGAAATATTAAAGAAGTCAATCAACGGTAATCTGAGATTCAGTACATGATTTAGTGGTTTCATTTCTTAGAGTATAAAGCCGCAGTAGCACAGTTGAAAGACATACGGATTAGCAAACGGAGAGTTCCAAGTTTGAATCCAACCGAAGACCGCTTTCGTACAAAGGGGGCTGATGCACGTGAAATCTGTTGTGGCCTCAAATAACCTCACACTGGCTTAGTGTAGATATTTGGAGAGTGAGGTGCCAGCTCAAGTGTAACCTCGTTATCTGACCGTGGCTCAAAATTGCGTGGCATTTTCTTCGGATCTTTCCATTCGGGATAGATCCCAGACCGTCACCAATAGCCCTTTGTGTTGCTCCAAAGCTATGTTAATTAAAACCAGTACATTTAATGATCTATTTTTGAGTGGATTACAAGATGTCCACATTTATTGCATGTATTATGGCATTATTAAGAAATCTACGTTCACTTTGTTAGTTATGAATATTATCATTATGTTCCACCATTATAATTCGTAAAGCACATTTTAAATCCACAAAACGAATAGCGATCATTTTAATCCTTCATAAGCATTTATATTGGCAAAAGAAACACAACATTCATTTTAAAAATTGAAAAAAATATTATGAAAGCGTATTCAAAAATTCGCTTTCCATGTCCATGGGAGAGTTTATTTTCCGAGTTCCTTGAAGATATTTTATAAACAACCAGACACTCTATGAATACGTTATTCTCTGAACTGGGATCCTTTTATCCCAAACTCTTTTGCATATCTGTTAACACGTAGAAAGCACGAAGCTGGTTAAACTTCATATACATTCATAGATATTCTGTGCACTTCAAACGATGTTAGGTACCTCGTTTATATCAGAGAGAGAGAAAGAATGTGGAATGTTTCTCTTCCCTTGAAGTTTTTCTGCGTCAATATTTCCGAAATACCAATTGAAATTTTAAAACACGGTGGAATGGTTTTTGATGCTGCAGAAAAAGTTTCTTTTTTCATCCCACAAGCTCGTTTTGTATCTCTAATATTCGAATAAAAAGGAATATAAAATTACTTTTTTTTGGAATCCAATTTACATGTGAATTCGGTTTTACAGGATATGCGATTCGGTGTTCAGTGTTTGAATTTTATAAAATGATTGATTTTCACCAAAGCATTTTACGAAAGGACATGTTATTTTTCGACATTTATCATAAGATTGCAGAAGAGTTAAGTTATAGGAACATATACTGAAATAATTTAATACGTTTCACGCCCCAACATAATTTTGTACCTTCTCTTTCTGGTTTTTCTCTCTTTTCTTTTTTAATAAATTCTTCTTAAATAATACTTCTTATAAATTTCGGTAGGTAGGTAGTTGAATTCATGTCTTACTGGAGCAACACAATTGACTTATATCATCGATACGGGATTAATCACGGGGTGAACGATCCGAAAAGAACACCTCATTTTGCACCCAGAACAAATGACGAGGCTAACACCTGAACTATCACTCCACTCTCCAACTTTCTATACCACTCCAACGGGAGGACATTTGAAGTCAAGAGAGATTTAACGTGGACTAGACCCATGTACACGACTGTATTGTTGCTAATCCGTTACTCTATCCCCTTTGATTCGAGGCCCCTTATACATTTATATCTCTAATTTAAATATTACGTGTTTAAATATATGTTACTAGGGGGCCTGCCCACTGCTCGCTAACGCTCGCCAACCCCCGGAGGATTGCTTCGCAATCCTCATTGGTTCGCTGCGCGAACCTATGCTCGCTTCGCTCGCCTAAATGAAGACATGTGTCCTAGCAGAAGGGATTGTTTACAAAATATGTTACCAAAAAAAATGTTTTTGAAATCTAAATTTGCTGTATTACAGAAAAAATATATACAGTATCTCTAAAATCAGAATTCAAATGAAAACTTTGTGCAAATTTTGACTCGAAATGTGAACGTTGCTTTGGAAATTGAATACCCAGCATGTTGTTTGTGTGTACATTTTCTCAGCACTCAAACGACCCACACTTTTTCATTGAGTTTGTTGCCGAAAGTTGTAGTGCAAGCGTCTTGCTGAACTATAATTGTTAGCCCTGAAAAGGACCGTTTTTTAAATGGCCTTGAAAAGATCCTCCGTTTTCTTTGATTTCTATTATAAACTAACTGGGTGGAGTGGTCGTTCACGGTAAGAAGGCGATTTGTCGCCAAATATGGTAACCTTCGCATTTTGCTGATTTTCTTCACATCTGCCGTTTTTGTTATGGCAACCCAATCTGCTGTTACGGAATTAGGCCGCCATCTTGATTTGGCGACAAAAATTAGTTGGCGACAAACGTCTTACCGTGAACGACCACTCCACCCTAACTGCAACAGCTCATTAAAATTTATTTATTATTTTTTTTTTCAATAAAATTTTAACCGATAACGCTATAAATCCAATCGATGCGCGAGACTTCGCGATAAACAAACAATCGTACAGTGTTGCCAAAACGCGATTAAAAATAACGTCTTTTTTGCGTGCCACGTAAGAGAATTATATATATAGATTTAAAACGAACAGAAATTGCGAAAACATTTATGCAATTTTTACTGTTATGATAGTTTATAATACAGGCTCAAAATTGAAAACATTCTGTTTTCACCTTGAAAATGTGTTACATGATAACAATAGCAGAAGTACCCAGCTTTGATCGGGTTGAATTAATAATACATTGATTGAAAATTCATCACCAATTATTTTTCATAAAAGAATGTTAGCATCATTTAAATGTACGGGAAGAAAATTAATATTCATTTTAACTCCTCCATCGCTTCTAAAATTTACTTCGGACTCAAATATACATACATGTTGTATCCATCCATATAATCCATTTCATATTCGTCTCCCTTCTGCTGAAAGATTTTTTTCTAATGTGACTACTACAGAACTTTATTTTGAGTTTCGAGTGACTGCGAATATTCTCGGCCATTTATTTTTAGTAAAAATAGCGAATTTTTGGCGGATAATCTTGCACTTAATTTCCTATGAATATGTTTTACTTTTGCCATTCTTGCACCTAGTGTGAGATGTTTTCGAATTTCCTCATAAATATGAAAGGATGGTAAATTAAATTGTTACGTTATTCGTGTATAATTTAGTTAAGCGGACGCAATTTTTTTTCTTGAAAATTCCATTCAGGAACTTCTGTTAGTATATATATATATATATATATATATATATATATATATATATATATATATATGTGGGTTCGTAAAAGGTAAAAGATAAATAACTCTTAAAGTTTAAATTTAAGTTTAATTACAAAATTAATGTATTTACAGTATATTTACAAACATCTTTGACAATTAAGAATATCCGACAACTAAGAGGCCATCTGCCTAAAAAGTCATGGGCCGTCTGCCCAACTGCTAGCTTCGGTGTCTGGGGGAACATCTGTCTCATTGCTGCGGTCGCTTCTGAGCGGACGCTTCCTCTAGGTGGCGTTACTGCTGCGGACGTATCAGGCTTTGGCGCGCTCGTCGCACAATCCCACATATATATATATATATATATATATATATATATACCTTGTATGTGTACATGTCCCATCAGCCTATCCTAGCATATATTTTCCATAGCATATTATCCTAATACATTTAGAGTTGGCAGAACAACCTAGAATATTGATCACCTAAATTAGTACCGGGTAATCAGGCTAGATTATTTTTTTTAGGGGCAAACGGGATTTTTTTGTTTAGATAGAGAGATTTTATCGGAAATTTGGCGCTTCAGTAAAGTTGCTTAAGACAGTACAGTAAAGAATAAAACCAAGGTATTTTTCGTTTAAATTTTTTTCCTATCCTATCACTTGACTCGTTAAGATCACGCAATAGGATTTTAATATGCAGTATAATAGAGTTGATAAACTGTGTAGCTTATATAAATCGATCGATTGACTTGCATTTTGAAACCCAAAGGTTTTTCTTTTAACCCTCAGTCTTAAGATATTACCAAAACTGTTCGTTTATTTTACTCTCCAGTACATTTATATATATCTAGTCTCAATACCATCCACAATTATGGTACGTCCTGATAGGACAAAAGATTGACCCATGTAACCTGCTATAGGAAAAGAGTTCGCTTAATCTTCTTATTCGGCAATGTATCCAAGCGACCCAATCCTAGCCAGGCCAACAGATTCCTAAAGCAACACTTCTGTCTCCCTCCGACACCTGACATCAACAAGCATCGGAATCTGGATGAGGATTTTTTTTTCCAGAGATCGCGAGGTTCCGTTTGTGAGGAAAAGGTCACTGCTAATTGCTCGGTTGTACTTTCGCGTTGTCCTGGGGAGTTAAGGAGAAAGTTAATTAGGCTTTTGACGCTAATAATGATGGATGGGTGGGAGTACTCGGGCAGGGTGGAGCCACGCTCTTTACACAGTGATGTCATCTGATAGCAGCCTTGCCAAGGACGATCCGGCTGAGACAGTGGGCGAATTTTATCACGCCACTTTTGAAGAAAGTTTCCCAGTGATCGATTGGGTGGAAATGTTTTCAGGTAAAAAGAAACTTTCATAACTGAACCGGGTAATCCGGGCTAGATTATTTATTTAACGGGTAGACGGGATTTATTTTTTTTTGTTTAGATTGCAGAGAGATTTTATCGGAAATTTGGCGCTTCAGTAAAGTTGCTTAAGACAGTACTGTAAAGAATAAAACCGAGGTATTTCTCGTTTACATTTTGATATCATCTTATCATTTGAATCGTTAAGATCACGTAATAAGATTTTAATTTGCAGAATAACAGAGTTGGTAAATTGTGTATCTTATATAAACCGATTGATTAACTTGCATTTTGAAACCCAAAGGTTTTTCTTTTTACCCTCAGTTTTAAGATATTATCAAAACTGTTCGTATGTTTTATCCTCCAGCACACTTATTTACAAAGCAGTTACATCAATGGGTTGAAAGAATTCCAGGAAACGTTTACTTAAAGAAAGTCGAAACTATAAAGAAACCATACAGAGAAAACTACAAGTTCCAACTTGGAGTATTATAAGCATACCGCATAGGAGGTAATTTGTAAGAGCCAAAAATAGCCTTGCAATTAAACATTTTATACCTCCCCAAATTGAATATTTTTGTCATATATAAACAAAAGCTATCTGGGGTTTTGGAAAAAAAATATTTTAAAACATCGACTCAGTAACCAAAATAGATAAGAGAATTCTTGATATGTTTCACAATAATAAGATTCTAAAAATGAATCTCTGAAAGAAGAACAGAGATTTTCGAGAAGAATTAAATAAAAGATCTCAACAAATTGTTTAAATTGTGATAGCAATACAATTTTTCTATAATTAAATTTTACCTGTCATTATATAAAGCAGGGCTCGAAATACCCGGGTGCACAGGTGCACTGTGCACATGAAAATAAAATTGTGCACCTAATTTTCCCCCGCCAGGTACACACAGTACCTAATTTAAAAACTTAGGTGCACAAGATGCACCTGTATTAAAAAATATATTTCGAGGCCTGATATAAAGCATAGTGGTTTCCCAATTGTAAAATTATATAAAATTGAATCAAAATAGATTTAATATTAAACTCAAATAATAAATATTCAGTTAACTATATTTTGTACATTTCTACAATTGTCACATACAATATAAAAACAACATAGAAAATCTTTCAGAGTTAAGGTTGCCTATATTTTGAAGAAAACAGCAGACATGAGTCTCAAATGAAGCTCTTAAGTACAATCATACGAAAATTCAAATCCAATGCTTTAAGTAAGGAGTTTTCTTCGTGATAGCTTTTAAATATTTTGACTCGAATAGTAATATCAAATAACTCGTCTAACATTTAGTTAGTTTAATTAATTGCAATATGTCTGACTACCAAAAACGTACTCGTATCCATAATTAACCAGACTACAGACAAACAGATTAATTGGATTGACGTTTTACGGTGCATTATCCAGATCTGGCGAAGCTGCAATCACTTTTCTTGCCCTCAGTAAATTGACATACACACAATGAAATACTGACACATAAGAGAGAAATACGACAAAGGTAATTGCAGAAATCGAAAGGAACAAACCAAAAATGGTGCTTTTTAGTGGATGTGTCCTATAATTGAATTCGAATACTGATTTTGTTATTGCCAGTTCAGATGATAAAAAGCGGTTGGGTTCACCTCACTGCGGTCATTGGCTAGTATTGGTTGACTTTAACATGAGGCTTAAAATTAATTCCGATTGAATGCATTCACATCTAGACCGGATTTGAGGCCAATATTTTGCTACCAAATAGTTAGGGTAGGTATTTAAATTAGTCACCCTGTAGCAATACAACGGGCTATTGGCGAGATTCCGGGATGAATCATCAAGGGAGGTGAATAATTCCGAGGACAACCCCACGTAATTTAGAACCACGATCAGATGACCAGATAACACCCAAGCTACCACCCTATCTACAAACTGTCACACTATGCAAACGTGAGGATATTTGAGGGCACGACAGATTCATCCACACCAGCCCCTTTTCTACACGACGAAATGGGCTACCACGGTCAGTCCTAATCGTAAGGGTAAAATTCTTAAATGGTTTATTTTCTACGGCGTAAGGTTCAAATGTAGTTAAGCACTGTTTTTCATTTCTTGTAAATGTACACACTGCAAGTTTTTCATCGCACAGAATAAAGCAATATTCCAAGGATTTAATTCTTGTTTATAACAATAATCAAACCTTCTTCTCCCATAGGTCAGATGAACGTGTAAAGTAAAAGATAAATTTTACTGTCCCATTTGCACAGAGTTGGCATTATAAATGAGCCTTTCTGAGTTCGGTTGAACCTATGGACATATATCATCTGTTTCGCCAAAGCAATTCAAGGAGACTGATTTCCAGATACTTAAGAGCTAGATAACCTTTGGTGCAATATAATTAATAGTACATTTCTTTTTTCGTATATTTTTTCGTTTATGTAGTGTTGTGGCAAAGAAACTTTATGTATTACATTGTAGTAGTTTGTTTTGAAGATTGCATGTTTTCCCATTGGAAATAAAATCAATCGGGTAGGCTGTGTCGAAGTACAGACCATAAGGTTTTACTTGACCACACCCGTTAGCGCATATTACATATTTGATTGCAGAAAGTAAAAGAAAGACAGAGTCAGTTGTTATTATTCAGTGTTTATTGAAATCAAACGTGTTGTTTTTCCGCGTAAGACGTATTTCTGTTTGGCTTTTCGACAAGTATACTGACGTAGTGAAATATGTAAAATATTTTCAACTGCGATCCGAAGTTTCAAACCGTGTTGTTGTCCTCGGGTCTTTCCCTTAGGGGATTGATCCCGGATCGCCGTCAATAGCCGGTTATGTTACTCTAGTAAGACGTTAATTTAAAATTAGGAATTACCAAAGTTTCACAACTAAAACTATTCGATTTCGCTTTTAATGCAGGTTAAATTTAATCGACAGATCTTAACATGATCTTTCGTTTGAGACAATTTCGACGTCATACTACTTCGCAGTTCACAGTTAAATCGATTTGAAATTTGAACTGAGCAACGTTGTCCCGAAAACGCCTGTCCCTACCCTCCCACCACGCTTAACGCGATGCGCGAAATCAGGGTCACTAACAAATCCTTGTTCTTTATATCAGGCCTCGAAATACATTTTTTAATACAGGTGCACCTCGGGCACCTAATTTTTTAAATTAGGTGCACAGGTGTGCCTAGCTGTAAAAAAATAGGTGCACAATTTTATTTTCATGTGCACAGTGCATCTGTGCACCCGGGTATTTCGAGCCCTGCTTTATATTGAATGACACTAAGTTTTTTAGGTTGAAGTTGGTCACAAAAAGGGTTATTAGACCGAATCCTAACTTTCCGTACTGGGCACCTCGTTCTGGTCATATTTTCGATACGAGTTCACGTCAGAAATTGTAACTTTATTGTGATAAAGATGAATGATTTATGTACGCTTATAGTCTCTCGATACTGAAGTTAAACAGGAAGAGGATACTTCCCTTAACCCTCTACATACGGAAGGTCGAAATATCGTTTTTGCACTTGGTTACGGGAAGACGGCCGAACCGGCCGACGTAGTGCCTTCCCCCAGGAGGCGTGGAGAGCGAGCCAATTCTTATCACTTAGTGTTGGGGATCTCTTTTGTTGGGTCGGGGTATGCCTGTAAGGCGCAATTATTTCCCGGAGTCACTGAAAAGGCGGCAACAACTAAGACATGGTCACTTGAACTCAAAGGATTCTGGAGTTGTCCTCGGCGTCGTTTATACCGTGGGAAATCTTTAGAAGAGTTGCAGAAAGTGATAATTTTTCTTTGGTCATTCCTCTCTTGTACCTTCAAGCACTGATCCTTTGTATGAAAAAGCGACTCAAAAATAAAGATTGCTTATCAATAGCTGCATTCAGCACTTGACTACTCCCTGACTGCAGGTGGTGCTGCTTCAATACAGATATCGAGAGAAAATATTCGAATAACAAGAGGGAGAGTATTTTTGAGCCCATCCACCTCTCCACATAGACATAAAAGAAGAAAATTAGATGGTAGGAAAAGATCTTGTGTCAAATGCCGTGAATGAATCGGATAGTAGAGTTCGTGGTAGTGTGGAATGTGCAATATGCTTTTGCAAGACCTGCTTCCAAGAATCATAAATATATCCCACCCTCCTTCTCTGTCCAATGCAGAATTGAATTAAAGGAAATAAAAAATGCCTCTTGGGGAAACCGCCTAGCTAATTGCAAAAGGTGAAATTCATCAATAAACCATCCCCTTGGTTGATGAGGAAATCGGTTTGATACACTTTTTTCCAATATAAACAAAATCATAGATGATGAAATAAATTTTTAAATGTAATATTAATTGTTTTATCTTTGAAATGTGTACATTGATACAACGCTATATTATTGGTACATCATAATACTAGTACAAGTTCAAAATACACGCAAGTATTTCTAGACATGCATTTTTCGTAATCCATTCATCATTAATTAAATATCCTCAAATAAAATAGCGCTGAGCGAATATTATTTTATAATGTGCATTATTAAGATGATAATCCATTGAAATTAAGGTGTTAGCCTCTAGATCGGAAGGTCCCTGGTTCGAATCCCGGTTCGGGCATGGATGTTTGTAAGGGTATAGTGGAGAGGCGGCTGGTGCACCTAAAACCTGTCATGACCGAAAGTCCTGACGTTGGGTTGGTGTGGAAGTTTGGAGAGTGGGGTGCCAGCTCAGGTGTTGCCTCGTCATCTGACCGTGGTTCATAATTACGTGGTGTTGTCCTCGGATCTTTCCCCTAGGTGATTGATCTTGGACCATCGTCAATAACCCGTTGTGTTGCTCTAGTACGACGTTAATTAAAAATTACCAATTACCATTGAAATTACTGACTAAATATTCTGGCTGTATAGAATTTATCTAATTCTATGAAAAACTCAAGCTTTATATCAGGTTGCATAAATCATGCTACCTCTGTGACCCTTACCTCTTCCATCAACTCTCTGAGCTACGGCAAGGCGCAAATATTCTATTTTCCCAAGTTGTTAAAGGAAATAAAATTCTAATTACTTCATTCTTAAGAACAAAGAATATTATGATGCATTGGAAATTCCGCCATTTTATCAGTAATTTTTTTTTTTAATGATCACAAAAATTATGAAATGATAGGAAATGAAAAATCTTTTTGAGATTTGTTCGTACCAAATGAGCTCAATGAGAAAATTATTAGAAAAATAGAATTTAATTGAAAATACCGCACTAATTTTATGGAGTTTTTCTAGTTGAAAACTTATGCGTAAAATACTTATGGATTTTAAGAGTACAAACATAATTTTAACAAACTTAGAAGGCTTTCAATTTTATTTGTACTTTTAAAAAAAATAAAAGCACATGCAAATTTTTTAGATTTACAAAATCACTCTTAAGAGCGGGTAAAGTTAACGATAATTATTTTAATTACATTTCTATATGTTTACGACCTTTAAAAAATTCCACTTGTTCATTGTAAATTATATATTTAAAATTATGTTCATTATTTGAGATACTTGCATTGTTAACTATTTTTGGTTATTGACAATTTTTCTGGAGGTTGTGTTGATGCCATACATAAAATAAGGTTTTTTTTTTATGATTTTCGTTTATTTACTTAACGTTTATGGTGCAGTACTACACGACATTCACTATTTCATTGTTGGGCAAAAACCATTGCTTTCTAAACTTGTAAAAATACCATGATTTAAAAAAAGATTGCATGAACATATCTTGATAGTTAATAAGACAAATTACAGAGTATATTTCTTTCGTAGATTCTTTAATATTCTTTCTTAAATGCGCGCTGGAAGTTGTCTTTCACGAATCGTAATAGCTCGAGGTAAAGCGGTCCCCCGGTATCCCCCTGTCATCGGTGAAGAGGTTATTTACGAGGAGGTCTCTTTGTTGCTTAGAAAAAGGGGGAAGGAAACTGTAATGGATTTCGGCCGTCTGCTCCGTAACGAAAGGACATGGAAATCTCGGCCGTTTGGGCCGGCTGCCGTAACCAGAGGGTTAAAAAGTGACAGCGACACTTTTCACAAATAAGCGTCCCCCTAAAATGTCATTCTCCCAAAATCTGCCAAACGAAGGATTACTGCCCCAGCTTCTCACATTTCTCCCGAAATGGCGACCTTACAAATCTTTAATAAAGCACTCGCCGCGATAAAACGCTGACAAAATTTCTGATAAATTATGGAAACTTCGAACGAAATAGTTAAAGGATAAAAAAGAGGGGTAGCCAATCTGATCGAAGGGAAGTAGGGCAGGGTGTTACAGGAAATAAGAGGAAAAGAGCATCGAATGACCAACTCCACGGCACGTTCTAAATTTATGGAGTGTATAGCTATACCGTGCCCGGTATGGTGGACATAAAATTCTGGATTCTGCCGGATAATCTGGCCTCCCCATCTTTTAGTTCTTCAATGTTTCTGAACTGCAACGACTGAGTATGAGGGAGGTAATGGTGTGGGTTGCTGTTTGTCTTTCTCCGGAGAAATTCCGGATTTTTTGGTATCTTTTTTGCGTTGGAACTTTTTATATCCCTTCTTATCTGGGAAGTTTATCTTCTGTTAAAATGAGTGGATGGGGAGATGCGATTTAAAATAAAGTTAAAGGGTTTCGGATTTTCCGACACTTTTTCGGTTTTCTGTTACTTTGTAAACTCATTTTTGCGCTGCGGATGTAGGCTTGTTATTTTCAAACAATGTTAATAGGCGTACAATTCGGCAGAAATAAACGATGAAAAAACTAGAATAGACAATAATAAAGAATTCTAGTATTGAATTTTTTTTTCTGAAGACAATTGATAAATTCTGTATTAACTTAAAATGACAGTTAAATCTTTTGGTTCTCCCTTATAAAATCTCACAGTACCCTTTGTATATATATATATATATATATATATATATATATATATATATATATATATATATATATATATAAATTAAAACCATTTTTATGACGTAACTATATCCTTATGGAAACTAATCTAGTAAACCTTGATCCGGAGTACTAGTAATTAAATTTTGTTCCGTCTTAAACTCTTTTATAAAGATTGTTGAAGCTCTTTTTTAGTAAAGCGCGGTAAATGATGATTTATCTAATATCTTTTGACGTTATCATATAGTCTATATTAGTATATAGACTATATTAGTTATTAATTAGACTATATTATTCAAGCTTTACTTTTAAAAGTTGTTTCACCATCTCTACTCTCTAATATCTTTTGACGTTATTAGACATAAATCTACACACCAATCTGTATATTATTCAAGCTTTACTTTTAAAGTCGTTTCACCATTTCTACTCTCTAATACCTTTTGACGTTATTAAACATAAATCTACACACCAATCTGTATATTATTCAAGCTTTACTTTTTAAAGTCGTTTCACCATTTCTACTCTCTAATATCTTTTGACGTTATTAGACATGAATCTACACGCCAATCTGTATATTATTCAAGCTTTACTTTTTAAAGTCGTTTCACCATTTCTACTCTCTAATATCTTTTGACGTTATTAGACATGAATCTACACACCAATCTGTATATTATTCAAGCTTTACTTTTTAAAGTCGTTTCACCATTTCTACTCTCTAATATCTTTTGACGTTATTAGACATGAATCTACACGCCAATCTGTATATTATTCAAGCTTAACTTTTTAAAGTCGTTTCACCATTTCTACTCTCTAATATCTTTTGACGTTATTAGACATAAATCTACACACCAATCTGTATATTATTCAAGCTTTACTTTTTAAAGTCGTTTCACCATTTCTACTCTCTAATATCTTTTGACGTTATTAGACATGAATCTACACGCCAATCTGTATATTATTCAAGCTTAACTTTTTAAAGTCGTTTCACCATTTCTACTCTCTAATACCTTTTGACGTTATTAAACATAAATCTACACACCAATCTGTATATTATTCAAGCTTTACTTTTTAAAGTCGTTTCACCATTTCTACTCTCTAATATCTTTTGACGTTATTAGACATGAATCTACACGCCAATCTGTATATTATTCAAGCTTTACTTTTTAAAGTCGTTTCACCATTTCTACTCTCTAATATCTTTTGACGTTATTAGACATGAATCTACACACCAATCTGTATATTATTCAAGCTTTACTTTTTAAAGTCGTTTCACCATTTCTACTCTCTAATATCTTTTGACGTTATTAGACATGAATCTACACGCCAATCTGTATATTATTCAAGCTTAACTTTTTAAAGTCGTTTCACCATTTCTACTCTCTAATATCTTTTGACGTTATTAGACATGAATCTACACACCAATCTGTATATTATTCAAGCTTTACTTTTTAAAGTCGTTTCACCATTTCTACTCTCTAATATCTTTTGACGTTATTAGACATGAATCTACACGCCAATCTGTATATTATTCAAGCTTAACTTTTTAAAGTCGTTTCACCATTTCTACTCTCTAATATCTTTTGACGTTATTAGACATGAATCTACACACCAATCTGTATATTATTCAAGCTTTACTTTTTAAAGTCGTTTCACCATTTCTAATCTCTAATATCTTTTGACGTTATTAGACATGAATCTACACGCCAATCTGTATATTATTCAAGCTTTACTTTTTAAAGTTGTTTCACCATTTCTACTCTCTAATATCTTTTGACGTTATTAGACATGAATCTACACGTCAATCTGTATATTATTCAAGCTTTACTTTTTAAAGTCGTTTCACCATTTCTACTCTATAATACCTTTTGACGTTATTAAACATAAATCTACACACCAATCTGTATATTATTCAAGCTTTACTTTTTAAAGTCGTTTCACCATTTCTACTCTCTAATATCTTTTGACGTTATTAGACATGAATCTACACGCCAATCTGTATATTATTCAAGCTTTACTTTTTAAAGTCGTTTCACCATTTCTACTCTCTAATACCTTTTGACGTTATTAAACATAAATCTACACACCAATCTGTATATTATTCAAGCTTTACTTTTTAAAGTTCTTTCACCATCTGTATTCCATACATAAGCATTTTTTTGTTACCGACTTCATCACAAAAATCTATAGCTATCGATGTAATGCTATTAGGGTTATGCATAGCAATAACTAATGACATAGAATTCAGCTCACTTTGTTTCACGCTCGTCCATAAAGGCAATTGTATACAAAGAGTAAAAAAGTCTGAAAAATGGTAAGAACCTCTTTTACACCCCTTACGGTGGATTTTGCGTATAATGGCTCAAGTACTCTATTTGGTCAAGCTGCGTAAAACACGATATGGGCAAGTAAATTATGTAAAAAGAAAAAGAAGACATTGGAGAACAGCTTAAATGGATAAAAGCAGAAAAAGATCGTTTATGTATACCGGGACTGTGACTACCGCGTTTACTTATGTTTAAGATAGTATAAACTCCAGGTGAAAAGAAAAGATCACTATAGTACCTCAGGTTTGTGAAGTCCGTGCATTCCTAAATGAGATGTTCCTCCGAGGGCTTATACCCTTTAGTGGGAGTGGTTTCATTCCACTTTGTTAGTCGACACGGTACCCTTTGAACAATTTTTTTGTTTTCATATTCACAACAAATTGTTTTAGTGTACCTTATTCCAATACACTTTAAATATACATTACTAAAGAAAAAATAACATTTTAATCACAATAATAAAATAATTAAATTTTTATATAAACATTTCAATACATACAAATTCCTATTCCATCTTCAAATTTTAATTTTTCCCGTACAATTTAGTACATGGGATTATATGTAGCACAGTTATTTATTTTTTTACAAGTGATTTTGTAACAAATGCTGCGAAAAGCAGCAAAAAACAAGTCATAATTGATTTCAGCACTTTTTGAAAAGATAACTATATTTCCAAATCCTTATTCAATTCTCAAAGTTATAAAATAAAACGTAATAAACAACAACAAAAAGTTTCAAATCGCTACATCAATTAGAATAAAAGTCTCAGCATTTAAAACACACTATAGTCATGAAAAATAAAATGCATCGAAAAAGCACTTTAAAGTTTTAAATGCTTTCGTATTCAATCGAAAAATTTGAATACATCGCTAAAAAATGTATCCACAGCTATAAAATTTTACGCGTACGTTCTTTAAAGAGTTATAGTTAATAAATGATTATAAAGATGTTTTCAACATTTTTATCAACTGTAGGGAGCCGTGTCCCCTTGAAACAAAAAAGAGTCATAATAATATCGTATCTAATCAGCAATTTACTAGCAACAGCTTCTAAACAGCAAATAAAAAAATTATTTGCTAGTTTACTTATTTTTTACTAACTAGTGTGAAACGCACTTCCGCTCAAAACATTAAAGAAAATCGGAGTTAAATTAACCTTTACTTCTGCGGCGCAGATTTTTTTCAATCGTCTAACAGAACGGCTCTTTCGCCTGCATGTTCGACCCCTCTTTCAAATTATCAAATTATCTAACTTGAGCGATAGAGCCTCGAGTGTCATTTACGACTGACGCTTTATTTTCTTAGTATTGTGTGGTGAATCGTTTGGCGTGAGGTAGATATCACCGGAGCGACATTCTGCCTTTCCCCCAAAGCATTCACACCTCACGCTTAAAAGGGTAGGATACCAAACAAAAGAAGGAAACCTCTAGAACGTCAGTTCGTGAAAGCTTGTAAATTGTGATCGATGCCAGCGGTACTTAAAAGGAGTATAACATCCACAGTACACAGATCTATAACATGCCGCTTGTTGAAAGAAATTTTAGTGGTAACAATTGTCTATCTGCCACACACAGCGAAAAGGTTACCATCACACTGGATCAATACAACGGGTTTTGGCGACGGTTCGGGATTCAACACGAAGGGAAAGAGGAGAGGATGACACCACGTAATTTTGAATCATGGTCAGATGACGATGTTTTACCTGAGACGATATCCCACTCTCCAAACTTCCACACCAAGACAACATAAGGACAATTCAGGCTACTTTAGATTTAACGTGCACCAGACACCCTTTGTACACAGAGGTATCTGGTACTATTGGATCTCGCAACCCTTCGATAGCTAATAAGTTACTCTTCCAAACGGATTACCGCAGTACTGTTGACTAGTTTGAAAATAGTCTTCTAGTTTAAACTACTTGAATTGAGCTCTCTACTCGGTATTTGGTAGGTTTTTTTTTAATTACGTCACACTGGAGCAACACAGCGGGCTTTTGCTCTCTAATCGGAAGTTTGTTTTGTGTTATCACCTAAATTTATCCATAAAATACCTGCAAACCTGCTACCAAATCGCCAAAAACGCCCATTTCACACGTTTTAAAAAGTAAAAAAAAATATTTATAAAATCGTGCTCTCCAACACAACATTGAACAAAAACGTGGCCGGGCTTCCTTAAATAAGCTATTTAACAATTAAAAATTCATATCCGTAAAATGAGAGGCCACCCTGTCCCATATATCTCTCCGATCTCGTTTACACAATGTATTTATTAACCATACCATAGCGGCGTTTTTTGCCCGCTCGTTTGCTAATTCGCAATTATTATTCAGGGGGCATCTTTTTCATTAAGAGCAAATTAACCCCCGCTTCGTTAGGTCTCTACAGAAGTAGTCTATATTAATTATGCAAATGCACGAACTTTTTTGTGTCCTCCTTAATAAACTTAAGCAAACAGCAAAGGAGTGTGAATATATAATTTAACATGAATGCGAGCGGCAGAATATTTCGGAGAGAGAGAGTAATTAAGCGAAGTGTGCACGTCGAGAATCAATTTCGGCATTTTAATGATAACGTACCATTCTCCCCGACCCTGCTTATTACTCCAGTACCCTACCCCAAAGAGGCTGGTTTAAACCTTGAGGGATATTTGGATACTTTTATCGAGGATGCAATTATTCAAATGTACGCGATTCTTTCTAAGGTAGGGAATGGTTGCAACGCGAGAAAGAATTTGGGTTCACATGGAAAATTCATACGTGTGTGAGTTTCCTAGATAAACACGTCTTCAAAACCTGCGAAGATTGCACTGCTTGCATTAAATAATAACGTGCAGAGTGTATCTCATGCATATAGATCTATATTCATGTATAGAAATACATATGCAAGGAAAGATGCCTATATTCTTGGATTTGAGTCTATGAATAAATCATCTTTGGCTTTCGTTTCTTCGTCGCAATTTAAAACCTAATAACATGCACTTTCTGGAAGGGTAATATATTTACTGTAGTTAGTGACAGAATTAGCGATGGATCGGTATTTAAGTGCGAGGTCGAAATTTCTAAGGACCGAAAATTTATGCAACGATACAATAAGTAGTGATTTCAGTTCTCATGTTACAGTTGATGAACCAAATAAGCATATTATCTATAAACGTCTGTCTTGGTGGAAAAGTAGTTGAATTACCTTTACACTGGAGCAACAAAACGAACTTTTGGCGTTGGTACAGGATATATTCTGAAGGATAATTGCCAGGACAACAGCACGTCATTTTGAATCACTTTCATATAGCAAGGAAAACACCAGAGCTGTCACTCCAAACATTTACACCAATCCACCGTAATGACATTTGACCCTGTCAGATTGCGCTACACTTTGAACAGGGTCATCAAGGCCTCCTATACTGTGTTAGAATATAAATGTACTATAAGTATTGTATTCATTGAGTGTACATAGATTTGGAAAAGATAATGTGTAGATTTGTTTGGCAATATTTGTGTTTAGGTTTTATTTTACATATTAAACATTCTTACTGGTAAAGTAAGACAAGTCAAATCATGCTTCCACACATTGAATTGATAAGCATATATTGTTCTGTAGTTTTTCTTTATGTGTTGAGGTACTAAGTAAAAACAGTCTAAAAAAAATGTTTAATTTTAAGGACATTTGAGTTTCAAGCTATAGTTGGAAAGCATTCTGAAAATTGGGCCATGACTAGGGCAACTTTTTTGTTGCAGTAAAAATGGGAAAAGTTGCATTTATTACTCCCTAAAGTTGCATTTAAGGAAATAAAGTTGCAATTATTTTTGATACACTAAATTATAAAATAAATTATTCGTAAAAAATGAAAAAATTCAAAATATATTGACAATTTTAGTCGAGTACAACATAATTAGATTACATTCTTAATTACAGAAGAACGTTGAATGGCCTAACTTGGCCAGTAATTTCTTTAACACTTAAAAACTGCGCGTGCCGCAGTCATATAATGTGCTGTATAGGATAGCAGAAGCGCAAAAGCCTTTCGCTCAACATTCAGAGATTTTAAAACGTCATATCTACAAGGCGAACAACATATTGATGATCGACACTCACCTCGCATACTCTGCAGTCGAGTACGCAAGTTGCCTCTGCATTATCAAGAGTGCCAACCAATGTGTTAAAAGTACTTCTTGCCATTTCACTTTCGTCTGTAAGGACGGACAGCTTCTTTCCATTAACTCTAATATTTATGCAGAAAGTTGCATGCATGTTGCGGTTATAACTCACTTACAATACACCCCATGTAGGAATAATTTTGGTTTAATTACTTTATATGCAGCGTAGAACGTGTGAAAAAAGTTGCATTTGTTCCAAAAAGTTGCCCTAGTCATGACTTATTGTAATTTTATTCTAACCAGTCATATGATTAGATAAATCCTTTCAATTTTTATGTTGGCTGCTGGTTATCCTGTTTTGTGGGCCATATTTAGCTTTGCTGTACCAAGCACAAGGGAAACAAAATCCAGCAATGAACATACACACACAGAGAAAGCTTTACTAACACAGAAGAGAAATACTGTGACGTTTTGGGCACCACAAACAATACAATGGAGTTGGACTCAGAGATTACCTTTTTAAGATATTTATTTCACTTTAAAGGTTTTCAATAACAATTGGAAAACTATTCACAGAATTACATACATTCCACAATCTATGAACGGATGTGTATGCAGAAAAAAAAAGTTCTCTTCACAGGTAGTTTTTTTACCGGTGTTTAACCTCACCGTATAGTTGTCTCGAGAGCTCCTTCTTTGCTATCACGCACAAAGGCCCTCTTTTCTCGCCTCCCCTTTATTCACTGGGGGAGCCGGCTCCCTCCTGGAATGCTGATCGGGTGTTTTTGAATGACACCCGCAACATTCGTAGAGATGTCAACTCCACACTAGTGAGTCCACTCTTTGATCTTAGAACCGCTAGAAGATGATATGTGTGCCAACCAGGGGCAAGAAGTCGTCACAGACTGTAACACTTGTGTTATTTGTTTTTGGGTGGTCGTCTGCTTCCCTCTCATGGAAGGCCCATGATGATTCGGGGGTTGGAATCGTCTTTTTTCCAGACGTCGCAATACACCCAGAGTTAAATATAACCCACACCGCCTATATTGCGCAATTTAACATTTAAGTGGAATTAAAAGGCCAGTACTTCATTTAGTATTGGATGGTTGGTTATGTTTTTATCTCTCAAATGTCATATTTTCCCAAGCTGCACGAAATAAGCAGACGTATGCACATAAGGAAAGCTTACATAACTGTTACATAACTGAACTTCCAGGTTTATAGAACATTGGACGCACAATGCCATAATTTTGGTACATCAAGATGTCATGATTTCTTTTAGAAGATTTCTTGGTATGAAGAAGTTTCTAAGAGTATTTGCGGTACAATTTTTAAAACTTCCATGAAATTGAATTGAAAAATGAAAGATCGTGTGAGTCATTTATATACTTCAATTCTGACGACTAATTAAATTGTAACACACAATCAGCAAAACAATTGGGTTTTCAACTGTGCATTGCTTTCTAGAATTATGAAAAAAGCATCAAGGCAGTAAAAGTAAAACTTTAAAATAAATCACAGCAAAAGTTAAAAAGCCCAACACCCATCATTATACAAAAAATATTGCCAAAACACAAACCATTGCAGTGAAAGCTAAAATAATGATTTCACAGACACATTATTAACTAGAAAAATGGCAGCAAACTCCAAAAAGAAAGCGTTTTATTTCTATTGCAGAGTCCTGGGAGCGAGTTTCTGGTGACATCTGCTGTATTTACCCAGAAACGGTCTCGGGGAAAGGAATGCTTCCGATTACTGAAAGACTTGTATTTATGACATAAATCAAACGTTATTTTTCCTCCCCCACTTTCTTTCTCCGGGGGTGCCATACATCATTTAGGGATGTCACAAATAAGAGCGGGTGATCTATGATGTTGTCTGCACTCGCTCCGATTCCAGACTAAACTGGATTCGGAAAAGAAACGGATCTGCTGAGTACGTGGAGAAAGATCTTCAAAAACCAGACACTTTCTGGTTTGTGTTTGCGCCATAATTCCGATGGCATGCCAGTTTTTAGTTGTAAAAACTTTCTACTGTGAAAGGCTCTCATCATGAAACATGGTGAGCTAATTCATATAAAAGGAACACTAAAGAACTGTTATAGTTCAACTATTTAAAAACCATTTCTAGGGGGCATGGTGACCTGTTTGGAATGGTGTGGATTAGCAACCGGAGGGCTGCGAGTTCGAGTCTATCCATTGAAAGACCATCCAAATGGGGATGCTACACGTTAAATCTATTGTGGTCTTCAATGTACTCACGTTGGAGAGATGTGGAAGTTTGAGAAGAGGGTTGCAGGTTCAGGTGGTTAACTACGTCATCTGATAGTGGTTAAAAACTAAAAGTTGGGTTGTCCTCGAAACTTTCCTTTCGAATTTGATCCCCAACCGTGGAAAATAGACTGTTATGTTGCTCTAGAACGTCATTAATTAAAATACCTGAATACTCTACCCTACAATAATGGACCCGACGCCAGCGGATTTGCATAAAATCCGACTACTTGTTAGGGGGTCTTTTTCGTGATATGGCTTGGGACCTTTGCATGTCGTTCCTGGTCAATTGTACACCGACGCCTACATGAAAATTTTGGACAATTAAGTTCTTCCTACGCCCTGGTAATTTTATGGAATGTTACTTCCATGACGACAACGCTCCATGCATCCTCTGACAAGCAGTACTATCGAGATTAGGATGTAAAACGCCTTCCCTTGCCTACTCAGATCCCGACCTAAACTCCATAGAACATTTGTGGGACGAGTTAGAGTGACGCTTACGGACCAGTGAAACACGTCCGAAATCTACAGCTGAGCTGGCGACATTCTTGCATCAGGAATGGAAACAAATATCCATAGCTGTGTATCAAATCCTTGTTGATAGTATACCTTTATGGGGTGCTATTGTAATTGCAGTACGTGGGAACCATCACTCTCTTGAAGAATGTATTATTTCCCTTATACCATCACATCTTGCTGTTCAGTAAATTATTGTAGGGTAGTGTACATACCGAAGGCAAAACAAAGTAATTTTGAGCTACTGTCAAATGACAACCCACCCTCCAAGCTACCACACCACACTAAAGTGGTGTCACTTAAGGCCACGTTAGACATAACGTGCATTAGCATCCGTGTATGACATTGTTCGGTTGAACGTACTTTCGGTTCATTTTTGTGCATTGTGCCATAAAAGCCAAAAAGCAAAATCAACAGCACCACAGTTTTTTCTTAAGGTCTCTCTTAAGGTTTTCTCTTAAGGTTTCCGGACCGTCGTCAATAGCCCGTTGTGTTGCTCAAGTACGACGTTACTTAAAATTACCTTACCTTACATTTTATATAGTCATTTTATACTTAGAAACATCATTACACCCCATAATTATTTAAAGTATATAAATAAAAAATTTCATAGCTCTGATATATTTCAGGAATCCCCTGTCTTCTTTGGAACTCTCTCACGGTTGCTGTTTTTTTCCCTTTATCCTTTACAAAACATAAAACCGGTCAGCTGAAAGAAAAAACAAACACTTCCATTCATAAACTGTTTACTTCTTTGAAACATCAGTACCCAAAGGAAAAATACATCCACCTTATGGCACTGGTGTTCAAAACTTCCATGAATATTTATGCACACGTCATACAGAGACAACAAATCACCCGCTCAGAAACACCACAGTAAGTGTCGCCACTGTTGCCAAACTCACTCGGCAGGGAAAAAAATTTCCTTTTTGATACTCACAGTAAATCAGAAATTACGTCAAATTTGTATCATTTCCTGCCTTTATAGCGTTGTTCGGTTGAAGTGTGGCTATTTCATGAAACCCGAGCAATCCAAAATTTATGAGGCAAATGTTTTTGCTTTATAGGCAAAGATTTTCGTTCCAGATTCATAAGTTAAGACTCGTAAAATAGAATCGTTATCCGAGTTTTGGAAGGTTTCCGTCCTCCGTGATATTGTTTCATAAAGCAGATTTACTGCCTTCGGAATGCATTAAATATTCTATTATGAACGGAAAGAGAATAAACAGCGATATTTTTTTCGATTGGAACATACATCTCGTTTGACTATTGGAAGTAATAAAAGGATAAACCATAGCATTTGATGGAATATTTTGCGGTTCGCAAAATTTATTTTGTAATTTGTTGTATCCTAAAATTTAATTTAAAAGGCTTGAAATTTGTTCTGCGAAAAATGCTTAAATACTTACTGTGTAAACGTATCTTTCTTTTACGCTGATGGCTGATCCAAAACTTACTTTATTATGGTTCAACTGATTTCCGATTAAAATTGTTTGGACAAATATTTTGTGCTTACGCAAATGGAATATATTTAAATTCCTCACGTTTAAGTTACAAATTTACAGCGAAAATAAAACAAATTTTACCGTATTTCTGTTTAGATTATAAATTTGAATCTTCAATGAAATGGTGTAACTGGAAACAGGAATGTCATCATCGGGGCATTGTAAACCTTTATCAATTCTTATTAGTTCAGTTGTTTTTTTTGGTATCAGTACTATGTATAACGTTCCGTGCTCTTTAGCATACACTTATATAAAAAGATACTAGGAAACGAACAAATTGATGACATATTGCATAGATTTTAAAGCATTAAAAACTTCATCACATAAAAAGTTTCATCATAGTACATAAATAATCTGAGGAAATTTGAGTATGCGATAAATAATTCCGATGCAAATTGAGTAATTTCGAAAATAATTTGCGTTTTGGAACACGAAATTAAAAATTGTAAGTACTAAACAAATTTGAAAACACCTAATAAGGGCATATAATAAATATAACAACCAATAATAATTAAATGAATCTTCATTAAATTGTGAACTCGATACTTAATACATTTCCACAGGAACTTCATTGACAACTTATCTGACGTTGCCATGAGAAAACATTCTATGATCAACATTCAACAGTGATTAAACGGTTTTAATATTTCCATAAAACTGCATAATTAGTTATAGCTACGCTTGAAAATTGTACAAATGTATGATTTGGGATCAAGTAATAAATATCCTAAAATAATAGAATAGCCCGTGGTGTTGCTCTAATGCCACGGTAATTCAACTTACCTAAAATAATAGAGTACAACTTCAAATGTGTCTAGGATTACACAATCTAACTATAAGTCTCTAACGAAATTGCTAATTCATTGTATGTTAATTACAGATGTTTAAAATCGTAGAAAATACGTTTAGAAACATTTCATAATCATAATCACTTACAATAGCAGTTAAAATTATGTTTTCAAACGATTCGACACACGTAAATGTGTGTGATTTAACTTGGTTCGTCACTTGGGTCATATTTGTGCCCACAAGAGCTAGTTGTACCGGGGTCTACAGCATAAAATGAGTTTCAAACAACTACAAATATCCATGACAAGACGGTTAAAGGAACACATAGCCTGTTGAACCAATAACCAAAGTGCTAACCACACCTACCAGGCTAATATTTAACTAAATATATCATTAAATACGAATAAAAAATGTCTCGATTAATTATCGTTCCGGAACACTAAAGTACTATCCTGGATTTATACCTGAATATTTTACTACAAACAGAACTTCATGTCATACAAATGTTAAACTTTCGAATAGTACATTTTTTAACTATGGGTAAAGACCCACCATCTGGTAGGAATACGTTAAATGTGCATACTAAAACTTCTTTAAGGGGAGATGTGTGTCCTTTTATTTCACAGCGTCCATCGAGAACACTCCTATAACATCAGAATATCCCATTAGTGACATTTATCTTGAAAGAGTTAGTGATCTGGTTGGGTTTGATGGGCCAAATTTAGTAGCGCCATACACATGGTGTAATGGACGTATACTAACTAACCAACATCAACACACATTCCCGTGCCTAGTGTCGTGAGACACTATACCAGTTTAAATAAGTGTGGTTGGATGAGTAGAGCATGCCACCAAGGTGACATGCGTACACACAAAGTTTTACTAGGAAAGCGAAATATATTTAGAAAGGAATCCAATCCTTCTCATCTTTCAACTCGCAGGTAGCTAGCGCAGTGGCGTATCCAATAAGCCCCGATGGCCCTGAAAGCATTGCCATGTTTTCCAAAAGAGTAATTAGTTATAAATCGTTATACATATTTTCGAGGTATGGTATCCATTCTTAATTAAAGTGTAAAACCGTCGCACTGAATGAACACGACGGGCTATTGGATGAATCCTAATGGCTCCGGGATGAATCCTGAAGGGAAATACACTTTAATTTTTAATCACACGTATATTTAAGAATATTCGTTTGAAATTATTCAAGTTATTTACTCCATTAAAACTTACATTTACTGGAATAGGAAATTCAAAAAATTTAAATATTCATCCGGGTATTGTAAGATAGTTTGAATGCCACTCCTCCCTTTCTGATCCAATCATCCAGAAATGACCGCAAGTCGACACCCTTCCACATTTTTCTCTGCGTAATCACCAACATTTACGAGCCCCTACGAAAACACCCCTACCTACCGAAAATCCATTCCGTCCACTTAAGCGAGTCGGCGACACAACCTAACGACATCCCATCGCCCCTTATGAAATGGAAATGAGCGCCTTCAACACATGCATACCTCGACACCCAGAGGGGGAGTCAGAAGGGAGGGGTCAACCTGGTGCGATGCAAATGAGACGCTATAAACACAAACTTCGCCCCCGAATTCAAATTAGCGGCCGCGATAACTTATTTTAATATACACGGCCAGCGATCACGTAATTAGAAGGCTCAAAATGTAATTTAATTTCGCCGTTGACACGGAAAGAAGGGGGCCAGGGGTCAGCGTCTCGGAATTCGTTTACGATCGCACGGAGACGTGTCCGTTTGCGGTGCGTGGGGTCGTTTAGGAGACGCATGTTGATGAGACGCTACAGAGTCGCGGGGAAGAAAAGTCGTCGGTCAGCCGTGTGGGAACCGGGCGGATGGGGCGCTTATTAGGTTAACGACTTTGGTGTCGATCGGAGAAGTATCGAGGTTGGGAAAGTTGCTCTCCTTGCAGTGAGATTAAGTTTACGTTGGGTGCGATACGGCGTGGGTCGTAGGGTGAATGCACAAAATAGTCAACCGTCTTCTCATGAATTGGATTGAGGTAGTGGAATTAGGGGTTGCTAGTGTAATATTAAGGAGTGTCTTCATGTAAATTAGGACCAAGTGTTGGTGAAATGCTGAATATATGAACCGTCTTCTGATAAATTAGGATTCTAGATAAATGTGTGTGTCGATGTATTACAAAGTGACAATTACAAACTATGGAATACAATTTAATCCTAATCCATCTAAACTCATGTAAAGTATCCCATGAGTTTAGATTAGGATTCAATGTGTGTACCGGTGTGAATATAGACTTTCCATCAGTTCGGATTCACCATAAATATGTGTGCTGATGTAAACTAAAGTATACTTCCTATGATTCAGGATTTTCCGTAGATGTGAGAGCAAAGTACACCTCCCATGAGTTATGTTTCGTCATAAGTGCGTGTACCGATGCAATATAAAGTAAACTTCCCATGAATTAGGATTCACCATAAATATGTGTGATGATGTAAACTAAAGGATACTTCCTATGATTTAGGATTTTCCGTAGATGTGAGAGCAAAGTACACCTCCCATGAGTTATGTTTCGTCATAAGTGCGTGTACCGATGCAATATAAAGTAAACTTCCCATGAATTAGGATTCACCATAAATATGTGTGCTGATGTAAACTAAAGTATACTTCCTATGATTTAGGATTTTCCGTAGATGTGAGAGCAAAGTACACCTCCCATGAGTTATGTTTCGTCATAAGTGCGTGTACCGATGCAATATAAAGTAAACTTCCCATGAATTAGGATTCACCATAAATATGTGTGATGATGTAAACTAAAGGATACTTCCTATGATTTAGGATTTTCCGTAGATGTGAGAGCAAAGTACACCTCCCATGAGTTATGTTTCGTCATAAGTGCGTGTACCGATGCAATATAAAGTAAACTTCCCATGAATTAGGATTCACCATAAATATGTGTGCTGATGTAAACTAAAGGATACTTCCTATGATTCAGGATTTCCCGTAGATGTGAGAGCTAAGTACACCTCCCATGAGTTATGTTTCGTCATAAGTGCGTGTACCGATGTAATATAAAGTAAACTTCCAATGAATTAAGATTCGCCATAAATTTGTGTGGCGATGTTAGTACAGATTTCCCATGAATTAAGATTCGCCATAAATTTCTTGTATTTAAATATTTGACGAATTTGTTGATGACAAGATATCTCGTCAGAAAGATATGGTCAATTTTATTGTTGACCAGATGCATTGTCGATACAAGTACTAGAGGGTGACGTTAATTTAGCTGTCAAATTTATTTTGTTCTATAAGCGATAAATTTATTCTGGTTTAATCCCTGCATGAAAATGGAAGTACTTAGGTTTGCAGGAAGCAAATTTTTATCCGTTTTGAAGATTTTTGGCAGAAATTAGACATTTTAAACTCAAATTCGATTAACGTATTCTCTGAAATACTCCCTCTCTCTCTCATGTTTCTACCAATCACTCTTTTTGATTTTCCTATGAAATTATATGTGCAAAGGAATATGCATCTTATACAAATCACTCGAATTTAACACCCTGCGATTACGTTAATATAGAATCTATTTTAATTACATGAAAATAACCTATATGTCGTATATACTTTGCTCATTCAGCTCCTCTCATCCGGTAAAAAAATGGTAATTTTACTTGTCTTCGTACTAGAACTACACAATAGGCTATTGACGACGGTGCGGGATAAATCCCCTAAGTGAAAGAGCCGGGGAGACAACACTATGAAATTTTGAACCACGATCAGATGACGAGACAGCACCTGATCTGGCACCCCACTCTCCAAACTTCCACACCAATGCAACCTCCTCTCAATGGGAAGGATGAACTAGTGCATAAATAAACTTGATGGCTTCTATCACCAATATAATATGTTAAGACGTCTACAACTATGACTCGTGAACTAATAAGTTTACTGATCTCACTAATGCATAAACTAATCTATAAAACCTCAATAATGACAAAGATAATAGTTAAAAATAATTTAACTATCTACAACAATTAACATCAATTGTTATAGAATTTTGCATTATTATTCATCATTAAATCGAAATATGAATTTCACTTCTAATCAATACACACATTTCCAGAGTTTTTATTGTAGATGTCAGCGTGATACCTCAAAATGCTTCAATATTATTAAGTACTTAAAATGTGCAATAGTATCGAAGGTAGGTAAGTCGGTAATTATATTAACGTCGCACTGGAGCAACACAACGGCTATTGGTGACTTATGTGTTAAATAACGAAGAAAAAAATCCGACGACAGCGCCTCGCCACTTGACTCATGATCAATTGGCGAGGTCAGCACCTGAGCTGGCACCCCACTCCCCAAAAGTTGTTACGAACGGAAATTTAGAAAAATATTCTTAGAAGACATTTCATTTATTAACAAAATATTTATGAGGATGGTTTAGCTGAATATATTAGTTCTCAAATATATTAGAATTTCAAACTCCTTTTAAACATTTATCTTCATCGTACCAGATAATACACGGCTGTTATTACAATTATTGGTAAATCAAAATAGCTTTACGAAATGTTCTATCAAAAAATGATTAAATTGAATAAAAACGACTTTGTTTTATGCTTAACTTAGCATGACATAAAACGTATTTATGGAACAGGAATTCCATTACGCAAATTTCGTATGCGAGTCAATTTTAAAGCCATTCTTTCAATAATAAATCAATATATTACTTCCTGTGCAAATGACTGCAGGCGTGTTTTAGCAAATCAAATTGAACCAATATATCAGGAGGTTAAAATTTCCTATTTGAAAGCCACAATGTAATTCAGATAAATTGTATTCCGTAAATATTACTAAATAAATTGAAATATCTTTGTTAGGGTTGAATTATTTTTAAATCGTTGCATTTCTTGGTCATAAAATATTGTTCTACATATTCCTCTTCATCAATGGAGATTGGAAAATCGAATTAAATTTCATATGAATCATGTAAAATTCTTGCTTAGGTTAGAAGTTCATATTTGTCGAATTATTTGAATAATTTTGAATATTAGTACAATAGTTAATAGTTTTCTAATCCAACAAAGTTATATTATTTATATTATATAGAAAAAATGTTAGTGATGATTAATTTGATTTATATTTCCCTTAGAGCAATGAAATCACATTCTTTCAAAAGGGTACTATGATAACATGTATAGTTTCAGAAATTCAAATGAAGGAATGTTAGGTCATTGGAAATAACTGTATGGAAATGGTTGTCCTCAATCTTGGAAAAAAGGAATAAATAAATGAAATCCGTGCGTGTTTTAATTTTTAACTTAGTCAGCTAGTTTCTTCCATGTCAAGGACTAAAATATATACAGACAATTACTGCGATTTAAAACATATTTTTTTAAATGGTACACTAAAAAAATGCCTCAATTATTCGGACTCAATCCTGAAATTATTTGTTTAACAATTTGTTGCTACGTTCACCTGCAACGATTTATTTAAATTCATATTGCATTGAAATTCACTTACAATAAAACTATATAAAACAACCAGTTAACTTTAGTTATGTAATACAAATTCCAAAGTGAAAATAAGCTGGTATGTATGTGAATTACTGTCGTACTGGAGTAATGCGAAGGACCACTGGCGATCGTCCGGTATCAATCTCGAAGGAAAATTTCTGAGGACAACACCTCGTGATTTTTAACCACAGTCTTATGACGAGGTCGATACCTGAACTTGCATCCCAATTTCGAAACTTCCGCACCACGCTAACATAAGGACATTTGTGGCTACGACAGATTTAATGTGCACCAGCCCATCCATATATGTAGGGCCATAGATAGATCGAGATTCGAAAATAAATGGGAGATGCATTATTTTTGATGACATGCTCCAGCTTTAAACATAATAGAATTCATGAAACCTGGATCACATTTAGCCTCCATTCCATTCTGCTTGTTGTGTCATTATGATGTTATTTTTCGCTAAAGAGGTCTAATGAGCCAAAGTTTTAAGGTGCAAGTCAAATTACGAAATGTGAGACCCAGACCAGATCTAAAAGAAGACTTGTACCGGCGTTAAGCGTCCTTTCAGATTAGCGTGTCTCCATTAGATCGTACAGTTTAACCGCTGGGATTGGTTTCGCTTATGTCATGTTGATGTACCCTATTTGAAGCTAGTCTCGTATATGAACCCTAAGGACTAATAATGAGAATGTCCCTTTAAGTGTAACAAGTAGATTACGTCGGAACATCTGGCTCATGCAAGAAAATATAAAATTAAATACATTACTCTCAAGTTATTTTTTGTGTTACACTTTTTGCACGAAAATTGCAGAAATAGGTTTTTTAGGCACAAACTGAAAATGCTTTTTAAAACATACAGATTACGTTTTACACTTCTAAATTCGTTGTCTAATTGCTCTGTAAAACTAAAATAAGAAAAATGTATATTGGACAGGCAAATGCATATTCTGGCATCACGATTTAAAAGAAAAATACAATCTTCACACATATGTTTTCAAATAAATTGTTTTCGTTAAACTTAATTAAAGAATCATACTATGTTAGTTAGAATGGGGGTGGTACAATATAGAAAAATTAAGTACATGTTCTTTTTGTCTGCTCCTGAATATATTGTTATCATCATAATAAAACGGGCAGTGTATAAAACAGTCGAAGACAGTATTTAGTATACCAGCATATCGAATCCTTATTAATGGGAAGTCAACTTTGTATTTCAGCAGCATACACCTTGGTACCGAATCCTAATACACGGGAAGTATACTTTTAATTACTAAAGTATACACCTTTAGCAGAATCGTAATTCATGAAAAGACGATATTAAGCAAATCTCACCTACACAACCGTGATACGGATTTCTAATTTATGGTGTGTCGCTCTATGGTCACTTTTGTTTGCTACACAAGGGTAGGGCTATAGTTCTATAGCTAAGACAGTTCTTAATAGTAGATAGGCACACCCACCTAGTACTATCGTATTCTAATTCACGGTAAGTCTACATTATATTTACATCGCCACACAAATCTATGGCGAATCCTAATTTACGGAAAGTTTACTTTACAATACATCGGTACACACATTTATGACAAATCCTAACTCATGGGAAGTCTCCTTTATTTTACATCAGCATACAAATTTATGGAGAATCCTATAACTCATGGGAAACCTACTTTATAATACCGCAGCACACATTTATAGTGAATCCTAACTCATGGAAAGTCTACTTTATATTGTGGAACTCACATTTTTACTAAATTCTAATCCATGGGAAGTCTATTCTATATTATATTTCATCGCCCCACGAATTTATGGCGAATCCTAATTTAAAGGAAGTTTACTTTATATTACAACGGTACATACATTTATGGCGAATACTAACACATGGGTGGTCTACTTTATATGCACACCGGCTCCC
The DNA here is from genome assembly GCA_947359465.1 of Metellina segmentata. Classification (NCBI taxonomy): domain Eukaryota; kingdom Metazoa; phylum Arthropoda; class Arachnida; order Araneae; family Tetragnathidae; genus Metellina; species Metellina segmentata. The sequence continues at coordinate 132,927,708 of OX375873.1, forward strand.
GCATTAACGGAAAATATTAAATCATGGGAAGATTCCTTTACATTACATCAACACACATATTTATGGCGAATCCTAACTCATGGGCAGTCTACTTTATATTACCACGACACACATTTATACCGATTTCTAACTCATGGACAGTCTACGTCTACTTTATATTACATTGACGCACACATTTATGCTGAATCCTAACTCATGGAAAGTTTATTTTATATTACCAAAAAGAGTGATTGATAGAAACATAAGAGAGGGAGTATTTCAGTGAATACGTTAATGCGAATTGGTGTTTAAAGTGTCTAACTTCTGCCAAAAATCTTCAAAACGAATAAAAATTTGCTTTCTGTAAACCTAATTGCTTCCATTTTCATGAAGGGATTAAATCAGAACAAATTTATCTCTTAAAGAACAAAATAAATTTGACAGCTAAATTAACTTAACCCACTAGTACTTGTATCGACAATATATCTGGTCAAAAATAAAATTGACCATATCTTTCAGACAAGATATCTTATCATCAACAAATTCGTCAAATATTTAAATACGAGAAATCTCGTCGAAACCAATTGAAGGTTAAGAACTAAACCACAGAACTAAAATAAGCACAATAAAAGTAAAAATTCACATAATTGTGAAAATATGTAGAGAAAAGTCTGACTTTAGACACCATTAAGGAGTGCCACTAGAAAGATTCAGTCTTTGGATGAGTATGTTGACTGCAGTTAGTGGTATCAAAGTCTGACTGCAGACTATCTAATTTCCCTATAGGACGGCATTATTACTGATGATTGAGAACGAAAATCCAATCACTATTCTCTGCTGATCATCTATGAATCTAGAGCCCTTCCCTCTCTCTCACACACACACACACATATGAATATAACCGTAGCAATACTCAACCATATATGAATCAGGACATCCGAGAGCTCTTCGTTCATGGCGCTGCACGGTCGGCGAAGCCCCTTTTAACTGTGACTAGTCAAGACTAGACTGAGATAATAGTGTGTGGAGTTGATAGGGTCTGCCTCTTTATCATTGGTAGAAAGGTTAATAATACTGAGCAATTGATGCTACAATCATCATTTTGAGTAGCATATTACCAATGCTAATCAGGTACAGGATTGACACTAATTAATTGTGTGTATTTACATTATGTCTGCATTCCATTGCATTGTTTGCAAATTATTTCCAAAGATTGAAAAGCAATGTATTCCATGGGCTTGATTAAACTCGAGCTACCTTTGATGGAATCTAACAAAGGGATGCAAAGCCAAATATCCGCTGCAACAGAGACTTTAAAATAACCGAACACAGACACTATCACTCTCACGGCTGGACTTATTTCCGAGAAATTATGATTAGCATCAAGCCATTTCCAAATCCAATTCACTAATGTGCGGAATTCACCCAATGAAATGAACAGTTTTCGCAGATCTAATATTTGTAGACGAAACGAATTCAAACATTTTCCCTAAGGAAAACTCCCTGGAATAGAATTGGAGGCAAGTTAAGGAATCTACAGCGCTTTCGACGACTTTCCACTGCGCAACATTAATAATTAGCTGCTGTGTAAAGTTAGACTGTGGCCCGGGGCGAGAAATTTTAATAAATGCTAGAAACATCCCCACTCGCAAATGGGGAGGCATCGCTCTGAAAATGAAGTATTCGGTGATGGTCCAAAATGACTTTAGTTCGCCCCCGGCTGAATCATCCTCCCATTTTACCATACTTTAATTTGAGGTAACCAACTGAGAAACTCGGCTGGGAATGACATGGACTTGAATCTAGCTGTCTTCGAATCGGAAATGAAACATCCTTTTCCAGATTCCAGAGAACGTGGGAGTGAAGATATAGTTACATACGTTCGGAATAGTTAAAAGAGAGTGCATCTGCGTCTGTTTCATAAATAGCTACCTGTCATGCATGAATTCAGCAAGAACTGCGAAAGTAAAGAAAAGCTTATAGTTTCAAATTATTTACTGCTAATAAACCAATTTCGAGAGAATACATTTAGCGATTCTTATAATTTACGTTATTATTTTCTTATAATATATATATATATATATATATATATATATATATATATATATATATATATATATATATATATATATATATATACATATACGTCAAGATTCACCTAGTCCCTTGGTGTATGTCCGAAATATTTTCTAACTATCGTTATTTGTCACTTACACCGGAAAATGTCGACATTCAACATGAACTGATGTTGAATGTTGGATAAAAATATTTTTGTTACGTTCTAAATCATACATTGTTATAAATGCATATTATGATGCATGTCATAATATGAGAAAGCTTAAGTAACCGCACACGCAAAAAGTACATTCTGTATGAGAAAAGAAAATAATGCCAATAATAAACTTACTTAAGTATGTGATTGACGTTATACAATGTTGTTTATTGCAACAACTTAAACTATTATGACATTTTGAATTCCACTACAGCTCCTTGCTTTTACAACTGTATTTAGACGTGAAACACTTTTTTTTACAATGACAATGTGTATAGTCTAGTGTCTGTCAACCTCAACCAAAGCATAACTTTTATTGTCGACATACACCGGTGATAGTCCGAATATATAAGAATATAACCAAGTATTCGGTCTTACACCGACGTATTTGGTATGTGTTGACATTCACCAAAGAAAGTCGACATTCTCCAATTTCGGTCTTTCACGGTAACAGGTATATTGTTTAAATTTAGTTAGACAATATACCACCGCATGCATATGTCTTGGTGTAAGACCCCAGCCACCAACTAATTACTTTACTTCGATCAGATATATCCAACTTTACTGCAGCATTGAAGTCATAACAAGACAATAAACTTTGAAGGATGTTTGCCACCCTTTTCCATGTGTCCCCAGGTCACCCAAATCCGAGCCACATACTATTGAGGAGGGAAAAAACTTCTAATTACTGAAGCCTCCTCCGAAAACCCCATTCCTTCGCTATCAATGGCACTAATTGGGAAACCCTCTTAGCCGTCTCCAGTTCCAAAAGTCGAATCTTTTCAAGCGAGTTCCTTCTTTTGATGACGCCTCCACAGTAATGCGTTTAGTTCGCATAATAGGCGAAGAGTGGCAGGACGTTGCAAATTCTATTAAAACCAAAGTCTTTCTATGGGAAGAAGGCGAGCGCGTCCTTCTTCACCATCCCTTCTCCAACCCAATTGCAGAAGCAGAGAGCGGTAGCCGAAATTTAATTTTCTTGGCTCTGGGAACTGAATCAACCAGGACGCGTTATCGTTGCTTTTACAGTTTGGGGGCAGAAAGGGGTAAAGTAGATGGGGCGGGGCTCTTCTTCTCCCGGCAGAGAGTGAGTGTTTGACAGCAGAAGGGGTGAAAAAATGGCCGGGAGGGCTTTGGAAGTAATCTAAGCTGACTGCTTCAGATTGTGAAGAAATGGCGACGGGGGAGATGGAAAGTGGCTGGAATAACGGTTTCTCATATTCGAGGTCTTTATTTATTTTTTATCTTAAAAAGAGGTTTTTATTAGGTAAGTTTTTCTTCGTCTGAAGGGGGTGGGCGTAAGGGCCGGTCGTTAACCGAACTGCCTTCGATGTTATTTCAGACTGACTAATGACTTTGGGTCGGTTTCCTGACCAATGCGAATGGGGAATTTATTTCCATTCTCAGCAGTGGAAATGAATTCTGTGTTTTCATCCCGAACTCTGAGATGAAGTTAGAAATTATCTTCAATATATATACATATATATATATATATATATATATATATATATATATATATATATATATATATATATATATATATATATATATATATATATATTTATATATATATATATTTATCTATATATATTTATATATATATATATATATATATATATATATATATATATATATATATATCCCTCTAATTCTTTTTAATATACTAAGCCTTACTTAAGTATAAAACTTAACTTCCTACGTTAATGTTAACCCGTGCCGACAGGGCCCCAAAGTTTATGGAAATAGACATTTTTGAACAGATCTTAATATGTAGCTAGGTCCTCGCAACTATGCATATCTTAGGTAAATGTTGATTAAAAGACAAATTTAAGTAACGCCTTTAATTCTTAAAAATAAAGTTGCACATAATTATTCAGGATACTTCCATTTTAAGGTCTCTTTTTTACAGTCTGGATACATCTTAATATGTTCTTGCACACAGCGTAATACGAACTCTTTCTGTTCTTCTTCTGCGGTAATTGGACCATGGAAGTCTCGCATTAGCTTAACAGCTCTTTCAGCTGTGTCATTTACTGCTTTTGAGCTAAAATTCTTATTTTTAGCTTTCACAAAGGCTGCATTTTCTTCCAACGAAGATACGTTTTCTTGGAGGAAGCTGCTGTCAACTTTTAATTGCGAAAACAAAGTTTTGCTCTTGATGGATAGGAAATCACTCAATGATTTCCCTAAAACAATAAGAAAAATTAGTATCACAAGAAAATTAACATAATTTAAAATAGCAGATCAAACAAAACTCTCATGTATAAAAAATACATACATGTCTTCCTTCGATGGAACATATATCTTCCCAAAATCATATTAACTTTTTCTTAGTAAGTTCGCTACAATATTCGCCATGGTTTGTTTATAAACAATTGCATCAAAGAGTGATAATACCACTGGTGCTGACTGAACTTGCTCAGGGCCGCTTTGGAAATCAATTTGTCAACTGTTTCATACTCTTTTAACGTCTTTAAAAAACGGAAATCTTGATTCGGCGCCTTCACCGCCAAACTGCATCCAAGCCAGGGCATCACATAAACTGCCACAATGGATAAACAAACATCTTGCTACGCTCGTTTGTCCCCAACGCTCATTTTGAACTGAGACTGCAGCAAATATTTTTTCAAAGAGTAAATAGCTTTTGCCATCCATCGTGCTGGATGCATTGCGCCAGGAGTATTAGTTCCCATATAATCATCACGTAAAATGGATTTTTGCAGTTTGTGGTTAAAAAAACGTCACCAATCCGTTAATGGTTGCGTCAAAATGATGCTGTTTGGCAAAATCTGTGAATGTTTCGATAGCATTAGGATTAATGTTTTTCCAGTTGTCTCTGAACTTTTTGATCAGTGAAATATCGGGACTGCTTGCGATTAGGTGGATCTTTGTTTCAAATACACTTTTCAGAACCAGTTCATAAACGTGATGACGGCAAGCAAAGAGTAAGAATTATCTTTATAGATTTTGTTCTCAAAGAGCTCACACACACACACACACACACACACACACACACACACACACACACACACACACACACACACACACACACACACACACACACACACACACACACACACACAAGCTCCATTCAAGCGGTCTGTATTAGATGATGACGTATCACAGCACAATTTTTGTACTTTATTATTGAAGTTCTATTCTTAAATTGCGTTTGAAACTGCTTTAGTTTCATCTTTGCCGGAAGAGCTGTCCAGTTCTGGTACTGCAGGAAGTTGCTCCTTCTCTCCAAATGAAATAAGGATCGTCAAGCGTTCTGCTTTAGAACTTCTCACATCCAGGCCTGGTAACAATTTTCCATCCTAATGAACGGTTACTACTTCGGGCACGTTATTCTGAAAATCGGATTTTATGGATTCCGCTCTAACCTTTCTCAATGACTCACCTCACCAACCAAGAAAATGATTTTTTTACTACTTCTCTGTTCCATTCACATCTTTGAAATATAAAACAATGCGCGTTAATTACCCGAGAAGCCGATAGTAAAGCAAGGTTTATCAAGAGTCAGGGTAGAAGCGCCACACGAAGAGATTCAAGTCCAACGTCTCGAATTCCTGTACCGATATAGCGGTTAAGGTGTTAGCCTCTAGATCGGAAGGTTCCTGGTTCGAATCCGGGTCCGGGCATGCATGTTTGTAAGCGTATGGTGTAGAGGCGACTGGTGCACTTTAGATCTGTCGTGGCCTAAAGGTGTTGCTTCGTCATCTGACCGTGGTTCAAAATTACGAGGTGTTGTCCTCGGAACTTTCCATTAAGGGATAGATCCCGGACCGTCGTCAAAAGCCTGTTGTGTTGGTCTAGTACGACGTTAATTACAAATTACCAATTACCGCTCCAACAGGAATTCACAACTTATAGCAACGCTGCGTGTTTATGT